>WBMY01015330.1:361785-377341 GCA_013397315.1 Donacobius atricapilla | reverse complement strand
TTTTTTGCCGCACCGGCAGCAGCAGAACAAGACCGGCTGCCGCTGCTATTCGCCGCCCGCGGGAGCAGAGCCCACGCTCGCCGCAGGCTCGGCCGGCGCTCTGCAGCAGCAGCGGCAGCGCTCCTGCACACCGCGGGAAGGCAGCGCACCGCGGGACGGCCTCGGTCCCGCACCCCCGAGACCGGGATGCGCCGGAACCGCCCCGGGCAAGGGCGGTGGGACCCTCCCCCGGCCTCCTGCCCGGTCGCACCGGCAGTGGGCCGGNGGGCCCGGGCGGGGCGGGGGGCGGTGGCGGCGGCGCCATGTCGGGTGCGTGCCCCGGGCCCGGCCGCGCCGGGACCTCCGGTCAGCAGCGCATGAGGGCAGATGTACCTCTGTGAAGGAGGAGAGGCTCTCTGTGTGTGAGGCAGGTCTACTCCTCGGGGAAAAAAAAAAAAAAATTTTTTTCCCGTTAGGGACAAAAGAAGGGTCTGGCTCGTGCTTGACAAGTGTAGTAATGCCCATATCAAGGTGAGGCGGTGGTAAAGACTCTGCTAAAATGCCACCTGCTGTATCGCAGTGCTCCTCCGGCAGTACTGAGAGGCAGAGAGGTAGACAGGTAGACAGCCAAGTAGGCTGGGAAGCCTTAGAAGGTTTTATCACTGTCTACAATTAGCTGAAAGGAGGTTGTAGACAGCTCGGGGTTGGTCACTTCTCCCAGGTAAAAAGCAGTACGACAAGACGAAACAGCCTCAGGTTGCACCATGGGAGGTTTATGCTGGATATTAAGGAAAATTTCTTCACTGAGTAAGTTGTTAAGCATTGGAACAGGCTGTCCAGGGAAATGGTGGAATCACCATCTCTGGAGGTACTTAAAAGGACGAGTAGATGTAGTATTTCGGATAGTTTAGTGATGGGCTTGGCAGTGTCGGGTTAGTGATTGGACTTCAAGATCTTAGATATCTTTTCCAACCCTAACAACTATGTGTTTCTATGGTTCCAAGAAAGGGTTGTTTTTCACACTGGATATGGGCACCAAGTGGCAGTGTGGCAGTGGGTTAAACACCCACATGGTTGATGAACATTAGCAAACCCCTCTAGTCATGGATTAATGGAGTGTGCTTGGCATAGGCATAGCGCTCCAAGCAGCTGTGTTCTGGTGGGTCTCCAAACTCAGGTAACCAGTGTGAATGGAAAGGAACGAGGTGTTCTCATGTGTGGAAAACAAATGAGTAAAGGACCAGGCCTAGCACCTTCACTGCTGTAACCTCCATGCACTACTAAAAGGTTCAGATTAAATCCCTAGACGCATCTTGAGATGCATGAATAAAGAATCAATGTCCAAGACAGTTAGAAATGAGGCTTAATAGAACACACCCATAGGAAGATATTTCTTCCAAATATGTGGAATATTGTCTGTTCTGTCAAGCTAGGCTTTTGAGATTGCAGAGGAAGAAACTAAAGTCATTGCTAAGCAAAAAATTCAACATAGGATGGTAGTTCAGTGGAAAGCGTGTAATAGACCTTTTACTTCTACACCTTCTAAAAATTTTAGGAGGTCCCTGGAAAAGCAGATGCAAAATAATCAGCAGTAAAATAGTGTCATATTGGAGTGACCTAAGACATATAAGGAGGTCAAAGGAGTCTATTACAACAATGAAATTGGTATCTCATACATTTTCTTACATGTTCTTGTAAATATAAACACGTTTAGTGGTCCTATTGAAGTGCCCAAGTCCACTTTAAAATTTATCACACCTTTTATAACAGCAAATGTATTTAACTGCAAGAGATTATTTTTCCTGTGCATTCCATAGCCACCTTCTGTGTTTTGTTCCCTGCCTTTACAATTTTGTTCCTGGTAATAACAGAACGCTAACAGAACAAGTTAAAGGATCATTAAGATTAATAGCAATATTACATCTTTAATTAGAAATGTTTATGCTTTTAGAAGATTATATTAACATACACTAGCCTACAAAACAGAAAAAATATTTGTAATTATAAATACTACACCGATGAACCAGAAGAAACAACAATTAGGCGAAGACATACAACAATTACGCAAAGTAATTCAGAGCAAAGCACCTAGAAATTACGTTTAATAGCTTTCTCTTGAATGTATTGTTCTTTTTGTAGTGGTACCCACTTTTTCCATTTGTCTTAAAATTGGACATGATTTAATCTCCTAACACTTTCATAAGCTAAAACTCACATTTTAATTGATATTTTTGGATTCAAGACTATGACAATGGCCCAACCCCCCCCCCAAATAGTTATAATTATCTGTAATAAAATTTTGTTATCATGATCAATTTCAGAAGGACCAATACCTTCTGAGACATCCAAAGGTGATTCATCAAATTCCAGCATTTGCAGATCAGGTTATTTCCCTCTTCAACAAAGCATATCATCCAGCAGTAGGGAAAGCTTTTATGCTTTGACAGCATACTGGAGAAGAACTCCCCCTGGAATGTGCACTATATCTACTGAAGAGATGCAAGACAACTAGCAGGTTACCAAGATTATTAGTGAATAGCCTATTAATAAATTTCCCTGATAGAAATGTTCAGGCAAGATACTCAAAAATTCATGTTCCTTTAATAAAAATAAGTGTAATAACACTGCATTGTGGTTTTCACTATGTGTTTAGAGTTGCTATTAATACTTAGTTACATAGTGTATATAATGCACTTTGGATTGCAGTGTAGTAAGCAGTACCATAAAAATGAAGTGTTGGTGAAACAAAATAAGGAATTTCATGTACATCCTAAATGGACAGCTGCCCAGTACACTCATTTCTTGGAAACATTTCTGTGTGGATCCACTGCTTGCCTAAGATTAGCAAGTCTCATCAAGTATTTCATAGAATCATAGAATATCATTATTTGGAAAGGAGCTACAAGGTAATCAAAGTCCAACTCTTGGGCACTTACTCTTTTACTTAAGACACAAACATCTTGTGGAATAGTTTATAAACAACAGTAGGGAAAAGGACAGGCCTTTCTGTATTTTTAGCTCATACCAAAAGAATTTCATTATCCTCTTGCAGTTCCTGTGTGTGAACTATTGACTGCAATTTTATTGCAACAAGGAATGATAGCCCATAGGAATCTCCACTGGCAACTGACCTTCCCCGTGGCCGCATGGGTTTGCAGGCCTTGCATCAGGACTGGCTGCGCTCCAAGTGTGCTCGGAGGAGGAGTTCATAGTTTCTCCTTTGCTTTCTTCTACGTAGTAGCTTTTTACTTATGGGTTAGTCCGTGTAGAGGGATAGTTACAGTACGCAATGATCCCATCTCGAGAAACTCGTCTCTCTTACTGCAGCGGACAGTAGGAAAGTGGTGACTATTAAATAAGCAAGGCTACCATCTAGTGGTGGTACAGCGCTTCCATAGCACAGAAAACACACACCTCTTTGGCTGAATATATTTATCCTAAACACAGAAACTTAACTAAGAAAATTCAGTTCTAGCAGAATAGTTGGAACGCTTTCTCTAACATTTTCACGCAGCTGCATTAAGCCTCCATTTTAAATACAAAATCAAATCATTTTCCAGAAAAAGAAAAAACCACCATACACATTGCACCTGCAGCTAGAAGATTTTAAGAATTAGACTTGTAGCATGTAATTTTTCATTACAGGCTTGAACATGCTTGGAGGGTTCAGTCCCCCAGACACATTGTTTCTCAGGATCTGTGCAAAAGCATGTATTGCTCCCATTATTTTGAATTCCTGTCTCCTTAGTGCTCCCTGGGCTAGCATATAGTGAAAGGTTAATTCTGCCATGAACAAACTTCCCTGTGTTATTTATAGAGAAGCAAAGGCCACAAGACATCAGTCTCAGATAAGATTATTCCAGCAGTTAAATCAATCCAGGAACTAAATCAAGGCCTCCTGCTGTACTCATGGAGCCCTCTCCCATTTGCTGTATTAGCTATCTCAGGCACATTGCTGCTACCTCAGTGAGGGCAATATGGGTACAAGTGCAAGTGGAGCAATTTGTAGGCCAGCAGTTCTCTGATATCTTGGCATGCCAAGCAAGGCAGAATGATTATTTTGAAGTTTCTCTATAGCTCTTCAAGAATGCAAATCCTTGCATCCAGAAATGGTTGTAAAGTAATTTTAAATGATCTTTTGGACATCTGTCTAGATGTAATTCTCTGACCTCTCCTTTCTCTGCCTGTTACACAGCAATATATTGAGATTTCCTACAGGAAGGGTAAAGGAGGGTCTGACCTGACTGGCATCCAGGCATATAAACTCCTTTGTTACGTGGTAAATTTACCCAGCCCACCCACTCATCCAAACAGGCACAGCTGCATCTTTTTATTATTACGGGCAGGTTCTGAGTGGTGCAAGGAGGGTGACTGTGTTTGCTCACAATCCCCATATTTGAAACAGGAGAACATAGCAACTGACCACTGCAGGTAAACAGTCCATTTGGGACTTCCTTCTGGCTGGAAGGGCCAGATGGGGAAAGCTGCTGTTTGTAACAAAAAAAGCTGCTATTAATGCCGAGTTTCTAAAGGCTACAATAGCTGCTTAGGCACTGCTAGAAGCCAGTAGCTGCTTTCAGAGCTGACTTTTCTGCAAACTCCGCTTACTCTTTTATGTGGCTCTGGTGGACAAAAATACTCAAAAACTGCCACAGAGCAAGGCCTATAATTATAGGTAGTCAAATAAAGAGAATATCTCACACTTTCAAAGCTGACATCTAGCTAGATTTTCTTGCCTTGGCTGCTTAAAATGGGAACTATAGCCCTGATGGATGCTGAAACATGATCACAAATATTTTCCTACAACTGAGAAATAGGAATACAACAGAGATTTTGTAATGTAGGTTGCATTTGAGACTATAAATATTTTGTTGTTCAAACAGCACAAAATAAAGCACAGCTTGGAAGTTTTAGGAAAACACTTCTCCATTGTCAGCAGCTGCTGGGCTTCAGGCCTGCCACTCTGGCATCTTGGAGCTGTCCCTGGAAGAATTTTGCTGCAGGTTCTGCCCAACAGGCAGCCATGGATGATGTTTCAGTACCGCTCCTTGTGAGGTGGTCAGGAAAGCCATGTTTCAGGCCAGAATGGCTGACCCACTCATGCTGTATGTGGGGCTTGGAGAAACCTGCCTGGTATAGTTGAAGGTGTCGCTGCCCATAGCAGGGGGTTTGAGACCTCTCTCAAAGATTTTTGAATAGTCTTGGGAATCTGGAGAGATCACAGTTGACTGGAAGCTGGCAAATGTTGTTCTGATTTTCAAGAAGGGCAAAAGGATGACCCTAAGAACTACAGACCTGTCATTCTTACTTCAGTGCCTGGTAAAATTATGGAGAAAATTATTCTGGGAGTTATTAAAAAACACTTGAAGGACAACATGGTCATTCGTCACAGCCAGCATGGCTTCATGAGGGAACAGTCCTGTTTCACTAACTTAATTTACTTTTATGACAAGTTAATTCACCTAGGTAATCAAGGGAAACCAGCTGATGTAATCTTTTTGAATTTCAGTTAAGCTTTCCATACTGTCTCTCAAGTATCCTTCCGGACAAAATGTCCAGCCCACAGCTGGATAAACACACCATGGGATGGGTGAGCAACTGGTTAATGCATCAGGCACAAAGGGTTATAGTAAATGGGGTGGCATCAGACTGGGGACCTGTCACTAGTGGGGCTCCATAGGGCTCTAATTTAGGGTCAGTGCTCTTCAACATCCTTATAATTGACTTGCATGCAGGACCTGAAAGTGAAGTAAATTTACCAACAGTATGAAATTGTGGGGAGTCCACTAAATTGTGGACTCCCTGGAAGGCAGAGCAGTCCTGCAGAGAGACCTTGACAAATTAGGGGGCGGGACAATCACCAACTGTATGAAGTTTCACAAGGGGAAGTGATGGATTCTGCACCTGGGTTCTACATACAAACTTGGGAACAAGATGCTGGCAAGTAGCACCTTGGAAAGAGACCTCTGTGTCCTCGTCTGTGGAAAGGTGAGCGTGAGTCAGCAGCTCCCTGGCAGCCAAGAGGGCCAAGTGTGTCCTGGGGGGCATGAGGCACAGCATCACCAGCCAGGCAAGGATTGTTCCACCCTGCTCTGCATTGGTGCAGCCTCACCTAAAATACGGTGAGCAGTTTTGGTCACCACAATACAAGAAGGATATAAAGCTATTAGAGAGTGTCCAAAGGAGGGCTATTAAGACTGGTGATGGGTCTTGAGGGGGAGCCATGCAAGAGCACCTGAGGGCACTTGGGTCTGTTCAGCCTGGAAAAGAGGAGACTGAGGGGAGGCCTCATTGCAGTCTACAATTTCCTCATGAGGGGAAGAGGAGGGGCAGACACTGATCTTTTCTCTGTGATGACCAGTGACAGAACTTGAGGAAACAGCATGAAGCTATGTCAGGAGAGGTTTAAGCTGGATATTAAGAAAAAGTTTTTCACCCAGAGGGTGGTTGGGCACTGGAACAGGCTCCCCAGAGAAATGGTCACACCACCAAGCCTGACAGAGTTCCAGAAGCATTTGGAAAATGTTCTCAGACACATGGTGTGATTGTTGGAGTTTTCCTGTGCAGGAACTGGACTTCGATGATCCTTATGGGTTCCTTCCAACTCAGGATATTCTATTATTCTATCATCCTTACTAGATGATCTTTAAGGTCTCTTCCAACCCAAACCATTCTAGAATTCTATGTTATGCATATATACACACTCACATGCAATAATGCACATTAAGAGGTACAGAAAGCTAAGATAAAGTTGGAAACGCTAGGTTTGCTAACAGCAGAAGGCCAGTGCTTTGTCTCTGAAACAAGAGAGACAAAAGTCCAGTGCCTAATGTCCTAAACACAGCTAGAAAAGCCCAGGCTGCAAATGCACTCAATGGGAATTTTGCCCTACGTGTATAAACATACATGGGAAAGAGCAGCGTGTTTTGTATTTATATTTGCAGCTGTAGAATGTGATAGAGTCCCATTGTTTTTCTGATCCATAGTGTAGTTTCCCTCGCAATCTAAATATTTTTCTCCACTGAGACGGGGATTTGTTTCAGCATGCATATTCATAAGCTAAACTCCTCCACTAAAACAATATGGCTCAAGGTCCAAATGATGGTGTTCTTCATACCAACATGTGCTTTGGGTAAACAACTCATAACAGTACTTGTTAAACTGATCTTCAGAAAAGAAGCTTCTCTATCAGCGACGAACGCTGCCTAAACACTTTTCTAAAGGTGGAGGTTTGGAAATACTCTCCTCCTTGGGTAGTGTGAAAAAATTCCTGAAGCAGAAAGCGAAAAAATCCTCCTTTTCTCTGCATAGCTGGTGCTCTGAGAGCAGCTTCTGAAGATGCACAGGAGGCACTGTAGTGTTGGGTTCTAAGACTGGCTGGGTCAAAGGTGGCTTGGAAGGGCTGATGTTTCCCAACTGGATTTGTTTCACTGTGTTTTTAATTTTAATTGCTTGCAGTTGAGCCAAGAGTAATAACCTTCCACCAGCGACAACCCCAGAAGTGTCAGAGCAGCTGGGCCCCTGCACTGCTGCATCGCCCAGCTGGTAAGAGCAGCATGTACAGGACAACTGTTTTAAATTAGCAAGACACTGGGTGGTCACCATGTGTAAAACACTTTGTGTCAGCATTATAACTTAACCAAACGGTTATGTTCTGTACTTCTGGAAAGTGGCCATTAATGTAAGGTTAAGTCTCTCATTCTTACACATCTTGAAATCAAAGCCTTGACTTATAAGTACAAGTGAATTACTACTGCTATTTGTAATTAACACAGGAATTGGTACAGCAAAGACTTTGAAGATCTTGTTGCCTGAAAAACACAATCTGCTAGCATGACTAAGGGATGCATTTAACGCTTCTATATACTGTTACAGGGTGGAAAAGCAAGAGCAGCTCAGATCTAGGTCTGTGAGGCTTTTTATCTATCATGGTCACAGTGTGAGAGTCAAAGCTGTGCTGCTCTGCATCTCTACTGAGTCACTACCCTGCCAGGCCTGTACACCGAGTATATGTAGAGGCTATGAGCTCTAAGGTATGCCTTAGGAGTGATTAAGAAGAGGTAGTTTGACACTGTCTCAGATGCAGAAAATGTCTTTTCCATGCAGCCCACTTCAGGACAGGACTAGCTGGGCAGATTCAGGGCAGACTCAGGGCAATCCAGAGACCCCAGGCTCTTGGCTTCACTCACTGGACTGGCAGCAACTCTGTGCCAACATCACTCCCCAGGTGAAGAACTCCAAGAAAACTGTGCTTGAATATCTCATAGACTGTCTGCAGCTAAAGCTTTAGATTAGAGCACTTCTCTAATTAAAAACAAAATCCGCACACTTGTCAAGAATGTGCACATGTAGATTAAGAAGCAAATCCTTCGGCACAAGTTAGTGTAAATATTGTGCTACATATGTCCTTGTTGATGTGTAGGAGTTCCGGGTAGCTTGTACTACCTTGAACATTTTTGTTATGCAAGTGAAGATTTTAGAGAACATGTTAAGCTGAGCACATCTTATTTCAGAAATTCTGTAAGTGGGGCATGAACATATATATAAAGATCAGGTGCAGACAGTTGACCAGAAGACTACTCATAAGATAAAACAAGAATACGGGACCATGTCAGTTATGTGGAAAAAGCAACCGTCTTTCAGAATTCTATGACTAAGTTAGCAAAAAAAAACCCCAAAGCAATGGGGGTTTGGGGATTTTTATGATTTATTTATTTATTTTCATGAAGTGGCTTTGTTATTCACTGATTTCAAGTGTCAACTATTTTAAGTTCCACTTAAGTTCCCCATTTGCATAAAAAAGGATGAAGGAATGGCTTTTACATCTGCCTGTAACTATCAATCTGCTTTTCCTTCTCCACAAAAGAAGATTGCTGACATCCAGGACAGTTTGTCGTGCTGACCAGGAGTAGTTACAAGATTTCACAGTAAACCCCCTGCATGAGAGTCCTTGTCTACAGGCGCCTCTGTTGTCATGCAAGCTGGACAAGCCCCTTTTTCTTTTTTTTCTTCAAAAGACACAAAACCCCTTGCTATTCCCTACTGGTAGAGCCATACTTCTCCCTTCTTCATCCAACAACAGACTAGCCAATTTCTTCATTTTCTCTTCACATTTCCCCCAGAAACACCGAAGCTACACTAGCATGTAAAGAGAGCACAGGTGACAATAGACTTGATCCAGAAGTCAGATCCTCAGCTGCTCCTTAAGGCATATATTCTGCCCTTTCCCTGAAAAGGTATAATTCCAGAGATTGGAGACTGCTGACATAAAGAGGGATTTGAGAGGCAGCCTGTGCCTTTACCTCAGCACCCCATAAGCCTGAGGATGTGCATCTCAACTACTGTAAAAGTACTACTGAGTCAATGTCTTGATATCCTTTCTGACTGACAACATTTTTCATCTCTCCTTGTTTTCTGCTACTCTCCTCCATCTTAAAAGTGGCTAGTGCTCCAGAGCTGATTTGAAGCAGCCTTTTATTTTGTTTCACAAAAAACTCATCCTATCTAAGGTAAGCTCTTCTAGCAGTCCCAGAGCTCAGGGAGAGATTAATGCTTTTTGGGTGCTATTGTATGGCTGTCGAGCATTAAGAAACAATTCTAAGGATAGGCTTTGCTAAGTTGTTACTGAAGAAACTGAAGACTGCAGGGGAGAAGTGGACTGGGGTCACCCCAGGATGGCCTGGCACAACACAGTGCTTGGAAAGAGGCACAGTGTTGTACTAGCGAGTGTATTACTAGAGTCAAGTGCTGCTATTTATGTCTCTCACAACTAGTTGTTTAAAATCACACGACTCATCTTGTTTCATTTTGTTAATTTGAGGAAAGCATTCTCTGGATGAAAATGTGAATAGGTATGCAAGTCCTAATCACAGATCATCCAAGTATTATATCAAAATTAAAATCCATTATTATTAGCTATTACATGTATTATGCTAAATTATTGCACAGGATGAGGTCCTCTATAAATGTATATTTTATATCTCTAGATAAAAGCACTAATCGTAAGAATGTTTAAGTCAACAAAACAAAGAGGAAGGAAGCAGGGATTGTTCTCTTCTACAGGACTAGAAAGATGGATTATTCCTGCCAATAGAGGAAAAAGGATAGATTGCTAACATCACCAAAGAAAGCATTTGAGGGAAAGGAGACAGATGCTGATTACCTAGGTGCCAGTATACTGTCTTTCTTATCCATTGAGAAAAGCCTTGTAAACTTTCATATCTTTCATAACCAGATAGTATAAAATTTCATTAGAAACTAGGAGACCCTTGTCAACAATGATGTCCCTCCTATCTTTCTTTGTGAAAAGAGGAAGAAGTCACTTTCTGTTTCTCCTACTTCTACTGTGAAAAAAAGCATGCTATTGCTGTGCTTCTGATAGACATCATCACTGTTTGGTGGACACGGTTTCGCAGAGGAATGAAGCGAAGAATCGTCAGCATCCTGCCAGATGGATCTGAAATCAAGGAAACCATGTCTGCACTCTTTAGAACCGAGACTCTCAGGGCAAGCCTTCAAAGCTACATTTCAGCAGTTTAACACTTCCACCTACAGACTTCCAGAAGAGCTCTTGCATTCTGCAGAACACGTTCTTTACCTGCTAGTGGACTTGGCTGTAGTTCAGAGGAATTGCAGAGTCACTGCTAGCAGTCAATATACACAAAGGCAGTCCTTGGCAGAACAGCCCCTTTCATCAGCCTGACACTTTTATCTGCATTGCTTCTGTTACCCCTCTCCAGCTGGTCTTCATCTCAGGTCAGACCTGGAGTATGTCTCCACCTCAGAAGCCCTTAATTCCATCTCCTAGCCAAAACATATGCTTCTTGTGGACAAGGGAACACAAGAACATAATTTTTCCAACCTTTACATTAAGTAAAGAAAGATTTGGGGCTTTTTTCTTCTTCTTCTTTTTTTCTTTCTTTTTTTTTTTTTTTCACCATTCCTAACTGAGCCCTGAACTGCTTTGATTTTCTTTAATTTGCAAGTCTTCTACTTGACAGTTGAGATGTTTCAGCCTAGAGATCCTGGCCCATGGACCTGGAGAGCAGCAGCTGACAGCCAGATGCTGAGTGGTGACTGGACTTAGGCTTCCCCGCATGCTGGGCCGCAGTCACCAAGACTCCTCACATAAGTATTTAAATTAACCTGGATGAAATGCAGAAACAAACAGACGTCTCTCTTCCTGCTCATATCTTTCAAGGACCCAGGCCCACTATACAAGCACTCAATTGCTTGGCCTATTGATCCCTCTGACCTGCTAATTAAAGGCTGGGGCACTCCCATGCAGGAATTGCTGCTGTGCTCCAGACAATTTACCAGAAGAGAAGCGGGGATGTTATAGCCTTACACAGATCCCTGATACCCACTGTCCCTGCCGTGGCCTCAGACATGTTTTATGTTTGGTACCTTGTGATACAGTGTACAGGTTCTGGCTGGGATGAAATTAGTTTTCTCCATAGCACCTGTCATATTGCTGTGTTTTGGGCTGTTCCAGAGACATATTTGTAACCTCCACACCTTTCTCTCTGGGCCACAGCCTCAGCCCAGAGCTGTCATTAGAGCTAGGATTGAGACCCACAAGGTTTCCAGCTTCAGGGACACTGTCACAACAGGAGGCATGCCAAAGGGAGCATGGCACCGCATCAACATTGCTCTGTCCACATACAGGGATGCTGCATTTGTGTGTAAATCAATCCCACTCAAGCACACAGCTATGGTAAAACTGAGCAGGATTTACCTCAGACAGGATTTAGTCTCAGGCGGCAGGATTTACCCCAAGTCAGTGGAGACACTTACAGTAAATCAGCACAGTTATCTCAAACACCTTCTACTCACTGTAGGGTAAATGTAAATGTGCAGTTACCAGGAGAATGGTGACATGTAGTAAGTCCTGGGGCTCCAGCACCTGCGCAACCATGTACTTGCATCCTGCTGCCCTGGACCATAATTGCTTGTTTTGAAGGTAGGGAGAAGGCAATTAAGGAGGTTTCCAGGAACAGATTTGGAAACCCTCTTTTGGGAAGTGAGTTATTACAAGAAAATGAAGAAAAACACAGGTCTGACATGTTTGCTAGGCAGGTGAGGATACTGCAGAAGATGTGGACTTGGACTGCCTCAGGGCTTGGATTTTAGCAAGACAATTGGAAAATCATTTTCTAAAGAATAGTACAGAGCCTTACCTTCCATTTTGGGAGCTCTGCATTGTCTTAAGGCCAACTTTGTCTCCTTCACCACTGTCTTGGTTTGAAAGACAGGTATCTGCTAGGGAGGACAAGACCTCCCTTTGGAATGGAGAATTCAAACCCCCTCCCTCCGAATTATTAAAACTTTGATATTAAGTCGGCTCTCAGGCAAGGATATGGGGATAGGAATAACAGCTCTTTACTAGTATGTATAACAAGGCAAACAAACAACAACAACTACAGCATTAATAATAAACAAAACTAGGAACCTCGAGGGGCTTTTGTTTCACAAAGCCCGGGGCAGTCTGGTCTCTTGGGACTCCAAGAGCACCAAGATGGAATGGTGGAAGATCCCGGGCTGGTGAATGGGGTGTACCAGAAGCTCCGCGGTGGTAGCTGGAAGGGCAGGGATGTCCTGGCAGGGCCGGGCAGGGCAGGGACACAGCGTATCCAAAGCGGTGCCGAAGGAAAGCGGCGACAGTGGAACAGAGCCGGCTCAGCCCAGCAGGGCAGGAGGAGGAGAGCTCAGAGTCCCTGGACACACGAGGAGATGATGGTAGATTTCCTCAGGACCGGACCCGGAGATGGCAGTGAGAAACTCTTCCTGCAGCAGGAGTGGCCTGTGTCTTCTCTCTCCGATGCCGAGAGCAAGAGAAAAAAAAAACTGTCCCCACTCCTGCCCTTTATCTCCCAAAACCTCGTGGTATCAGGTATCACCTTTTTTCCCATCCCCCAGAGAGAAAACTCCCTGAGACCAAAGAAGGGTGTAGCCCCCGTGCTACACCTTCCTAGCCGTTCCTATTGTTTAGGTTAAGCACCCATAAGTACCCAGCCATTAGTCTCCTCGCGACTTTTGTGGGAAAAAATTCTATAGAAAAAAAAAAGAGAAAACCAAATCTAACCCCCAACAACCACCCTACCTGTTACAGGTACTTTTGTTTCGAGATTCTCTGAACTCAGGAACAGACCTTAATTATAGGTCTAGTTCTTATATAAACCTTCAACTGGAATATGGTGACAAGGTTAATACTGACACCAAGTTCTATATCTAAGAGAAAGCAAACTGCCAGAAGATCATAAATGTAGCAAAGATTCCTCTGTCCACACTTTCTAGATTAGACATCTGAGCAAGACCTTAACACTGTGAACAGTGTGGAACACCACAAGTACTATTATTACATTTGGACAGTGCAGAAAGTTCACAATTATGTCTAGTCACTTTTCCAGGTGAGTATTTCTTTTATTGCAGAAATGGGAACAAATTGAATTGAATGTGTTATGCATATTTATCTTCTGCTCTGAAGAAAGATGGTCCAGAGACTTCATCTTTGCAACGAGGTGGATGGGGACTGCATATGGCACAGCAGTTCTTATGCGACTTTCTGAAGACAGGTATCTTTCTTTATGCAACAGTGGTTTAGAAGTTTGATATTGTTACACTTGGTGTTTATTTTAAAGTTAGTGTATTGGTAGATTTGACAGATTCTTCCATAGAAATAGTTTTGCTATTACATCCTGCATGCTGTACATGGCATGCAGAGCCTGAAATTACACTTGCACAACTGCTTGCAGTCTCTCTCAACAGCCTAGACACAGGAGCCATCCCAAGGATGACTAACCTAGGGATCTAAGCACTGCCATTGCTGAGGCAGGCTGAAGTTATAACCACTATTTGCTGCTGCACAACTCAGAAATAGGATTTTCTTGCCTATTTTAGCCTTCTCTTTTGTAGGCTGCAATATGAGTGTTTTGCTATCCTTTCAGAGGAGCTGCATTCAGACTCTCCTACATATCTGTCAGGGACCATTAGCATTGGACTTGTTCATTCAAGTTGCTTTGATATCCTTGCATCTTACAGTGCATTAAGTGTTCATCATAAAAGGAAAATAGTCAAAGATACTGTATATAGAATTAATATTTTGGGCCAATTTTAGCTTGCTTATAGGCATCAAAGACCATTTTCAGCTACAGTAAAGGGGGGAAAAGGCAGAAATAAATGATACTGTCATTTACTGTGAAACTTTCCCCATCCTCCCCAGAAATCTTTGGTTTTGAACAGTGCATACTTCTCTTTCCTTTACTGTGATAGACTAAATCACAGAATCATGGGGTACTTCAGGAAGGGTTCTCAGGATATCTCTAGACCAACCTCCTGCTCAAGGCATGATCAGCTAAAAGATCAGACAAGGCTCCTCAAGGCTTTACCCTGTCTGGAAACATCCCAGCTTTGGCCACAAAATACAAAGCCTGCCTTGCTATCCTGTTTTTTCTTCATTAAGTCTTGTTTTAGGTAGAACTAGTGTGAGACTGCATCTTGAGCCTTTTATGGCCATATTTCAAAGATTAACTCCAGGCTTTTTTCCCAAGGAGTTCATTGTAAACTGAGTGATGTTGATGAATAGGTCTCAGTTCAAAAATGCATTTGTGCAACCACGTGATGTAAATGACTCCCCACTAAATTACAATGCAATATATCTAAAGTTAATTTAAATGTGCTTGAAATCAGGCAGGGACTTAGATATTTTGCTGTGCTGGGCCCCAAATCATTCTGAAACATGGTGAAAAACCAAAGGAAGAAAGTCATCAAAACCAAACAGACTGCAGACATTCAGCTGACTCTTTTGTTCAGTATTTGCATTGTTTGAAAGACAACTGTGAAGCATCTCGCTTATCCACAAGGCTCCCATCAGGCTGTTTACCAGTAAAATCTGAAAAGCTGTTGGGAGTCCACGTGATTTCTAGTATTTTGAGCAGGTTGGTTTTGTTTCCTTGTTCAGACACGTTCTAGTCCAAGGACATTGTGCGCAGAAACTGTCAGGTCATGAATAAAAGATAAAAAGCCCGCTATTTTTTAACCAGCTTCACTGGACTGGTTCAGGGGTTGGTCCAAATGCAGAGACACAATCAGCACACAGGAGACTTTCACGTCAGATTTATCATACTGGAAATTTAAAATAAGTGCTTAATGATTTTGTTGAATATCCAAACCATTGCATACTTTACGCAACATACACAGCACAGGGTCTGATGCTTAGGAGCGGTCAGGCACATAAACGCAGACATGGGCTTCCGGGATGCGTGGAGCCCAGGGCCGGGCTGATGGTGGAGAAACCTGTTGCCCTGGGTGATGCCAGCCGCTTGCCCACGCTGCCGGCCTGCTTCCATCACTTTCTCCACGCCAACGTCAGGGGGCCGGGGTCCCCCGGCCGCACCCCGCTCCCGCAGAGGCGGCGAGACCCGGCTCCGCAGCCCCGGCCCCGGCCCCGCGGCCCTTCCGCCCCGCGCCCCCCCGCGCTTCGGCCGTGCCCTGCTCCTCCCTCTCCCCCCGCGCCGCGCGGAGTGGGCCAGCCCGCCCCTATATAAGAGCCGGGTGGGCGGCTCCGCGCCCCAGCGTC
>WBMY01015330.1:332896-361766 GCA_013397315.1 Donacobius atricapilla | reverse complement strand
GTTGTGCTGTGTCACCGGGCGCGGCGGGGCTGGGGTGGCCGCCCGGCGGGGGCGCGGGCGTGTTGCGGCCGGGCCACCCGCTCTCTGTGCCCCTTGCAGGTGCTGTCCCGCCTCGGGGTGGGTCCTGGCTGGCGCTTCGTGGACGTGCTGGGCTTCGAGGATGAAGCACTGCGCGCCGTGCCGACCCCAGCCTGCGCGCTGCTCCTGCTGTTCCCGCTCACGGAGCAGGTGGGTGTCCAGCAGGGTAGCGCTGGCTGCTCTCTGGAGTGTGGCTGTCATCCACCCAAGCATCAGATGGGGTTGGCACTGGCGCGGTGTTTGCTTGGTCCTAGCCTCCAAACAGCCTAAACCGGGCTGAGCAGCCACACAAGGGCTCTCATTCCATCCCAGTGTTCCTGTGAGACTTGGCTTTGTATATCAGACTGTGGGGAAAAAAAAGCCATGAGCGATCTTGAGTGTGAGGAATAGCAATTCCATTATCATGCTGAATCATTGGATCAGGAGAGGCCTACATTGCTTCTTTTATATATTAATATGTTCAGTCCACTTGATGCTAGGGAAGTAAATGAGGAGATGGGCTTTGAAATCAAGTTTAACTAACAAGTTCTTAAAAGGAAGGATTATAACCTTCTAATACCAATTTACATTTGTTTATACATTGATGTGGTGGGGAGGGGCTCATGAAGGCAAATAATTCTAAAGGTCCAAAGGCCTATTGTAGAGACATGCTGAGTAGTCTTGTTGGGAGAAGATATAAAAGAGCCTATCCATTATATTATTTCCCTCCCCAAGCTATTTGCAGTGTATGGCACAGATGGAGAACCTAAGAACAGTGCCTTTGGGTATGACTGTATCATGCAGGTAGTCCATTAAGTGTTGGCCTGAATCCAGTTCAGACATATGGTGCTTTACTGGTGCCACAAAGATGATTTTCTGAGNCCGCATTGTCTTCCAGATGCTGAACAAAGTGAGTTGCCGCCGCCGGAGGACCGCCGCGGGCGGGAGGGCGCCGCCCCTTCCCCCTCCATCCCTCGGCATCTCGCCCTGCCGCGGTGGCGGTACCGCTGCGCGGGGCGCGGCCGCACCTGCNGAGACTTGGCTTTGTATATCAGACTGTGGGGAAAAAAAAGCCATGAGCGATCTTGAGTGTGAGGAATAGCAATTCCATTATCATGCTGAATCATTGGATCAGGAGAGGCCTACATTGCTTCTTTTATATATTAATATGTTCAGTCCACTTGATGCTAGGGAAGTAAATGAGGAGATGGGCTTTGAAATCAAGTTTAACTAACAAGTTCTTAAAAGGAAGGATTATAACCTTCCAATACCAATTTACATTTGTTTATACATTGATGTGGTGGGGAGGGGCTCATGAAGGCAAATAATTCTAAAGGTCCAAAGGCCTATTGTAGAGACATGCTGAGTAGTCTTGTTGGGAGAAGATATAAAAGAGCCTATCCATTATATTATTTCCCTCCCCAAGCTATTTGCAGTGTATGGCACAGATGGAGAACCTAAGAACAGTGCCTTTGGGTATGACTGTATCATGCAGGTAGTCCATTAAGTGTTGGCCTGAATCCAGTTCAGACATATGGTGCTTTACTGGTGCCACAAAGATGATTTTCTGAGAAAATTTGCCCTAAACCAGGACACCAGTCCTAATACTTACTCTCCTGCGCAACAACTTACTTGTCCAGTGGTTTGCACAATACAAAGATAGGACTGTGATGAAATGCCTAAAAGAGTTATGTGTTTACAGCATGAGAACTTCAGGAAGCAACAGACTGAGAAAATAAAGGATCAGGAGATCAGTTCCAAAGTGTATTTCCTGAAGCAGACTGTCAGTAACTCCTGTGGGACAATTGGTCTGATACATGCAGTTGCTAATAACAAAGACAAACTGAAACTTGGTGAGTATGAATGTTCTGAAGTGCTTGAATTTCCATTTTTTTTGACAGCAGATTGAATGGGTTTGGGCTATTGGGAGACAGGTGGGGCTTTCATGCAAGCCAAGTTAAGGCATGCTGTACTGTTTCAGTTGGTAACTGGCTCTTCCAGCTCTTGGAGAAGGGCATGTGGACTGCCTGAAACACAGAAGGGAATGTGCTTTGACTCCTGTCTGCTAGCTGCGGAGGTATTGTCCTAGTAAGCATGCCAGAGGAAAAGGGCACTTGGCAGGACTGACCAAAGCCTGTCTGTAATTAGGAAGTACTGTGTTCAGAAGTAGTTATTGACATTACGCTTGATATCAATAGACAAGATGGAGTTCTTCATGCTACATGCGTCTAATGTAAATCAATGTGCTCAGAGTAGCCTGTAAATCAGTCTAAAACATGTTTTGGTTTTGCTGGAGAAGTTGTATAGGTAAGGGTTTGTATGGAGATTTTTCCTACCAAGGTAATAGTTTTGATGGTTTTTTTACTGTAGAAAAAGATTCTTTTATTGTTCAGTGACTAGATCTACAAAATACAGCTACCATTATTCTAAGAGAATGTGGACCTTTTCTGTGTTGTGGAATTCCTTTTTATACAAAGGAAAACGTGGAAGCACTTAAGCGTAGTTTTGCTTTTTTCTTCTTAAAAAGGATTCACTGAAATAACACACTCTCGATGAGTGAAGCAATGGTGCAGCACATCTTTTACGTGCTAGACCTCAGTGCATCTTACTACCGCACTACTACTTTATGTTCTGGAACACCAAAGTAAGCCTGTCATGAACAAGTGCTGCCTTCATTTGAAGGCAGTGAGACAATTTCATCTACCCATATTCTGTTAGTTATGTGTCCTTACAGCTGGTACCTTTCTTGAATTTCTTCAAAACGGGATTGAACATTTCTGCCAGATGTGCAGCGGGGAAATCAGAAAAGCTAAATCCCATTTGAAAACGATTTTCAAAACAAGCATCCGGAGTACACTGAAGCACTATTCCCTGAAACAACTCTGGTTATTTGTGTAGATGGTCACTAATATCTTCTGGATAAATAGCTTACTTTAAGTGGTAGTTATAATGTGCTTATGTTGGAGATAGTTACAGGCTGAATGCAATGACTTGTAGTTAGTGCAAAAAGCATTGATTACTGTGGGTTGAATATAAACTGTGCTTTACTTATACTGAATAAAATGTTTGATCCTCTTGTGCAGAGGAGGGATCTGCCCTGAAGAAGTTTCTTGATGAAACAGCTGATATGTCTCCTGAAGAAAGAGCTAAGCATTTGGCAAATAATAAGGTATATTATATATACACAAGCTGCTGACAGTTTTCAGCACTTAAAGATGTAGTAACCTGTACCTGCTTTCTCTTAAGGCTATACAAGAAGTCCACAATTCTGTTGCTCAAGAAGGACAATGTCGGGTAAGATGTGAATGTGTAAAATCTTGGGAAAAGTGTTTAATGGAGGTGGTAGTACAACACTTATTTTTTGTGTGTCAGATAGCTGTTACAGTTCATGAGGAAGGTTCAGAATTTCTTCCTCAAACATGGATTGAAAATTTGGGTCAAGACCCAGTCATAAAATATCATTTTACATTAGGATTTCTGGTGCTTGACCTTGTAGAAGTCTTGCCACAGACCTCTTCCACTGAACTTAAGTTTTCAGTCATTAGCTTTCTTGCTGAAAGCAATCTTTCTGTTGCTTTCAACAAGGGGAAATCTCTTTTCTCTGTTCTGTAGTCACAAATGGGGTTTGCAGTACTCACTCCAGTCTAACAGATATATCTGATGATGTCTCCTAAGGTTGAAGACAACAGTGTGAACTTCCATTTCATCCTGTTTGTCAACGTGGATGGACACCTGTATGAACTGGGTAAGGTCCTGTGAACTCTGTAGTTGTTCTGGGCCTACTTCACACTGCACAACAGTGGTTGGGGCTCAAGCAAGATACTTTGTGCTAATTAAACTATTTGCTCAGGCTCTCAGAGCCAAAACACAATTTGTATTTTCATCTGAAGATTTTAACTGGTGATGGATTACTCTGAAGGTCCAAAGCATGTTGTCACTGGTGCAGCTGAGAGCACTGTTTCCATCTTACTCAGAATATCGACAATTTGTTCTGACCTCCCAAGTACCATCATATGTGTATTTGTTTTGGTCCACTGTGCTCAGTTCTGCTAATTCAGAAGTATTTCTTTCACAGATGGCCGTATGCCATTTCCTGTAAACCATGGCACAAGCTCGGATGACTTGCTGTTGAAGGTAAGTCTTTTCCCTTGCTGCTTGTTTTCCTGAAAACAAGGCTTATAAAGAGCCTTATAAAAAGGTGAGAAGTCTGCATGTGGTGTATAGTGGCTCTACCTACTTGCTGTACAAGTCTGTGCTTAGATCTGCTAAGTTTATGACTACGAAAGGCATTGTCCCTAAGAGCTAGATACCTGTTCAGTGTATTTATTAGCTGGAACAATAAAATTATGTAACTTAGTTGGTGGGACTCAGAGAGGAACTGCAAAGACTTGTTGTCTATAGGAATTGTATTTGGTTAGTCTAAGCACCTGTATTTTTTCATCCTCAAGGATTCTGCTAAGATCTGCAGACAATTTACAGAACGTGAAAAAGGAGAAGTTCGTTTTTCTGCTGTGGCTTTCTGCAAGTCTGCCTAAGACTCTGAAGAGATGCAAGGAAAGCAGTTTAATAGCACACCAGTAAATGCAGTTTAAACTCCAGTGCTTCAGTACTTGTTAAACACAGCTGTTCTGGTAACTTAAATTATTTCCACCTTTTGCTATACACAGAAGCAACATCAGCTGAGCTTATGCTGAAGGATGAGCTCAAGTTTTAATGTGAACGGTTTGGACACATCAGATATCTTTAGACTCTTTTTTCACATGTTAAGTAGAAAATGCTTAACAGGGCTTGTTTGATCTGTGTTATGTTAATTGAGTTGTTGGTTGATATTTCCTTGTCCTTAATGAGAATAAAATGTTCTGCTGGAAGACTAAATGGACTAAAGTGATGACTAATTTTCTCCAAAAGGAGTTGTGCGGCATCCTCTGTAAGCCACCTTTTCAAAAGACCTTCAAAGCTCTCCTCTGAGCAGAAAGTTAAGTTAACCTCAGGGTAGCAGGGCAATTGCTCTTTCTAGTGTCTTGAAGGCTTTCAAGGATGGAGAGACACTGGTCTGTGTAACACGTTGCAGTGCTGCACACTGCACTACCCTTCTAGTAAGGCTTTTCCTAATGTCCAGTCTGAAACTCAAAAGCTGCAGTCTTCTTCCCCAAATACCTTTATTTTGGAGGGCTAAGATGTGATAAATTACCACTCAAATGTCACCCTAATGTGGTCTGTAGTAGTGCTACAAGCCACAGAATACCCACTGAGTTGGTGTTATGTTTCCTTATAGGAGGTGGTATTAGAACAGGCATTTTCCTATCTGTAGCTAAATCAAACCTGCTGGCTGAGGCAGAACATGATCCTGGGCTAGGCTGTGCGTGCTTACGCATTTGTGGTCCTGTTAGGAAGACCTTTAAAGAGGCTGTACTTATCTGTCCCATCCAAAATAACCTAAAAAGGAGAAACCCACACTACATGTATTTCTAATAGCAGGATGAAGTTTTGGATTCAAGGGAAAGAGATTTAATCTGTAATACATGGTCTTAGACATGAGCCATGACCTGTGGAAACTATTTTTACCTAAGTCTGATGCTGTTTGCTGCTCTTGCAACTCCCTGCTGATATTCCAGGTAGCTGTAGGCAAGGATTAAACACCTTTTAACTTGGATCTTTATTCTAATGCATTCCCAGTCTGTCCCTGGCAACCATTTTATACAGTGCTGGGTAATACAGTCTTAGAGGGTCACTGATGCTCTGAGTATGCTGCAAGCTGTTCTGGCTTCAGGGCTTTTTTGAAGGGTAATTTGAACTTCTATTAAAGCTCTGTGTGGGCTGAAGTTATTTTATATTGGGCCTTGTTACTGCCCATGTAATTACCTGATAGCTGAAGCTGGCAACACATTTTAATTTGAAATCTAAGGATTTGCTAAACCTCAGGGCACTCCAATTCTAAACATCAACGTCTTCAGTTTCTGTTAGCAGGGAGGTGAAAACTACGGCTAAGAAAATGTCTGTTCTGTGTCCTTGTCCTACAACAGTGTCATCTTCTGCCTGTTAGTGAAAGTTGTCATAGAGTGGGGGGAGAGGCCTCCTGGGGCATCTCTGCTGCAGCTGCTGCAGCCTGCTGCTCCAGCGCAGGCTAGGAGCCATGCCTGTGGCTCAGGCTGCTTAGCAACACAACTGTCAGGAGAGGAAATGCAAGGGGCATGAGCACAGGAGAGTGGGAGGCACAGTAAAAACCAGCTGCAGGAGGAGGAGCACCAAGTGCCGAGTGAGCTGTCTGCCTTACCTGGAGCAGTGAGCTTTAGTGCTGCAGAGGACCCTCTCCTTGCCCTTAGGGCAATTACTGAGGCCACGTGCTGTGATTGTGCCTATGTAGAGTCAATGCTGAAGAAATCTGAAAATGCCTTTGAGATACTCAAATACTGTATATTTTATGGTGATTGCAGCAGTCCAATATTTTGTGTTTCACTTCTTGTCTTAATTAGAAGTACAAACAGTGCTACTCAAGTCATTTCAGTGTTTTCATAAATTGTTTTTCATTCTGCTCAAGCTTCTGAGTTAAGAATCTACCAAAAGGCAACATTTGGGTAATTTAGACCTCATGAAAAAAAACAGGGAAAGGGTTGTTTGTGCCAGACTTTTCTTATTTTCTCATACTCTGGTCCCAGGTGTAGTTTCAAAGGATGGAAATAAAGAGAAAAACAGAAGAATGAATGTTATCTGTCTGCTTATGTGTAACATCACTAGCAAGGCTGTTGTTCCCTGCGGAAATGATGATGAGGGCTTAGCAAACAGCTGGGTTTTACTTTAAAACACCTTGGGTTTCAGAAGGAGGAAGATGAGTTATTAGGGATGACAAAGATCTGGGGAGTTGGGATAGAGATCTCAAACTGTGGGTGGTGATCTGTAATACATCTGTAAGCTGAATAGATGGAAGATGTTGCAATATTTCAGTGCTGCTGTTCCAAATGTTACTGCATTCAGAAAAAAGTCACAATGCATAGAAGTGTGTATTTGACAACTTAAAATTCTGTTGAATAAGCCATGAAAAGAAAACCAGGAAGATGTTTTAAAGCCATATCAGGCATAAATAATAATAACTATAATTAATAATAATAATAATTAATATAAAAATAAATTCTTTTTCTTTTGCCTACTTTCTATCTTATTTTACCTACTTGCCAGTTTTTAAATTTTAATTTTTGCCTGTTATTTCACACTTTGGCAGAAATGGTTGAGACAAGAGTTGTTTTTTAGAGTGCTATGTATCAAAACACTTTTCATGAGAAGATGCTCTTAAAATTTAGTATTTTTTCTTGGGCACATCTATCTGAAGTGAAGCTCATTTCTTGTCCCTCCTTGTTTTCTCTTTGTTTTTATATCTGTAGTTCCACTTGGAACTGTTACTTTTCCTTGATTTCCTGTGGGTCCTTCTTAAGTAAATTAGCTCTTTTGACCCTCCCTACTTCTCATCTAAACCCCTTCATGTGTTTCCTGAATTTACCCCTGAATTTTCCCTGTGAAAATAGTTGAGAAGGCCAGGAGTCTGCAAAGCCTGCTGTGTTTTATGTACACTGAGGAAACCGGTGACTGCTGCTCTTCCGAATAGAGGAGTCTATTGAACAAAATAATTTGAATTAACAGGTTCCTGCCATTTTTGTGCTGTCTTCTGGAGGTGGACATTCAACAGTTAATATATAGAACTGTCCTTGGAAATATCTGAGAAATATTGAAGAGTTTCAGGTAGGATTTTAGGCTTATCCGTTTAGAGGTCTAAACAGCTTAGCACATTGCTAATTTAGAAGTCTGGCAGGGTTGACTGTGTGCAATCATTTTCATAACCATTTTCTTGCCTGCCTGTTGAAAGCTGTAGTCAACTTACTCTGTAGATGGCAGCATTGGGAAACTTAGAGCAACAAGTCTGATTTAGGACCAATGACAGAATGGCTCCAGATGCTATCTTAATTTTTAAGTCCACAGCTAGTCCTGTTGCTTTCGGTGGGATCATTCACATGCTTAAGGACACTTCTGATTTCAGAGCCAAATAGCCAATCCTTGTCTTAATCAAAAGTTAGACATAATACAACATGCAAAGCCTCTTACACATGTGAATAGTCTATGGCTTAGATCCCCAGTTTACTTGCAGCTGATGCACAAGTCCAGTATATACTGCTGTGCAATATACACACTACTATTTCCATAATAAATAGAATTCTTTTTTGGGAAAGTAAGGGAAGTGTAGGTCTAACTCCAACAGCATCCAGCTTTTGACACACAGACCAGTTTATCAATCTCAAATATTTATTCTGGAGAAGCAGTTAGCTGAAAAAGGAACTAGACACACTCCTATCCTCTGCCATTAATGCAATGAGAGCAGGGCCCATGGTGGGCATTGGGAGCAAATGAAACTGGCAATAAACCTTGTAGTCACAGGATCCCTCTCCTGGTGCTGCCAGCAGCAAAGAAGAGGGTGATGACAGAACTTCAGCTCAGTGAAACTGTGGACTAAATAAGCACAAACACAAACTGAGAAAAATACAGCTAGAAGCAGAGTAACAACATTAAAGTTCCTTTGTGACCAAAGGACATAAAATACCACTCACATTTTGTACTTTTTTACATATTGTACAGGATGATATTAAGTTACAGGGACTGGTTGACATTCCAAATGCTTTGAAACCAAGGGATCTCAAGGGGTGAGAGGATGTGTTAGAAGAAACCTCATAGAGTTCAATGTGTTGAGGTGCACAGCTTGGCATCTGGCTAGAGCTACTCTGTGGCTGGGAGGTGACGGGCTGAGTTTCAGCCCTGCTGCAGCCTGGGCTTATGGCAGATGCCAAGCTGAATATAAGCCCATACGTTGAGTGCTCTTCCTGTAAGGCAAATCACATACTGTGTTGGGAGTTATATTAAGAGGAACAAGACCAGCAGGTGGAGGGAAGTAATTATTCATTACTCCTTGGCACTGGTGAGGTTGCGCCTGGAATAGTGTCTTGGTTCTGGGTCCCCCCACCCAGTCCAAAAAGGATGTGGAGGAATCTGGAGAGGGTCCAGCAGCAGGCTACAGAGGCCGGGAGCATGTGGCCTATGAGGAGAGACTGGTGGAGCTGGCGTGTATAGTCTGGCATGGAGGAGACTAAGCAAGGTCTAATTGTAGCTTACAACTACATCAAGGACAATTGCAAAGATGACAAAGCCATATATTTTCCTGGTAGTAGGAGATGGTCTATCAAAGGGCAGTAACACCAAATTGCAGCTTGAAAGGTTCAATTCAGGACATTTGGAAACTGGAAGAGTATTTCTTCATGGGAAAGTAATATACTGGAACAAGTTGTCAGAGAAATGAGAGCATCTCCATCCTTGCAAGCGTGTAAGGGATCAGAATTTAACAACCAGCTTCTGTTAAGCTGCCTGAGGTTACCTATTACAGTATGAAAAATTGAGCAGTGAGAAGTGTTGCTCAAGCCTCTGGAACTGAGCACTGTGCTCCTTAACAGGGAGCTAATTGTGAGACTCCTTGATGTGCTTTGCATGGGGAAGTTGTTTCCTGTAGGAGGAGCGGGAGGCTGATGCACTGACTGCGGGTTTTCTCTGTTTTCGGTGGAAGGACAAGAATGGCTGCAGGAACAGCAGCCAATGTATCAAAGGGGGGGGGTGTGCAGGTTTTGTTACTGATGGGAGTGTCATCACTTCACAGAGAGCTGGGGAACGCAGAGGCCAAAGAAAGACCTGAGGGAGAACTTCCACAGTCAATGAATTATTAAGTATGGGGAGTCCTTCATGAGGATGCATGTAACATCCCTAGGGGTACCCTAGGGGGAAAAAGAGCAGTGAGTGATGGGGAAAATGGAAAAATGAGAGAATTCCTGGACATTTTTCAATTGTCATCTTTCCAGTAGTACCATAAGACTGTTCAATTAAGTTCCCCAATCCCTTAAATAATTGTGCACCAAAAATGTAGTGCTAGATGAAGCTCAGTGAACAAATAATGAGCTGTGTAGAACTGATTTGAAACTTCTGTACTTTTTTGCTTAGATGAACTTCAGACGTGTTTAGATGATATTGCAAGGCCTACAGCAAGATACAAAAAGTGAGATCTGTGTGATGTTGGAGGAACCAAACTAGCCAAAGGTATTTCAGCTAGTTTAGCATTTCTGGCAGGGTACCATAAAAACATGACAGTCAATTCCATTGCTTAGGAACACTCAATACCATACTAAGAGGTATTATTACAGCACTGTAGCCAGACTGAGTTGCATTTTCTTTTCAAATCTTCATATGTATGGATGTTAACATCTTAGCAGAAAAGCTTCTCCTCTCAGTGTGTTGAGACTGGGAGAAGTGCAGCTTAACTATCCCCACTTTGCAAGTAAGGAATGGAGACATAGATTCCCTGAGGGTTTTTTTTTTGCAGAGAGAGTTCTTATATTTACTCTACTTTGGCTTTGGGCCTGAGTTAATACACCCTTCCTCTTAGCTAGCCTTACTAGCTAAAGCTTAGTGTTAGACTAACCTCAGCTTGACTGACTTGGAGAACAATCAGGTGAACTCATGTCTGTCTGCAAAAGAGGTCTGTATTGATATATAGTCCCCATGGTCCCCTTATAATGCCTGAAGATATTTTTCCAGTAGACTTATATTGCAACTCAACATCCAAGAAATACTCCTTTCTCCTTCTTTTTCCCCTTCCCATTCCACACAAATGTTTAGCAGCACCGGGGAGTTGAGGATTATGCATAAATCTAAATTGCAGATGATTATATGAAGAGTGGTTGCAGTATTCAGGCTTTGTGACATACTGAAGTCAGGTGGCAAGGCTGTGGCCATATTCCAGATGGTTTGAAGAAGTGAACAAGATGGTTCAGGAAAGAATATAATAATTTGGCTAGCTTGATACTTTATATGACTTTACCAACCATTCCTGGTCCTTTCACTGAACAATGGCCCTGAAGGTCAAGTCATGTCAATAAACAACACATTTCTCAGGATCAATTCTTACTGAACAATGTGAGAAAAGGGGTTGACTGACTAATTTTTCCCAACTTCAGAAAGCAGCTGTTACAGGTTTTTGATGCAGCCCAGTGCTGTTATGAATGTAATCTTCCCTAAATACACAGTTCGGGACTTGCTTTTAATTTTCATGACCCTGCTGCATTTTAGAAATGATCAGTACCAGCAGCAGTGACAACAAACTTTCCTGTAAAATGGCATTCAAATCTTTTATGCAAGATGGTAGAATCCTGTTCGGTTTGAATCAGCCCAATGCATGTTCATGGCCCTTGATCGGGCTATGAGGGTTTAGGAAAACTGTTGCTCTTTGTGAAAATGCAGTGTTTCAGGGCAATGAGAAACTGCTGGTTAAGCAGCCAGGTACAAAAGTTGTTTCATTTCTATGGTCTGTCTGCCACGGCTGCTGCAGAGATCCATGTCAGTCAGGTGACAGACTTTAACCCTTCGCTTAGTTACAGTGTGGGTGTGTGTAGTTCATGAGTGTTACTCCTGAGGCTTGTAGTAGGGGATGGTCCCAGGAGAGCCTCGGACTGCTGCCTGTCTTTCCTGCAGGGAATATGCTTGCTATATTGCAGGCTGAGAACCACACACTCATTGACAGACTAAAAAAACAGTACGAAGAAATTAGCCTAAAATCTCTTTGATTTTCAAAGCTTGAGATATTTCTCCTGCTGGTCTCAAACAATTTGTAAATGGTTTTTTTTGCCCTATAACTTAGCTGAAGCTTTTGAAAGCAAAATCCACAACTGCATTTAAGTCCCTGTGAGTGCAATCAAAGGGAAAGAAATACTGCTGTTCAAAAATTTGAAACATTAGCTCCACAGCAACATTGGCTTTGTTCCTTACTCATTTGATACATGCATGTCAGGGAATGTCATTTGGTTCATTAGATTTGATGAGGCATGGAAAAGTTCCCTGCTCAAATACATGAGCTGAATTCAGCTCCTAGGCTGCAAGAGGTGAATTTATTTCTAAGTACTGTGTAGCACTTGGAGTCTGATTTTACAGAGCACCTCAGCTCATGGCTAGTCCATGATCTCAACTGAAATCAAGCCATCAGTTTGGCTCTAGCACATTGTTGAATTTATGTATAGGTTGAAGTGATTTCCTTAGTCAGACACTTGATGATATTTCCACATCTGTTTGGACTCAGAGCCTGAACTCATCACATAGGGAAGGCAAAAGTCCATTTGCTTTCAAGCAGAAGCCCCTCACTTGGTATTTTTCACTCTGGACTGGACAGGGAATTAACAAACTGCCTGTCCTTGTTACAAAATTATACCAATTCTACTACATCAAGTAGGACAGCTTTCACTGGAATGATTAAACTTTTCCAAGATTTCATTTCCTCACTCATCTGACTCCATTTAGCACAGGAAATTACAGTTAAGCTGTAAGAAGACTTACCCTGACTAAACCCAATGTTTATAAATTATAACAAGGCAGAAAATGTGAATCTCAACAATGTAACTACAGTCTGAAGTGTAAGCATTCACAAGTTCAACTTCTTTCCCAAATACTTTTTACCACAGCAGTAATGTGAGTTTGTATAAATAATGTATGCATTTTTAGCATATTTGCATACTTTAATATAATAGCTAATATTTGTGTGTATTAGAAGAACACAGACCTGTGTGGGCTGTCTCTGCCTTCTTTCTCAGACAGAAAATTTTTGGACTTTTCACCATCAGTGACCACCAACAGAGCAACTTCCTTCTCTTTGTTTTTTTGTTTTTTGTTTTTTTTTTTTTGTAAGAATGCTGCTGGAAAGCTTCTTAAGAAATAAGCTCTATTCAGCTTAAGAAATAAAACAATAACAAGTTGGATATGCTTTATCCAGCCCCACAATATTTTTCATGTCTATGGCAAGATCTCAATATTTGTCCTTTCAGTATTCCAGCAGCCAGGCCAAAGTATACATATTATGTCTGTGCAATAACCTCATGTATAGTATGGACCAACAGGTGAAGAAAAGGCTCTCTCCAGAGAAAAGAGAAGATCTAGCAGCAATGAGGGCCAGATCCAGTCACACAGTTTAGATTTTCTTGTGCTGTTCTAAACAAACCACTGACTAGACACAGATGCATTATTTTCTCTCATGTACATAAGAGATTTAATGCACATTGTGTAAAATATGCATCATCCAACATGGATCATCATAGTATATATCATAAAAATATCATGAATCACAATAATGTAGAGAACCATTTTTAAAACTTTAAGTGAGAAATCATAAAACCTAAATGCATCCTGTATGGTAATGTTTTAAAATGCTTGAGACAGAGCTACTGCTCACAAGCATATTCACATGGAAGAGGATTAGGAACAAAAATAAGTACAACTACTGCATTGAATTTAGGGGAATTTTATCGTACACTGACTTCTGGAATACACCAGGTTTTAAATTGTAGGGTTTGCATGTCTAGGATTTAAATTAGGCTCTTGCTACCTAAAATCTGTGCAAAGACACCAGCTTGAGCTGTTTTTTGTTGTACTACTTTTCTTTATGGATGATTGCAAACCCTTCTGGGATCACTGTACAAACACTGTCAAAATCAACAGTGGTAAATGAGTGGACCGTTGAGCCTAAATTAGGGAACTGCAATTGATCAGTTCAATGCTTGGCCATGGCAGAGTAAGTGGCCAGCCCCTCAGGGGAAGGGCTTCACCCCTTGACTCTACATGGAACCAAACCCAGTTAAACTAGGCAGGCCACTCAGCATTCCCATTTAGGACCAGCTTTAAAAAGAAAAATAGCTGCACTATGCACCAACAAATTCAGCTTAATGGAAAGTGTTAGCACCCAGGAGGATTCTGACCCATGACCTAGATAATACAGAAGCAAAACATTGTGTGATTGCATCTCTTTAGCAAATGTAATACTGCAATCAGCAGTCTGCAAAAATACTCACTTTCAAAGCAGGCTTTCAGTAAAGCTTTCAGAATTACTTTTGTTTCAGGAGGGAACCACGGATATAAGCACTAGAAAGGCTTTTCAACACCTATTTATTTATTTATATTTATTCTTATCTGGGGCAAAAGAAATCCTTGTGCATTTTGCTTGCAAATAAAGCATGGACAGTGAAATCTATAACAAAAAAAAAAAAAAAAAAGGGTACATGGTGGTACCCTTAAAGCTCTGTCCAGCATATATAACTAGCTGGAAGAAACATCTGCAAATACTAATGTGCATATACTTTGTAAGCTGTGAAAAAAAAATCACCCATAGTGTAGGAAAAATGTTCTGAAACTCATGCCATTTCTTGTAGGAAATTATAGTTGACCTTTCTGCATTTAAAAAAAAAAGGACACTGAAAATATTGGAATGGAATACCGGAAAAAAAGCATCCCAAACTACAGCCTGTGCATGCTCATGGTATTCAGGCATAAAACTGCAACCCACATACAGAAGGCCAGGCCTCTCATTTCATAGTTAACTTAGAACTGTAGCTAACCTGAAAAATTGCTTAGGATCTGGAGTGGTCTTTTCATGTAGAAATGTACTGTATTAACAAAGATTTTGAACTTGAATTGGTAATGAGTTTCACTTACATCTTGTGGCCCAGATGTGTTTGTTTTAGTACCTAAGTGTGCTAGTCTGGGAAGCCTTCAGGGTGAGACACAACAGATGGACAGAAGCAGTCCAGGTCTGCATTTCTTCAAAGCAGGCACAAAACTATAACTATACTGGAGTTGAACTGGCACACACTAGTGTGGGGATGTTTCCCAGAAAGGTCTCTGTACTAAAATACCCTCTCTATTCCCACCATATCTCAAAGAGAGACAATTTCTCTCGACGGTGCAAAAAATACCTCTGCTCAAGAGACTCCATGGAACTCTCATCACAATGATATTGTCATGCCCTGATTCTTGTTGAGTATCAACTACTCTCTACAGCCTGGTGAACATTTAGAAAAAGAAAGTATTCACTGAGATGACAGGCAAAGGAAAAATGTCAGTGTTGAAAGAACTACAGATCTGTGTTTCTGGAATGGCAGCTCTCATCTCAGCTAGTCAGATTTTAGGTTTAACATTGATTTTTTTACTTCCCTGGGTCTAAGATCATAAGCATTTTTCCTGCTGGAAGACAAATTTTGATTCTCCCTGCCCATTCAAAGTATTTTCCCCAAACTTATGTCTACAGCTTCTGAAAAGATAACATAATCTTTTCCATGAATACCAAATAAAGGTAATGAGTAGTTTTCAGTAGTGAAAGACTTAGAACTCTTCCTTTTGAAAATGTCTGTTAATTTTTGGTTTGTGGTTTTCTGTTTTCATTTTCTCAGAGTTGTGTTGCAAGTAGGTTTTTGCCAGTGTTGAAAATGGAACCACATTGATGTAAATAGGCACGAGAAATTAACTTGCACAGGGAAGCTTTTTTTTCCAGTTTTATGTCCTCCAGAATCAGGGCTTGAATGAAGCAAGTTCAGGCAAGAGGACAGTAAAAAGTAACTGGAGTTAAACATTCCTTTCATTTAGCTCAAGAACAGTTCATCCTGTTCCTTCTGGGTCATAAACCCAACTCCTAAGCCAGCTGAAGTAGGTGGCAAAGTGCCCAAGGATGGCACCTCATACTGCTTAGATCCTGAGTCTTCTTTTACTCACCTAACGAAAATCTACAGACCTATAAGAGGTAAGAAAGCCGTTATTGTCCAAAGCAGCGAGGATGCTCACTGACAAGCCACAGTACTATGGACAAGTGGTGGAAAAAAGCAGGATGGCTGGGTTGTCAGACCAGGTCACCAGAATCTTACATTCAACACCCTGCTCTGCCACCACTGTTCTTGAGCAAACTGCACAAGCAAAGCCCTCCTCCCACACATTTTGTCACTCAAGGAAATCTCGGCCTTCAGTTAAGCAGCATGATCCTCTACAAAACCAATGGGAAGAACAAGGGGCTTATAGCTGGGGAGCACAGAGCTGTAAACCTACAGAGGAGGACATTGCTTAAACCAGGTGATGGGAATATTGAGTTCAGACAGTTTTTTCCCAAGAGGAGTTAAACACATTGTGATGGCAAGGAGATATTTATCCCTGATTAATACTCTTACAACGAATAGTCTCCTACTGTTAGGTGCCCTTTTGAATGAGACGTGACAGGTTGTCCTGGGTTATGTCACTTCTCTGGCTAGGTGTTTTCTTCTGCTCTGCTGCCAAAAACCACACTGAATCACTCTGTGTTCAACTAAGTTTAACTACTAAGCTATCTGGCACATTATGGTGAATGGTTCTCTCTTCCTGCAGTGGTCCCCCATTTGAAAGCAATGAATAACGATTCATTCTATGAACTGGAATAGCAATTTGACTGTCACTCTTTCACACCAGTTTCTAGCTTCTTACCATGAAAGAAATATCTCAGCATCTCTCCTTGCCTTAATGTATATCCAGTTTCATTATACAAAATGTATTCCAGAGATCTGTACAATTTATTGTAGAAGGTAATAGCCTGCTGGTGGTATACAGCTCCTAAAATACAGAAGCATCAGATGTAGAAAAAACGGGAAGCCGGAGGCAGACCCCTGACCTCCCATCAGAGCCTTTTCCATTCGGTGATAACACATGTGCACTCTGAGAATTACAAGACTTTAGTCAATTGTGTTCTGTGCAAAGCCTCACCTAAGCACTTCACTAGTCTACTCACTTGGCAAAAAGAAGGCTGAGTTTAAGAGTGCCCTGAATCTTAACTCAGATCACCAAGCAATTCTGTGTTACCAGGATATGGAGACCCTCTAGGAAAAAAAAAAAAGGCAAAACTGCAACAACACTGGTAGAAATATGTGGCCTCAGGGCAGGAAAGCTGAACTAGGCAAGAAAGCTGAACCAGTTTTCTGAGGATTTTAGTAGTGCCTAAAGACTGAGTGAAGTGCTCAGAGTTTCCTGTTGGATTTGGTGTTTAGTCCCACCTGATGGTTAAAACAGTGACCTGGTTGCTGAAGGTACAAAATGAGGTTTCTGAAGGCAGCAAGACCTCAGCTTGCAGGCTGATACTGTGTTCTTTCTATAGATGGCGTTGTAACCTACCGAATGCTTTGTTTCCCTGCCCAAAAGTTTTCTGATGCTATCAGCATTATGCCATTTCAAACAGCACACTGAGGGTGAAAAAAAATCCTTTAAAACCATCAGTAACATTGAGATACATCTCAGATCACGGGTGTGATTTTTAGTCTCAAGAGCATTAGAGAATTTTACAGGATCTGATCAAAAAGCATCCCTCGTTCAGGATCTGTGATGGTCAGTAACATGAACTTGGGGTAGAATGTAAAAGGAGACTAAACATATAGTGGTGTTTGACAGATTTTTCTTTGGTGAATTTCTTCAGTTGCTTTTATATCCACATAAACTTTAAACATCCATAGCAAATCAGATGGTCCTGGCTGAAACACAACTTCTCAATTTTTCCAGAGTGAACATAAATTCAAATGCATTGTAAGACATTTGAAGCAATTTGCGTGCAAATGATTATCATTATGAGCAAGAGCTAACTCATAACAACTGCTCACACATGATAAGTCATATGCAATTCTCTCCATTATCTTTTTCCTTGCACATAACTTCTTCTGTCTCAACACTGCCTTGAATAAAAGACGCTGTCAGCATTCTTAGCAGTCATTGGTAGTTTGGCAAACATCATTGTCAATAAAACCAGGTCAGATACACCAACTCAATAAACTCTGTTTGCAACCACAGAACATTTCTAAAAATATCATTGAATGAAGACAGCCTCTATAGAAAGATCTGTTCATCAAATTTACAGAAGTATCAACAAATTACCTTGATCCAGAGTCAAAACCCTTTATGAAATCCACAGGGACAGTACAGCAGCCTGGCTTTTCCTCTGAACATGGAAATCAAGTTACAGCAAAGTGGCCTTTCTAAGTGGTGCAACTTTAGATCTACTGTAACACCAACAACCACCACACCACTGAAAGCAAAGTAACAAGTAGTTACGCATTCACACCATTCACTTTTAACCTCTAATCAAAGAAATGTTTCTGCATAACTCTTCCATTCATGGTCCCCAAAAATTTATGTTCCTTTTTCAACAACTTCAATAAAAGCAATATCAAATTGCATTTTCAATCTCAGATGCAACTGTAATTGCATATGTTATTTTAGAGTGAATTGTCATTATATAACTTCATTTCTGACAGTTCTCCTGCTTTTATCAGCCAGACTAATAACTTGAAAATATCTATGAAAAAAATGAATACCTTTCTCTTTTGGAAATTTACAGTAGTATTCTTCAAAATTAAATAAACAGATACTAGAATGTGTACAGTAACTGAACCAGATTAATGGTTACAATAATGAAAGAATAGGCCATGGTTTATACCTGATATGCACAGTATATTTATTTGGTGCAGAGCAAGAGATTTATTATGTGGTTAAGCATTCATTTCCTTATTTTTGTGCATGTTTTCTGTAAAGGATGTGTTAATTGGGTTGCAATCACTAAAACAGGTTTGGAAAGCCAGTCCTAAGTTTCATAATCATTCACTGTGTTATAAACTGAGGATATCTGTTGATGTAAACATCTCCCTCCATACTTCTGTGCTTCTGCACAATGTTTCTGTAAGAAGAGATGAGTCAGGGGATGGCTTTTTGTATTATCACAAGTTTTAAATGTGGAGTTTTTCAATTAAATTGTTTCAATTCAGGCATGGAAAACCAGAATTCTTAGAGGGAGATAAGAAATTGATCCCAGAAGTTAGGATGCAATCTTCCCACTGTCCAGCCTCCTCTGGATGGGGTGCAGAAACCTCATCTTTCTATCTTCTGTGGGTTTCAAAACCACAAGCCTTGAAAAATACAAACGTGTTCAGAAAGTCTATGTGCTCTTGCCAAGTTCCCAAGGGGAGTGCAGCAGAATTAGTAAAAAACCAAGAGGTCTCTATCTACCTACAGAAAAACAGATTCTCTCCCTCCCTCACAGCTCCTCACCTGCCCCTCTTAGGGTTAGAGTTTCTTCACAACATATTCCTTCCCCTGCATTGCTCCTGGAAGACCCCGCACTTCCAAGTCCTCTGAAAATAAGAGCCATCAGAGTCTTTGCAACAAAGCAGCCCGAAGAAGTAGCAGGTTTAATGGAGTATATGTACAGCTCTTACTCTTCCGCACAGCACCTCCAGCATATGCTTATGTACACTACGGTGGTTTCCAGCTGGCTTCTTATATTAGGCCAATTTCAGTGCTCTGTACTCAAAATTTTCCACAGCATTTCAGAAGCTGGAGAAATTCACTGCTGTAGGAAGTGGAAGACTATAGCCACCTGATGAGGCTGGAACATACCCACAGACTGACATAGTGCGTACCTTGAAGAACCATGGTTCCTTTGAGGTGTCACGTTCCACACGAGATTCCATTTTTTTTGCAGATGCGTCTCCCTCCTATAGGTTTAGATAATGAAAACTTGAGTGCTATGTTGACACCAGTCACCTCAAAGTAGAATTAGTTTCATGTTACAAGAGCTCCCATAGCTGATAGCACAGTCCCTCTGTACAGCTGGAAAAATATTTCACTCTGTGGAACCACTTGCATGACTTCCCATACACAAGGGAATGAAGATCCCACAGGTCTTGATTGTCAACAAGGTTTGAGTCTTTATTCCTGACAGGCTCGTGATTTCCCAGTTTCACTGAAGCATGTAAGATGCTGACCAGTCTCACAAGGTGCTCCAGAGGCTGATCATCTCTTCCTGCACAGCAATCTCTGCTACACTGTGATTGCAAAGTGGTCTATAAAGAGAAACATTTGAAATGAAGCTTGATTGAAAACACTGGAAGTAGTTCATAGACATAAATTTGGCATATTCTAATTCAGCACAGAAACTTGATTAAAGTACTAATTCTCGGAGAAACATCATCCTGCACACTGTCTAAAGTTAACTGGAGGCCCCTTGTCCCTTAGAAAACCTTGATTCTGAAGCCTGGCAAATGATTAATTACTCTAGTGCTCCCTTTGCTGTCTGACCTGAACTTTCAGCCATGACTTCTAAAATGTTTCCTTAACAGTAGCACTCCAGTCACTTAGACACCCTCATTTTGACCTTCTGCTCACCTACTAGCATGCTATGCAAACATGGGGTCGCCAGTGTTTCAGGACTGGGATTCTTTAATTGGATGATACATAGGGGCTTGACCTTTTTGAGATTTGAGCATCTAACTCCTTTAACATTTTATCAAAATCCCGACCCAGTTTCCTGGACATGGTTCATCAGCACAGTCACAGATCACAGAATATTCTGAATTGAAAGGGATCCACAAGGAGCATCAAGTCCAACTCTTAAGTGAATGAGGATACATACAACAAGTACTATATTTCAAGAAGAAAAAAAATGCTCAGTAAATATGGCCCTTTTAAAAAGCAATGATTAATGAAAAAATGTAGCTCAGAGCAGCCACAACTACGCTAGTTTTTCAACCTGTGGATTGTCTGTCCTTCCTTCTGGCTAGATCACAAGCTCCTGTGATAGACAGTCCCACCAGAAACCAAAACGTGCCTGAGAATAAGCGTCAACAAGTATCAGCAACCATTTCAGCAATGTGGATTATCAGAAAGTATTTTCTGTTCCCTTGAGTGATCATTTGAGATTTTCCTGACCTTTGGGCTTCTTGTGGAGGCCCATAGAAGAGCACTGGGGCCTCCAAACTGGGGAAAAACTTCAGGCCCTTTTCCTGGCTGGACAGAAGGACATAATTACAGAAGTAATAATAAAAGAAAGTAACAAAAATTACTTTAAAGTAATTCCCCCCACCCTCCCCTTTGCTATTTTAAGGGTCACGCTCATAATGCTTTTGGCTGTACACTCAGCAGTAGCGATTTTGTGGCAATCTTGTTAGCTCCTCTTTCACATGGGTGGGCAGCCCTCATATAATAAGTTATTTAGCAATTCAGACAGTGATTCAACAGTGTAATATCTTTCTCTTCCCCAGCAATTTGTCAGCATGGACTATGGCCCAAAAGGCAGACCTACATCATGACATCCAGTCCTACAGCAGGCTGGAAAAGAGCAAAAAATGCTCCAAAATGTGCTCCATGGTACTTGGGCTTGAGAACATAAGCCCAGTTTGTTAAGCCAGAGTCAGTGGTACTGACTGGAGCTACTGAATGGTGCCACTGGTTTGGAGGTGGGTCATATCTGGCCAGCTGGGAGTACAATCATCTTATGGCTGGGTTCAAATAAGCACTGCTTTTCTTGCTCCTAGTTGAACACAATCCTATGCTAAATTCTATCCTTTAGATGTTCAATCAAAGGAGACAAAAACCCACCCCTAATATTCTTGTGTAGTGGGACTAAGTCACACTGACAGTGGACACACAACCGGCACCAAAAACATTGGCAAGCATCAGCCCTTTATTATCTTCCTACATAATAAATAAACTCAATACAAACTTCCATACCTTTTCTCCTTGAATTCACACCACACCCAGCCAACCCACCCTTTTATAACATCCATCCTTATTGGACATAGCTGTGACCCGTTCAAGGCAAGGCTGCTTCCACTGTTTGCTAACTAGTACAGCTGCAACTCATCAGGGGTGAGGTTGCCTGCAGCATCATCTCTATTCTCTTACAATCCATTCTCCCCCATCATACTGTTGCTAAATAAGATATATTGTTGTCCTATTGCATGGAGGCAAGTCTTTTATTGCTTATCTTGTTTTCTGACCCTGCTTCTCTCTTTCCTTTCAGTTTTCCACTTTCGTCTGTCTATTTCTTCTTCTTGAGTAAATGAATATTCCAATTTGCTGTGAACCAGCTAAACTCCAAACAAATTTGGATAAAGCCCAGAGTTAATTTCAGGTACAGGTTTTCCCTTTTGATCTTCTTCACAGGAATATTTACTAAGAAAAGGAGAGGGAAGATATTATTCACCAGTTCTTTCTGGATGATGCAAGTCACTACTAAAATTAAAGGCCAAATGTGATGTGGATTTTCCCACATTTCTCAAACTTTCACAAGCAGCTACCTAGTAAATAGCTGTTTTAACATCAGTGACGGGGGTTTTGCTATTCTTTTTGCACATTTGATAAAAACAGTGTGGTTTGGTGAACTATGTGTTTATGCCACCACTACATAAAATGTATTATACACCAACAAAATGAATATAAGAACCCAGGAATTTACTTTGGAAGCCGGGACTCGTTTTTCAAACCACCCTTCCTTTTCCACATATAGTTTTTGATTTTCATCCCATTTTTTACCAGTTTGACAAAAGTTTCTGACTGCCATTCTTTGCATGCTGTCTCATACATGATACCCCCTCTCTTGCCCCAAATATGACAACTCTGTGGTTGAAGCCACAGCTTGCTGAAGAGGTTTGTAGACCCCTGAACCACCTGCTCTGGCTCCTTGTCTTTCCTTGACTGACTGAGCCTAGCCAGACTCAGCTGCACTGATGGAACTTGAAGCTGGCATGTGCTCACTGAGCATGTTAGCTGACTTAAAAGACCCCCTCCTTGGTGGTGGCACTAAGAAAGATGTGTTGAGGAACATCTCTCTGAGGGTATTAAAACCCCTCTAACCATGTTCCTCACTGAGAATATTTTGAGTAGCTCCATGTGCTAGCCAATTTTCTCTGGATGGGAAAACCAAGTAGGTAATATGTATACTGGGTGTGTGGCAGCAGGGAAAGACGCTGCATTCGAATGAGCAGCATGCAAAATCAGCTGGAAGGTTATTGCAGATACATTCTGGAAGTAGAGTCTCCTGCTCGGGACCAGACTGTGTTTGGAAAAACACCCCCAAGTTTCACTTCTGGTCTTGAATGAAGTTGATTTTAAGAAAATAGCTGAAAAGCAGTCAAAATTGAAAGAATACTGGAGGAGAAATACTGTTTTGAGCTTCTGTGCCACTTCCAGTTCAGCAGAGGAGTGAAGGCTGTTTGTTATCTTTACATTAAAGAAACAGGATGTCATATTGGCAGGTACACAAACTTATGAGCCTCTGCTCCCCATCAATGCACTTTTGTTTTAATGGGCTAAAAAGATCCTTGATAACAGCTGGTGAAAGGCCTATTGTCCTGCCACATCCTTTTCCAGGCTTGACCTGTCAAGAGGGTAGAGCTATGTGGCTCTGGAAGCAGAGAGTGGGGTGGAAGAGCCACACATTCCTTCAGAATACCCTTTCAGTTGCTGGTCTGGGCATGTGGACATTTTCCTCTTGTAATCTGGCATATATTTTATGAGAGGATCTGGAAAATATTGGATTTTGCAATGCTTTAGCATTTAGCTATGAATTTTTAGCAATGAATGCAGAATGAAAGGATACTCTGACAAGTTCACTGGTTCTGTGCTCAGGTTTATTCTTACCTTTACCTTGGTACCTATTTATTTTGTATTTCTTCACTTCCCTTTCACCAGTCCTCCACTTCTTGTTTATATTACTGCTCACTTGTCAACCCAGTTTATGTCTTTCAACCTTGTGTAACTTGCTCTCACTTATGTGTGACCTTTCTCCTTTCATGGGCCTTCTCTCTACTTTTCTTCTCCAATGGTTTTCATGGTTTTATGTGTTGGGTTTTCCATCCAATACTACATATGAACAAGAGGAAGTGAGAAGTGTCTGAGATATGTACTGGAGCTGAAAGACACAAGATTATGGCAAGCTGGGACAAAAGAAAGCAGGCTCATGGAGAAAAAAAAAGATGCTTGTTAAAGAGGAGGCTGGATATAGGAATTTCCTATACCAGAGGAAAGGCAGGTCTTGATGAGAACAATAAAAAGAAGGAAGGAAATAACTGTTTAGGTGAGCAGGAGAATTGACCATGGCTGTGGATGAAAGAAGCTAAGCCAGGCTCTGTGCCATTAGCAGAGCTATCAGCCTGGGATCTGGAGGCCTCCAGGAGAGGCAGAAGCCAATCTCAAAGCTAGAAAGGAAGGCCAGGCAGGAAAACCTCACAACTAAAGGCACAGCAGCATTTAAAACAAAGAGATATTGATCAGGGATTTCTTAGGCAGGGAACAGAGAGGATGGCGAACCCCCTCAACATTATGGCTTGTAAATAACATTGAATATTTACATGCATTTAGGTATGTGATCTCTCATTTTGAATCATCTGCACTCTGATTCATTAGGTTTATAGCTCATTAAATAGCAACGTGGTATATCTAGTTTTTAAAATCTAAAATTTAATTAAATGCAAAGACAGAAAAATAGGAAAATATCAAATGGTGCTCAGCTACCAGATGACAATTGGCTGTAATAGCTTTCAAAAACCAATATAAAAGTCTAAACTAGAGAAAAACTGCTTCACAAAAGGGCTTCACCTTCTTCCAGGACAGTGTGGGAAGGGATTATCCTGCTTTTCTACCAGGAAAGAGAAAATTCAGATGATCCATCTACTCCTGTAATTCCCAGAATGACACAGAACATCAATGCCAAGCCTGGCAATATGTTGCTGAGTGAGTGGTACCAGAGAGAAAGTGACTGTGATAGAAGACAGCATGGCCGGGATAAACAAACAGATGCTGTCAGCCAAATGCTGAACACTGCAAATATACCACAGCAGATGCCCTGATTAAATAAAATGTGAAGTCACAACATTTGTCAGAATGGTTGGAAAAAATCAACGTGCTCTCATGGTCACAGATGCATTGATTTTTCATGAGAATTAAAAATAACTAAAGTTCATTTAAAGAATCATTTTTCAAAAGTAGGGATTTTCTATGTCTTGCTTCCAAGTGGATATTATTACCAGCCTTCTCTCCAAGGTAGCTTGGATGTCATTGAGAGTAGAACTGTCTCTGAATCGAATTTTATCAAGGAAGAGAATTCTACACTCCTGGTAACCATCTTCTCCACCACCCTCCTCTGCCTTGATAGATGCTGCTTTAAGGGCTCTTGTCATCTGCTCACTCAGCTCACCTCTCAACTCACCCTTCCACACAGGACAGGCTGTGAAAATGCACAACCTGCCTTTGTCAGTAAAGGTAGTCAAGTCAATAAAAAATTCTCCAAATACTCTCTGGCCGGGTAAATACCTGTTGAGAAGCATTAATACCAACATATTTATGCCAGAACTGTCCAGCTCCCACAGCAGCACCAGGCAGCCATGCTGCTCATCGCAACAGTGTGAGGCCCAAAGTGCAGTCCAGACACTGCTGCTCTGAAATGATCTGGTGGTTAAACAGAGCTGTGCCAGGTGTGCCTACCCCTGTCTTATGCTTTAGAAAATGAAGGAATTCCAAGAAGAATTTTACAATAAATACCATATAACCTCAAGTTCTTGGCATGATATTCAGTGATTTCTTAAAGGCACAAAAAAGACAAGCAACCAAAGAAAGTTCAGAAGTCCTTGAGCAAATAACAGGGAAGATATTTAGCCAGAACAGGGTGCTTACTGTTCAGCTCAGATTTCTCTAAGATCTGGCCTAGGATTGTGCAACATCCTAAGGTATCACCATTATGGTCTGGAGAAAAAAGAAGTACTGCTCAGAGAATTTCAGCTTGGAGTGGCAGATTGTGAAGGAGAAAAGGAGGCAGAAAAACACTGATGCCAGCAGGATAACTTCCTTTTTTAAACAGCCCAGGGACCTTGCTGGTTTAAGGCACACTGGTAAAAGTTCACTATGAAAAGATAAATGTGCAAGGCAAAACAGAATAGAAATATATGATCCTTGGGTGTTTCACCCATTTGCTCTCTGTGTCATGCTTTTTTGGTAAAAGTAATGTCTTTCAAACTGAGCTTATGCATGTTGCTGGAAGCATTTGTGACAGATTGGCTTTGAAGAAAAAGGTTTGTTGTCAGGCTAATACAACTAGAAAGAGTAGCAAGAGCACAAAGGTGCCATCTAGGAGTGGTTTTGCTGAGAACTTGGTCTTGAGCACGAGACCTGTTCATTCAGGGAGACAGATCATAGTGGCAGAAGCTGTTCAGGACACAGCTTCCTTGAAGTAAGCCATTCATTGCTGCCATGGGATAAGATCAGGCCTGCCATAACAGCAGTCAGGCCTTATTGAACCTTTGCTCCTGCTAGTCAAGAGGCTTATTTTCAGATGCTAGTTGAAAACAAAAAGAAACAGGAGAGTTCCTCTTCCCAGTGGAGAAAACTAAACAAGGTAGAAGACCAAACCAATTAATATAAGCTGAATAACTAAAATGGTATCTTCCTCAAAGCCTCTAGTTTTCCATTTGTGCACAGCAGCAGAAAGATCCCTGCAAACCAGAGAAGACCCTCTTTCTCTGTTTCTGCTTTCTCCTATTACCACTATATTATGCATTTTTCTACAGTTACTTTATTTATGCATAGGCACAGTCTGCTTTTGGGAAGGACAACTGAACCTGGACAAAGATATGCAGTTTGACACCGATACCTGCAACCCCACAGGTTGCAGCTCCTCTCTAATACATACAGATATGAGTGTGTTGATAAGGATTGTTGAAGCGCTGCCTTGAGATTTTTTTCTGGAAAGAAAAAAGAAGTTAAACTGAAGCACTTGCTTTTAAATGACAGAATTCTGAGAAGAACTTGAAGGAAGAAATCTCCTATTTTTTTACTGCTACAAATTCCACCACTAAGTTTCTAGCAATGTTTCTGGATAGGAGCAACTGAGTGACCTTGGGAAAACCTTGTTAGAGTTTCTAACATTCCAGTTTTCATATTTTGTCTTGTGCAGTTGCCAGGGTGGTTGTAATACGGAAAGGAGAATCACTGAAAAACCTGTGACTGGTATTCAAGGGGCTTAGAGCAAGCCCTGCAACTCCCCAGGCAGATGGTGATTTAAAAAAAAAANAAAAAGCAAGCTGGGCTGATGCTAGAAGTGTGTTTCCATGGGAACAGGGAGGTAGGGATGCTGCCTCAGACTTGACCGCATGAGAAGCTGGTTCAGGATTAGGATTAGAAAAGAAGTGGCCAGATTCCTGCTGCCAGTCAGAGTGTCTTTTACACTCCCAAAGACATGACAGGGCTCATAAAGACTGCAGTAACTCCATATCCATGTGTCGCTGTGAGGATTTAATAAATTTTAAAAGTTGTGTGTGCTTGACTGTAAGCGTATAAATAGAAATGTATATCAAAGCACATTTTCTTTAATGATCCATGAAAATTGACTGCATAAATGGGAAATGAATGTCCACCCCTCACTTCAAGACAAGGTGGTAGTGGTCTTTGTCTTGAATGCTGCTCTGCGTGGTATGATGCTTACCCCAGCCCAATCCAGCTCTTCTAGTTCTCCAAGAGGTGATGTTGAGATCACCAGACAGGAAAATCGTGGATTTTATATTGCACAGTAATAAAAAGAAAAAGACGTAGGATAATTATTTTAAATTGTTAGTCTCTCACTGCCCCAGGAGAATGAATCTATTTGTTGTCTGATAAACATCAATGTTATTTAAATATTACAAGAATCAGAAAATAGATTGTTAGCATAAGTATTTCAAAATACGTTTACTATTTATCTTTAAATATTTGAGATTAGATTACCCATTCATCTAGTTTTTGTCCAGCTGCAGTTCTCAGAAAAATATAAACCTTATATCCTGTTTTTAAACCCTTTGTTACTCCAGCATACTTGAAGCAATAAACAAAGACCAAAAAAAAAAAGGTAGCAAACAATACAGACAAATTCCTAGAATGGAAACATAATTAAATATATACTTTTTTTTTGGTATATTTCTATTTTAAGATTTGGTAATTTTTGTTGACTATCAAAATGAACAAGATTCAAAATCCCAACCACTGAACTGAGGGGAAATAAGGCCCAAACTAAGGGCATGTTGAAAATCCTACAGTTTGCTTCTTTTCGAAATTTGTTGACACCTATCACAAGCTGAAGAAGTGGCCAGTTATGACCCCCTTTAATAAAACCTTAGTAGTAGGGGTTAAGGTCTGCACATGTGCATTTTCAGCACACACATACCTTTCTATGCTTCCATAAATGCAAGCAAGTAACTTTGGCTCATCTTTTGAACACTCATGAGAGATTTTTGGGATTTGTCTTTTAAAAGGCCTGGTGAAAAAATTTCCTTCGGTCTCTAGCAACTTCTATGCTTAACCTTAGGCTAAAAAGCATCTGCTTGAGCTGGGACTACTCGCACCATGTAAGTTAGGCATGCAAGTCTCCGCAGGACAGAGTTGGATTTCTTCCTCTGCATAAAGAGAAAAAATGGGAAGTATTCACGCATGGTATGTATATTTTTAAGCACACCTTGATGCCCGCTCTGCTGTTCCAGGAAGGGCAGACCCTCTCGCGTTTTCGCAAGGGCAGCGCGGCCCCTGCGCAGCCCGAGGGGGTGTTCGGCAGTGCCGCCAGAGGCACCAGCCGTGCCCTCTCTGCTGCTGGAGCCCCCGGCCCTCAGGCAGGTGGGCGAGGGACGGCCGAGCAGCAGCGCGCTCTCCCGCCGCGGGGATGGACGTTCTCGGGTGCTCCGAGCAGCAGCAGCGATTAAAGGAGGTGTTTAAGGCAGCAGCCGCAAACAGCAATTGACCGTGTGCGGCTCGGTGCCCTTCCAGAGCTGAGGATGGGGGGCTGGCTGCCCCCCCTCCCCAAAGCAGGGTGTGCCTTGCATTGCCATCGAGTCCCCCCCGTCCTCGGGAGCAGCGGGGAGCGGCTATTCCCCAAGCAGGGAGCGTTTTCCCNCGCCGGGGCCCTGCAGATGGCCAGTCCTGGGCTGGAGCTGGGAGAGGTTCAGCCTCCTCCCGAGCCCCCCCAGCCTGAGCTGGCCTTCACCGAGGCTCAGAAGTGGATCGAGGTAAGCCCGCGGGATGGCAGGGGTGCGGGCGCCTGACCCCATCGAGGACACCCCGCGGGACAGCCCGGTGTCCTTCCCTCCCCCCCGCCGGGCGCTGTCCCCCCCGGGACTTCGGGCGCGTT
>WBMY01015330.1:180485-332488 GCA_013397315.1 Donacobius atricapilla | reverse complement strand
GGTGGCGGCGGCGGCCGCGCAGGTAGCGCTCCGCAGTGCGCGCAGGGGCGGGCCGCCGCCGTGCGAGGCCGGGCGCAGCCCTGCTGCCCCAGCTCCCCTCCCTCAGCCGACCAAGGAGAGATATTTAATCCAGCTGTTCAAGCAGGGCAGAAAAAATAGATGTGCTTGCCGTTAGCTCGCGCCGTAAAACGGAAAGATGGGCAGGTGGTGGGTCGAATTTAATAGTTAAATATTTTGGCATGTGTCAATAGAGACTCTTAAAATAGCTCTCCATCTGATTTCCGGTACAGAACGTGCTTGAAGGTGGCATAAACCCAGATACCAGGGTAGCTGCTCCCTTCAGCTGTGGGCTTTGAATTTAATCTGCAGCTTTTAGAAAGCCTCAGTGGATTCTCTTTCCTGAAAGTGACTAGGCAAAAGGTTGTAAAAATCGTTGTGACTTTAAGATTCTGTGAAGCCCTGGGAATTTCAGTCTTTGATGTTTTACTCCGGAATCAATTGGAAAAGTAATGCTGTGTCAGTCGTCAGGGGACTGGCCCTGACATGATGTGAATCTGGCTGGTGTAGGAGTAGAGGCAGAAGAACCACGATGAATGTGAAAAGAAGGGCTTTTGTGCCAAGGAAAGGTGAGCATGCATCTTGGGAAAGTGAAATGCACGTAAACACCATTTGTCTTGGGAAGATGAATATGGCAGTTTCTACATAAGCTTTCTTTATTACAGAGGACCAAGGGAGAGAGGCACATGACTCCATCATACATATGGTTTAAAAATACCTTGTGAGCATGGGTTCTGCTGACTGCTAATGAAGCCAAGAACTCTTGTGAAGCAGTTCTCTGTAGATAACAAAGCTGTCATCAGTCACTCCAGGCATGATAATAATTAAGGGACTATAAGTCTTCCTGTATTAGAACAGAACCTTGTGGGTCAGGCAGAAACTTCTCTCTTGGGCAGTTTATTCCACAGTTCACTGTGGCAGGAGGTCTCATGCCTGTCTCTCATGCTACTCAGGCCCTGGTGAGCAGAGCAGGGGGCTCTTTGTCCTCCATGCAGGTCCGAGTTCCATGTGTACAACGGAAGCCGTCAATAACTTCTTCTGCTTCCTCCACTTTTTAAAGCATCATCTGCTTGGTGCATGAATGGCAGAACTGTAATGTACTGTTAATTTTGCAACCATCCCCTTGCCTGAGGGGAATGTGTCAGGAGCCTGGAGCATTGCCACAGCTGTGGTGTGAGAGGGAAGTATCTGCATTTCCAGCAATGCCCAGAATTGATGCTCCCACTAAGAGAAAGAAGGAAGAAGCTGGCAGTGAAGCAAATGTGGCTTAATTTGCCTAACACATTGTGTTTCCTTTTAATCCCAGTCTGGGTTAAGCTCTGGAGCATGAGGGTTATTACCTCTTCCAAAAATCTGGTCAGCATTCACCCTTCTAAATCTGGATGATTTGAACTGACTGAATTATGCGGAACATGATATGCTAGTGCAAAGTTATTGAAAAGCAATGTTAGTCTTAAAAAGAAATAAAATTTAAAAAATAGGAAATGATAAGGTAGCAACATTCAGTGTGCCAAGCCCTATCAATCTGTGTGAAAAGCAGAAATGGGGGTCATGCTGTGTCTGGCTACTAAGTCCATCTGCTTCAGCTGGCTCTGTACTTTGTCTCTCACCAGTTTATTCTCTGGCCCGGAGATGTTAGCAAATGTCCAGTGTGTTGTGTCTTCCAACTGCCTTCTGACCTTTTAAAATTAACCATCTCTCTCAAATGGAAATAAAAGAAATTGTTATGATTGCAAGGAAGGCTGTTGAACCTGTAGTATGGAGCAGACAAACTATTGAGAACATTAGCAGTGTAAGACAGCTTTAAACCTGTCTTAGGCTGTAAAATAGTGCCATGCAAGGAAACTAAAGTAGAAATGGACAGATTGAAAACTCTCTCATATTGCTGTGCATTTTTATTTCTAGCGATTAAGTTGTGTGACTTGCTTGTTTGATTCTCATCTGATTTAAATCCCTGTGTGAGTGCTTTCATTATTGTTGTAGGGCTGCAGAAATCCACCCTGTGGTCTGCGGTACATTTCTCCTATGGTGGAACTGGAAAGGGGGGCTTCTCTTCTTCTTGCAGATGGGCAGCCAAGACATTAAATGATGAATGTTTAGATCTGCAAGGATCAAGGAACTTCAGTTCCACTGCTCCAGAGGTCTTAGGGGTCTTGTCTTTACTCCTTGAGGCTGTCACCTTTCACCAGAGATAGTCTTCTGGGTGGCAGAAGCCTTCCTTTTTCTCTGCCAGCATTACTTTATTCTGGATGCTGTAGTGTAGGGTGGTCTTAAATTACTGAAGTTTTGGTGGATTCTTATACTAGTCCTCTTGCCTCTCCCTGGAACTCTGACCCAGTAGCAGTGAGGGGCTCACCTGAGCAGGAAAAAAGGCCAGAGCTCTGACTTACTGTCAACGCTGCTTATATATTTAACAATCTGTGTTTTGTAAGAGAGTATTTCAAGTGATGATAGATTTGGTCTCTTCTCTGTGTTGCAGAAGGTGGGATTTTGGATTTCTGTGGAGTTTTGATCATGAGTCCCTTTGGGTAGGAAACCAGAGTTTGCTTAATTTTGCATAAATATCAATTGTGCATCCCTCTTGTAACAGCAAACTAGTCTATTATTTTAGTTTAGCTTGACATGTGCTACTTAAGTGAAGAATGCCCTCTTAATGATAAAATGCACCTTATTAGTGGCACTCAGAGGAATTAAAATAAAGGCACTGAATGAAAAACCCTGTGAGAGAGCTACATCTACAGTCTGCATTATTAAAGGTGTGGTATCTCATTTCGATTAATGCGTCTCAGTTTCACTGAAACAATATATCAACCTTGTTAAGCCTAGTTGCATACTACAGCAAAATAACAAATCTAATTTAATCTAATGGCCTGTAATCTTAAAATATCAATGTTCTCTGTATGTGTGTTTAATCTGGAATATGTGGTGGTTGAAAGAACATCTGTATAAACAGAGTTATTCTTGCTGTAAAGACTCATAGGAGAATAATACAGTAATAAAGTCACATTTATTACTGGTGTAACTCCTAAGGGTATTGTTATCTCCTCATCTTGCCTCCTAGCCTTGCCTCATTAATATGCTCTCTCCTCATTGATGAGACTTGGTTCAATTAGGGATGACTTTTCCATAGATTTGTATTCCTTAGAAACTTCACCAGCTGATAAGAATACTTCCTTTATAGTTATATGGCAATAATAAACAGGTCATATTTTTCTGTCCATTGTGACTGGTGCTTGACTTTATCATTCCCTCTAGATATGGGTAAGCTAAACCCCATCAAGTTCTAATAATCTGCTGCTTTTTTTCAATATACATTCCCCATGAGAGTCCTTGTGTTATGGAGAAATTTACCAGCCAAAGAAGTTTGTTGGGTGTTTTGTGGCTTCTTTGTGCCTTCTTGCAAAACACCTCTTAGATTTTGGTATTTAAGGTGGTGTTTTAATTTTGTAACAGTGGTGCTGCTTCTAGGAGAAGCTCTAGGACCATGTGCATTCCCTAGTGCCTCTGGATGTGTCACATCATACAGCAGAATAGGCAGGCCACTCCTGCACTACCTTCTCCATGGAAGAGTGTGAGAGGCATAAATTCGGGGAATTGACTCAGGCAAATAAACTTCATGTGATTCCGCGAGCTGAGAGTCTAGAAACAAGGTTTCTATAGGGCTTTTCTCTCAGCCAGAGGTTCCCAGTGCAAAAATGTAACTTAGAAGGGGTTGAAGGTAGTTCATGGAGCAAGTCTTCCCTGATGGAGAAGGACTTGTTTGCACCATCTACAGTCATGGCCTGGAACTTGAGTAATATGCAAGTTTATTTATATGATCTGTGGAATGCAGTATGACCGTTGAGGAACATCAGAGATAAAGCTCTTTTGATGAAATGTGCTGGGGAAGCTGACTGATTCACTGAGTCTATGGGTGACCTGCATCCTACAGGAGTGTTTCTATTTCCAAACGTGTAGACCTCTACTCTTCTGTGATGCTGATTCTAAGGTCCTTGAATAGGGACTCCAGTTCCTCTGAACATTGACGCAGTTCCTAGAACATTGACGCAGTTCCTAGAACAGTGGTGCTTATAGTCAAACTTGGACCTGTGGGTGCTGCTACAGTCATGCCATTATTTGAATAGGAATGCATTAAATCCAACAGACATCTTCTCTAGCAAGCATTTCCAGAGAATTTGGTTTAACTACTTTACAGGAGTATTTCAGTACAACCACATAAGTGTAGAACGTCGCACCAGGCTCTAAAATGGGATGCTTTTATTAATCAAATATTGTAAAATAGTTGTTGAATAAGCCTCCAAGCAGTGTTTGCAGGTCAAATTTCTTGGCCTTTGGACTTTTTTTTTTTTTCCTTTTAGCTCTTTTTCTTCTGCTGGAAGAGTATCTTACCTATATACTTTATGTAATGTATTGGGAATTAATTTATTGAAGTGAGCAAGTGTATTCTCAGACTAGAGGAAACCTATGCAAGTGTGTTAGACAAGTTGCCTGATATGCAGACAAGCTGAAGTATAGGCCAGAAAAATCCTTCCCATAGTGTTTGGAAGGTAACCATGACCATGAGGAATCGAAGGTGTGTGGCTGATATTTGGCCCTAGATGCATGTGAATGCAGGATAACTTTACTGTGGTTAAGTGACTGGACTTGGAGAGGAATTCTTCACTGCTATCTCTGCATCACCTCCTGGGCAGCGTTTAAGGACTGCAGGCAGGACAGATGGGATGCTCTTCATTCTGGCTCAGTTAGTCATTCAATGGAATGATAGCTAAATTGATTTAATGGGGGTGGAAGAACCAACCCAAACTTTCTGGCCTTGTCAGAAATTTTTTCCTTTCCAATTGCCTGGCAGCTGACCTCCTGTGCTGTATACATGAACCCAGCATGTATACATGAGATACATGTATATGTATCATATGTTGTCATGAGATCTGTTTAAGCCACGTTACAAGTAGCCCTTGGCACCAGGGTGAAAATAATCAGAACAACAATACTATTGATGAAGGGATAATGTCAGGAAATTCGGGACTGAGCACTTGTCTCAAACGTGAATTAATTTTTACTTTAGGTACTGAAATTTTGAAACAGATAAAAGATCTGACCTTAACACCAGTCTGGGATGCTGTTATGCAGTTGGTGGTGGAGACCAGTTAGCAAAGCTATGTAATGTCACTGTGATTCTTCTGCTAGCAACTGCGTTTCTTAACTTATTTTTTTTAAGGCAAACATTGGTCCTCTAGAAAGGAAGGTGAAATCTTTTCCAAGTCTGGAGTTTAAACAGGTAGATACTGCAGAACTTTCTAGCTTCTAAGATGTTTTGGCTTATCTGGTTATAAAAGCTGCATTCTCTTTTGTTTGGAAAATCTAGAAGTCTAGGAGCTTTTCATCCATGGATGAAAAATTCTGTGTATTCATTCTCTGCAGACATTCCAAGAAGAACAGCTTTGCAATGAAAAAGCCATTTATGAGGTGCAAGTGTCACTTAAAAGCTGCATAGGGGGAGGTATGAACATTTTGGCATGCATGCCATGAAGATCTNTATTATCGCTTAAAGAAGAAAAAATTGACTCACTTGGGTCCTTAGATCACCAGGAGTACACCAGATACTATGGCACCAGGAACATGACATTAAAATTGATAGCTGAAACTTCTCCCAGCTATGTTAATCACTGTTGTGGGTGGAAGGGCTGTGGCCTGTGTCCTTGAGACAGCCTTGTCAGAATGTGAAGAACAGTAATGTACCACAGCTTAAAATGAAGAATTCCCTGCTTATTACTGCCTTTTATTTTATAAACAGTGTAAATGTACTTCCTGTACCTGGGACAGGGTGGGGACAGAGCTGAGACAGCAGCTCTGACGGAAAGGACTGGGGGAACCTGTGGGAAAACAGGCTGGGCACAAGCCTGTGGTGCTCTGGTAGCAGGAGAGGCTACCTCTTCATGATCTTCTGGAGCTGGTAGTGATGGAAGTGGTTGTTTGCTCCTGTTTGGCACTTGCTAGGCCCCTCTTGGAATATTGCATCCAGTTTTGGAGCCCAGAGTGTGAGAGGGACATGGATGAGCTGGAGGAAATGGAGCAGGGAGCTCCCAGGCTGAACTGAACTGGGATAGTTGCCATGAGAGAGAGGGTGATGGAGCTGGGCTTTTTCAGGAGAGGTGGCTTTGTGTATAGACATGGCAGCAGCATCCCTGTACCTGTGAGCAGGTTTTTGAGACGATGGATTGAGGCACTTCACAGAGGTATGTGACAGGAGAATGAGATACTTGTCCTAAATTAAAATAGGAAAGATTGTGGCTTGATATAGGGAGAAGTTTCTTTGCCATGAGCCAGCTGAACATGGGTGCAGGTTGACTAGAAGTGCTGGGAGAAAACCATCCCTGGAATGTTTCATTCCTGTCTGGACAAAACTGGGAATGGCTTTGTCTGACCCAAGAGCTGCACTTGCATGTAGCAGGAGGTTGGACTAGAGGCCTCCTTGGGTCCCTACCAACCTGGTTATTCTGTGGATCTATAACTCCTTGACAGTGGGTGAATAAGCATCACTTAGTTGTATTTTTAATGCTACTATATAGGCCACTTGTGTTATTGTAGTGAAGAGCCTGTTTATATAAGCAAGATCCTTCTTTATACAAAAGCAAAACTCCTATGGCTTGTGTCAGGCATCTTCAGGGTATGCAACTGAGTTTTCTTTGTAGAAACTCATCAAGGCAGTGTGAAATATGTTTGGCTTCTAATCTAAATCTTTTTGCTAAACCTATTTTACTGTAGGAAACTGTAGAAATGACCAATATCCTTGGCATGGCTTGAAATTTTTTGTTATTGTTATTATTTAATTCATTTTGCACTACTATAATTGATAATCAAGGAATTTAAATTTCCCTTCCTTTCCAGATCTTGAGAAGATGACATGCAGGCTTAATTCTTGAGAATTTAGATGCTAAATCCTTAAGAGGCTTTTTGTTTGTGGTATTAGTTGTTTATAAGAATCCTTTATCTTGATAGTCACTCTGCTCAGTTCCAGTATAACTTGCTGCTGTTAACTAGGGTTTTTCTTTAATTGTATGGATATATGATGATTATTGCCAGTAATCCTTACCCTAGAAAAATGCCTATCTTAACAATAGAGTTAATAATAGAGCTTACATCTGATGTTAAAAGTGAATTAAAGTAGTCTAGTGAATTCTTGATGGACAGGGAAAGAAGAAAATCCTCTTCATTTGCTCATTTGAAGAGGAACCCTATTTTGCTGGTCTTAGCTGTTCAGAGGTCTCGTGCCTACTACCAAAGACAACTTGATTTTGAAATCAACTTTGACAAGCTAAGATTCTGAAAAATAATACTGCTGTGGCTTCTTGGCTTTGGCATCATTGTCAGTGATTCACAAGCCCTTCACAGGCTAAGGAGCAGCATGGTGGAGGCAGGGGAAGCAATTCTTTAATTCTGCTCTGAATGGATGGATGAGTAAGGTAAGAGAGAAAAGTTCTTCATTAATTGCTCCTTCACAGAGTGTTCTGCGTGATCCCTGTTTATGATGGAAATAAGACAGGGACTTTTGCAATCCCACTGTGAGTTTCAGGAAGAATGTAAAAGGAAAAGTCCTCTGTGATTGCTTTTTCCTTTTGCTGTTCTAGCATCCAGATTCTCTCTACCTCCGCCAGACTTCTCCATAGTCTTCAGATGAATCCCAGCCCTTGAGTTACCTACAAGCTATATGGAAAGTGGCTGCACATACTCTACGTAATGCACAAAATCCCAGAGATCTCATCCTGATACTGTAAATACATTTCCTCTGGTTTCCTTTGCTCTTGGTGTTGGTAGGTCTCTGTAGAGTGTTGCAATCGGGAGCAATCAAATGTCTGGGTGGATTACGGTGTCATTTAAAAATAAATTAAGCTATTACCTGCAGTTCCTCAGATGTACATTGCTGTGTTTCAGGTTTTTCTCACCAACAATGAGGAGGCAAAATCTAAGGAAAGATTAATACATAAGAGTTTCAAAAATTTGTTTTAGCTCTGATACATACATTCAGCAAAAATGCAGGTCAAGGGCTTTACATAAGGTATTGAAAATGCTTGATAGCACTGCATCATCTGAATTCCTTCACATGAGATGAGACTCTTGGAAGGAGAAGTTGTGAACTGAGGATGAAGAAAAGTATAGTCTTCCATTTTGGGACCTTTGCATTTCCAGAGTGGCAGGAAAAAGCTCTGAAAGATCTTTCCACTGACACCAGAAGGCCAGGAAACTCAAAGGAATTTGTAGTTCAGCATCAGGTCACAGATTGGCACAAAGAGTTTTAACTGTTGCTCTGACTTGAAAAGCACAACCTTGGTTTTGGAAAAGCAGAGGCTGATGCACATAAATGACTGATTTCAAGTGGGAGCAGAATGCCTGCATGGCTACAGAGGACAGGGGCTGAGGTTAAAAATCTCTTTGTGGGGCTTTGCCATCACTGTTCTCCATGAAATGCACATAGTTATGCTGTCATATCACAGCAGATTGTGGCTCTGGTGGAGGTCAGAGGTCTTGCTATGTGTCTTAAAACAGAAGTAACTCCCAAATACAAACCTCTAACTTTAGTCTTCACCTGCATATAAATATTGAAAGAAATTGTGGAACTCATAATGATTTAATTTCTTGTGAAAACTTTATATCTGATATTGGTGTATTGGACACTACCTTTCAATTCTACTTCCAACAAATACCGAAAATCCTTTGTCCAAGCACCTGCTTTACTAATCTAGAAAATTCTTAAGAAGAGATTTTTTTCAAGTCTGCTGTCAGAGAAGGGAAGCTTCTGTGTCTGAGGAAAAGCAATGAATTCTTCCTCCCCATTTTTATCCTCATTTCCTAGTTTTGAATATTAACTTCATGCCTTTGATGGCAATTTTGTTTGTATTTTCCAATTTCTTTTTTTCCCATTTAAAAAGAGTCATGGTGTGTTAGCTGAAATCTGCTACTTGTCAGTGAGCATTTTCTGACTGTGTTTGGGAATGGGGGAGGGATGAGGCAGAAGTGGCTGCCTTGTCTCTGTAAGGCTGGTGCAGGCAGGGATGACCAATGTGCCAGGATGTTCAGCCATGAATCCCTTGGCTTTGTTTCTGTGCGATTGTTGTGACTCATTTCAGTGGGCTAACTGACATATATTGTTGCAACAAAAACAACTCTGGAAATTTTTTCAGTCCAGAGGCATAAATGTAACTATGTAATATAAACAGAAAAAAATAAATGAGAATAACTATGTAAGTAATTTTTTTCTGTTTGTCCTTTTCATGATTCTGATGAGCTGTTTTTTAAAGTTGTGGTTTGGGAAAAGGATGCTACGTATTTAGGAGTATACATGTGCAGTGTCCATCTTCTGACTGTGTTTGGATCAATTAAAGATAGACAAGAAAATAATTTGTTTTCTAGAAAAAATTATGCTTGCAAGGAAAAGAAGGTGTCATAATCAGTGAGTCACAAACAAACTTGCCTGAGTTCAGAGAAATTATATAAAACCTTAGCCTAATATCCTACCCATCCCAAAACCAATTTCTATTTCATCAAGGGGACCTTCAGTTTTGGAATAACATGTTAAAAACCTAAACATCAACAAAGTTTAATTGACTCCAATGATCCTTTATTAGAAATATATTGCCTCTTCCAAGGGGAAGCAAAAGTACCCTCTAAACATATTAATTATGAACATGCAGATCTTCAGTCTTGCTGGGAATTTATTTTCTCCTTCCCTCAGACTAGAGCCACTCTGCCCATGTCACTGCTCTGCTGAGGGTGCTGGGCTGAAGGGCACTTTCTGTCAAGCAGGTACGCCTGTCTGCTGGTGGTAAGGGCTGTCAGCAGTCCTGCACTGATCTCTCAGGACAGCCCAGGTGCATGGCCACTGCTCAGAGTGGAGGTGGTGGTTCCAGCTGGTGATTCCAGCACAGGGAGCTGTTGCGTTGCAGCTCCTGACATCCAGAGACTCTCAGACTGGCACAGCACAGCGAAGGGTGAGATACATCCTGTGAGGAGATGAGCATAAAGGGAGCACAGGGTGTTAAAAATAAAGCTGGTGAAGTTGCGGTAATTTTACCTCCCTTGTTTATCTTTCAATAATTATTTTCTCCCCGGAAGCAGTCCTTAGTTTGATTTGCAGATGTTCAGTTGCTATGGGTGCCCTCCAACTATAAGCATCAAACTGGATCTGTAAAGGACATGCAGTTTATGACGGATGCACTGCAATTGGTGGGAGAACCTTCTTGTAGTACCCTAAACAGGAAAAGATCCCTATTTTTATTTAAAAATGCATCTTAGTAATAAAGGCTTTGTAACTTCATTTCTTTCACTCATTTTGCTTCGTTTTAGTAGCTTCAGGGGAGAAAGTAAGCAAAGCTGTTATAGATAGCTGTGGGACAATTTAATGAAAATTCACAGGGGTAGCTGTGGGTGACATTCCAGTAAGATACAATAAAAAACTTGTCTACCAGTGCTTGCAGGATTTTATCCAATAATTTCCATTCATTGTAGTTCACTGGTGTCTCTGATGTTGCGCTGCTGAATAATAGCTTTGATTCTGTACTTTTTATTTTTGGATTTCAACCAAGACACTTGAGTGCATATTTTGGTTATAGGCTGATCTGATATTTGTGGTTTTTACATCCACCCTTGATATTTGTTAGTTTTTCAGTGCAATACTTAGTTCTCCATTCCTATACTGGGTTTTCTTTTTTCTTTTTCTTTTTTATTTTTTAATAAATTGTGTGGGAAAAAAACTTGCATTTCAGCTTCCCACATTAAGGGCCTTGAAATCAATAGATCAAAGTCAGAGTAGACTTGCTGGAAGCGGTGCAATCTCAAACTGTGTTGAAAGCTTTTGTTTTCTGCCTTTTTCCTGTCTCTTGGTATCTTCCAAGATGGGGGAAACCATGAGGGAAGTCTCTGTGTGGGGGAAAGGGAGTTTGCCATCGTTGCATGCTTGGGAGAAGGTGCTGATTTTCACCCTGATTAGCAGTGGGGGCAGACTTTGGACAGGATGAGGAGCTCCAATATGAGGCATCAAGGCAATGGTTTCCCATGGCTTCACCTGGTCTCCAGTACACCCAGGAAATAGATGCTGTTGGAAAAAGTGCTAATGGAGAACGGATTGTCAGTGTTAAACTATGAGCAGTGAACTTTTCTCAGTGCATGCAGCTTCAGCCAGGTTGAAGTTTTCTTTTAGGATTGAGAGGGAAAACGTAAGTATCTTGTGCACAGAAACATATGAAGAGAGCAATGTGTAAGCTCCTATTTTGGTGTTTGGTGGGGAGGGACAGTGCTTTAAACTTAGAACTGCAACAGCATGAACACTCTAAATGTTGGTGAAGCAGGTGTGATAGCGTCAGCAAAGTTGAGATGCTTCCACATGTCAAAAACTCTTGCTGGTACCCTGTTGAAGATAAGCTTTTATTTCTTCAACAAAAAGCAAGTTAGAGAAATCGCACTTCTACAGTGTTGAAAGCTGCTGGCAAGGGCAGAAGGTCACTTCAAATGTACACACTTGGCTCCTTATATAATCATAGCAGAATTCCTTAGGACAATGGCATGAGACGAACAGAGCTGCTGTCTGACAAGTCTTCCACAACCAATTGCATTTATGGGTTGCCATGAAAATGTCTTGTAAATGACTGAGCTGGAAGCCATGTGTGTTGACCTGTGAACTTGTCCTGCTCCTCAGAGCCATGATTTCTTTCTGCCAGAAGTGTAATCAGGCTGTTGGAGGGAAAGAGCACATTTGGCAATTTCTGGACTGTGGTAACTATAGCTCTTTCACACCCAGTGCAGTGACAGAATATTTGAACTAATACAAGTTAGGAGAATTACAACTTTATTCTTACTAGTAAAGCAAAATGCCTTTTCTTTTTTGCTCATCAGCCGCCCATCTAATATAAAATACGGCTTTTGACTGAAGGGCTTTGGACCATTTTACTTGCTGCTTGTGTGGGCAATGCTGGAGGATTTTTTGTCTGTAAATGACTGCCCAGTAATCCATCTGTTAATGCACAGAAATATGAGTGGCAAAAGGCACTTACTTGATGCATTTGTCACATGGATTCTGCCAGCATTCTGCCAGTTTTTACCTCCTGTGTGCCTTAACGGCTTAAAATGGCTTTATCTAGGATAATGGTTATTGCAAGCTTTCTTGAGCAATTGATGTGCAGTTGGTCATTCATACCCCTTGTATCTTCCTGGTGTGTATAACTTCAAGGTTTTTCTTCTAAACTTGAACAGAAATGAAGAAGAATGATGAATGATGAAGAGTCTGGATAAAGAGCTTCAAGAGAACACACCCTGTATAACAGGCACTTCAGAGAATATAAGCTAGATCTGGCATGTCTAATCCACTGTAAAATCTCCATGTTCCCAGGAAGTCCTGGTTGGGGTGGAGATCTCAGGCCCTGATCATGTTGCAGGCAAGATGTAGCTCTTTCTTCTGGAAATATTTGATAGCAATTCTGACTAGAGTGAGTTGCTCAGCAGTGCTTAATAGAGATTCCCTGGTACGTTGTTTCTGTGAAGTTGTGTCTTCAAGAGTTCTGCATTTAGTATTCCCTTCTATCACAGTAGAAAGTGAGAAGCGTGAGTACAGACAGATACCAATTTGCCAAGTCATCTCTTTGGAAGGCACTTGGGCTCAACTCTCAGATTAATTCCAAATTGACCCTGCTCTGTTTCTGAAGAGACCAGTTGCTTCTTTCCTTTACTGCTTCTGTCTTTGTCCTGCATAAACCCATTTTTAAGATAGAAGGCAGTGGAGGCAGATTTTAGTTAAACTGGGGTGTGAGCTCCTGGTGTTGCTTTGAGGTTGGGCTGAACATATTGCTTTCCAGCTCTAGGCAGTTGTTCATCTAGTCAACTTGAACAGCATTTCATCCTGACAGCTGTTTTGCTGACATTATTCCCAGTTAGTTATTCATTGGGATTAAGGGCTTTCTGCAGCCAGAGCTCTTTGCTGGGAGTTTGGCAGGCCATTAAACCAGTAATTCTACAGCGCTTAAAAATTTTAATTTGCCCTACATTCTTCATATTTGTAGTTCCAGCTAATTGCCCCATGGGTAAAGAATAAAAAACTACTATAAATACCCTCATTTTTCTACCTGTTCCCCTTCCCCACAATATTTTCAAGCCAAAACTTTAAGAGCCAGATTTTGGTAAGAGTTGCTTATTCCTGAGGTAACGCAGGTACCATGTGTGGGCTTGAGACTCTGTATACAGCTGTTCCTTGATCACTGAGTGAAATCCATGAGCAACAAGAAGGTCACTCAGCATTCATTTGCACTGTTCACTCTCTGAAGATGATTACTGTAGTTTACAGATTTGGTCCCATGGGTAGCATGAGCCTGGTAAGAGAGCGCTTGTAATGGTGGTGATGATGACACTGGCACTACCTCCTTCTGCCAGTCCTGGTGGTACAGCTGGTATCCCTTCAAGCTGATGTCCTCACCTCTCAAGGAGGTGGCAACAGTTGTTCTTGCCAGCAGTTGGGCTGGGTGTAGCTAGAGGAGAGTGCTTTGTGTTTTGTGGATACTTGGTGCTTGAATGGCCATTTCTTTCACTTCTCTGCTCCTTGGCAGTCACCTGATAGTAACTTGTCTTATGCTTCGAGAGTTACAGTTTTAAGCTAATGTGTAAGCAATCCTCCTGTAATTAAAATCAAGGATCAGTTCTCTTTTGGATCTGTAGCTTAGTTTATCCTGGCACTGGTCCAGACTGGATGGAGAAGCTGTTTCCCTCTGCAGGCTTCTTTGCTGCTGCTAAGCAGGAAGAACTCTGACTGGGTTGCATGCTCTCAGAACATCTGTTTCTTTACTAATATGTTTCTTACTGGCCTTGGATCTATTGCATAATGAAGAGAATGTGAAGCCCATGTGTTACTCTTTCCTGGTCTGCATCCAACTTCAGCTCTAGTGCCACTTACACATTCTGTCTATAATGTTTGGTGTAATTCTAGAAAGAATTGTGATAACCCCTTATTTTTTATCATATCTATACCCTTTCCCTTGGCTCATCTATTTGTCCTGCTACCAGAGGGCATTGGATGAATTTGGTATGGTTCTGGTGAGAGCATTCTTGTGGGCTAACCATGGGCATGAAAGGAAAAAAAAAGGTGTTCTTTATTATTAAAAAGAACAAGGTCTTCAATAAAAAGGCAAAGGGACTGATGTCCCTTTCAACTTAAGATAAATTTCTAACACTCTGTTCAGCTGATGCGTGTTATATTTCTAGACTTAATTGACTTTGGTTTACATGACTAATTTTGAATACCAGCCCAATTAATATTTGAAGATCTTTGGAAAAGCAGGTGTGTTCCTGAGTATGAACTGGTACAACAGAATTCTGTCTCTGTAAAGACACAATAGTGTTAAATATTACTGAAAAAGTATAAAATTCCTTATATCATGTCCATAATCAGAAGGTTCATCTTAAAACTCAAGACTATAAAAAATGACCTGCTTCCTTGAATATCATCAGTGGAAAGATTTACTAGATAAGTACTGAGAAATACTTCCTTTTTTTAAATAAGAAAATCAATATTTATATCCATCTTTCTCTCAAAGACCAAATAATTTAAATCCCATTCCTTCTCTTTGTACTGTGTTGTACTCTGCTGTCCCACGTGTAGGTTCCGGGTCACTTTGCAGACCAAGCAGATGATCCAGCCAAGCCTGTTGGAAGTGGGAGTGGTACAGGACTTTCTGGGCCTTTGTTGTTTTTGCAGTTAAAGTAAAAACTGCCAGCCCTGCCCTACAAAGCCAAACCCCACTGGTGCCCAAAAGCCCATCAGCTGGCTTCCATTTTCATTTTTATAAAGCAGACTATAGAGATTACTATGTAATACATGTACTACAAATACTGCTTGGAATATGATAGCCTTTGAAAGTGGCCCAGATGGGAATCAAGATTGTAGCTTCAGATGGTCTTGTTATTTAGTTCCTGGTTGAAAGATTTCATAATTATCTTGAAAGACCATATTTTGTATATTTTCACCCTTAGTGATAGTGTCTCAGTTCCTTATTGAGTCCAAATGTTTACTAGTTTTGTTTTCTAGTACTCCGACTTTAGGGTTAGTTTTGTAACTTTAGATAGAGTGAGTTCTTCTTTTTTTTTGGTAGTTGTTGTTATTATAGGATTATATACCTAATTTTTTACAGGAGACTTATAATTTTGCATTAGAAATTTAAAGTGCTAAGAGTTACTTGGAATTAGTCAGTTTTCCATCTTTTGTTGTGGCTTCAAGTTAGGGCAGCAGAAGTAAATTTCATTGTCCAAATGGGAAACAAAATTATTTGCATTTTTAAGTACATTCATGATTTTTTAAAATTCCATTAGGGTAGCTTTCAATACCACAGAAGTCATTTGGTATAATTTTGCAAACTGCTGAGGAAGGCTCTATGCATTCCTTCAAGAATACTTTACTTTCTACACCAATAGAGCTTTCATGTTTACAGTACTGGAAAATTCAGCTTCACACCCCCATGAACAGCAGAGCTTGTAAGAAGACAAGAGCATACTAATGCAAATGATGGTTTCTGGTATATGTAGGATATTTCTGGGCTAATGCTGGAGGTTTAGCCTCCATTTGAGCACAGGCAAACTATTTGACTTCAGGAGTGCACAACAAACCTTCTTCCATTGGGCTTTTAAAATTGTTAACTTAATACTACTTTTCATTTGAATGTATACTTTGTCTGACTGCTCACTCTTTTGGCACTTCATCTCCTGACCTTTGCTTGCAGCATTTGTTAGACTGAATTGCATGTACAAACTTAAAAATGTTAAATTATCGAAAGGTGTGCTGTATTCTCCTTTGGAAAACAGGCAGGTTTTTACCCTCCTCATATGGTACCAAACACCTCAGAGCCTGATCCTGCTGAAGATGGCTAAATGCAAGTGTAATAGGAATTATCTCAGTAATATGTTTCTGTCTTCAGTCTTGGAGAACGTGATGAAATTTGTAAGGTCAGGCCTGCTAAAATAACACAATAGTGTCTCTGCAAGCTCAGTTCCCCTTCATGGGCATGCATATTAAATACGTGGTCACTGCTGTGTTTCTCCTGAGTATCTCTTTAGTGCAGAGAATGAATAGTGGAGCTCTCAATGAACAGCTATTCAGTGTTTCATTTTCTGCTCACTGTTCAACATGCAGTCCTATGCCATGTTCTTTGTTTGCAGTTGAAACCAAACTCCAAGGATGGATTTTTTTTTTTCTCACACTTTTGTGGTGCTCATCACTAAAGTATCTTTGCAAAAAAGATCTACGCAAACATGAACCTTATTTCATGCCTTCACTGTAAGTACCAGAATTGTAGTACAGAGAAATTGATTCAAGACTGTATGCTAATTTGAGACTCTTAAGACCTTGTATTCTTTGCCGTGTACTTAGCATTCCGTAGCATTAGAGAGGCACAGCTATGGCTGTCCTCCGTGTGCTGGGATCCAGGCACCCATAGCAAATGAGCAAATGTGACTAGTAATCAGCTATCAAACCTTACTATCACTGATGGCACTGGTGACACCACTGAGTACAGGGGCATAAGCCAGGACAGTACTCAGATCTCAGATCAAGTGTGTAGCTGGCTGAAATATAAGATCATCTTTTCAACTCCCTGCAATTCCTGCTTTTGCTGCCTATGTACAAATTATACAGGCAAGGAAATAGCACTGTCCTTGCCTGAAATGCTGGTCTCTAAGGCTTTCAGTCTCAGTCTTCTGTGATAGGAGCGGCATATTAAATTTGTCTTGTTTTAATACCAGTTCTTTATTTTAATCATTCTCAGGCAGTTTCCTTTTCTCCTGTCTTCTTACTTTCCTCACTCTCATACCTCACTGCAGTCTGTGCTTTAAACTTAGCATCAGCCGAAGTGAAGGAGCAGTGTGGTGGGTGCTGTTGAATCGAATCCCAAGGTTTGGGACTGTTCTAGCAGGGAAGAAGTGGGGCTCAAATGCCCCTATCTAGGAAACCTTTTTTCATTCTATCAGGATACAGTTGTAATGACTTATTTCCCTTGCTAATAGATGATAAACTGCTGTAATTATAAGTACTTTTCTGACTAGCATGGCAGATCTTTGTCTTCACCTCCCTTGATAAAGACAATTAAAGAGCTTGTCCAGCACAAATTTTCTGGCTTGCTGTGTACATTTAAACTGTAATGTAACATTTTGCATGCTTATGATCACTTTTTGGAAGTAAGAAGTCGTGATGAATTAGTAGTTCATACATTAGGACTTTTTAAAAGACATGTGGTAGGAGAGAGGGCTGGGGAGGCCAGCCCATAACATCTGTCCTACTGTGTAGCGTCATCTCTTCCTTGGTATTCAGGTTGTCTGAATTTCTGGCTGAAATTCAACACATGAAGGTTATTAGATCTAAATTTTTCTGTCACAAAGGCTGTGGAAGCTTATTTTGCCAGTTTGTCCTGGTAGTGAATCAGCTTGCTATTGCTATCCTTTTCTAAATCTGCTTTATGTCAGTAACTTCATAGGTATCTTCTGTAATTAGAATGAAAAGTCAAACTGAAATGATTAATTTAATACCCACTATGCCCATTATTATCATATAATAGTATTCTTTTGGAATTCTCTGGCATCTAAAATGTCTGTCTTTTGGCAGATTTAAAGTAGGGATCTTTATTTTTAAATTTTAAAATCTACAAATTTAATTTTCCTATTTTGATCAAGCTATGAGGTATAAAAACTGCCTAAGGCTGTTTTGTACATTTGTAAACAGATGCATTTAATTTTTATAGTAGTGAAAGGAGAAATTAATGAATTTCTCTGTAATAATGGGGACTGCACTATAATAAAGGGCACATAATAAATTTGCCCAGGAACCACGATAAATTTGCCTTAATATTGGTAAACAATAAATCAATTAGGTGTCATGGAAGTAGGATGACTTAGAGTCTAAGTGGTTTGTCTGGTGTAAGCCACAAACCAATAAAGTTTTCAGCTTAATGTGAAAAATGTTCATAAGGTAGTGGGTATTTAGCAAAATAAAGGATCCCTGAAGGAATATCGTGCAAAGTAAGCCAAACAACTCTAGCTGGCTGTTTTGCTTTTTTGACCCCATAGGACTTCTTTGAGCATGTACGAGTCCAGTTATAACCCAGAAGGGTCAATGAAGTTGTAGGGACAGCACTGTCTCAACATACAACCCTTCAGTTGTAAAATATGCCATCTATTTTTGAGGCCAACTGTGAATAAGCTCAGGTCCTGCTAGCTGGTGATTCTTTGCAAAGCTAGGAGACTTAAAGAGAAAGTGTGTGTTAAATGTGCACACAGGCACACCAACCATGCAGTCAAAGTGATGTCATGTTTCTCTGTAGCTTGGAAGGCTCTAGGGACAGCAAAGTGATAGCATCACATTCAGGGAAAAGGGAAAATTCTGGCTCATCTTGGTGAAATCATTCATGCCTTGGAGAACTTTCAGATTTTTTTAAAAACTGACCATTTGCAGAGGATATGGTGACCCTTTAAATGTTATGATAAAAGCTTGGAGTTTGCATCTGGTTTTGTGCTGTCACTGTAAGATGACCTGGTTTATCTGGTATAAAAGCTCCAGGGAATCAGAAAGCTATATATTTAAGTTAAGTTTTAGGATGCCATTTGTAAGACTCCTATTACCATTTTTACAAGATAAGTGTTGATCAGAAAGGAAACCTTATCTGTCTGTCTTTGAAGCAGGGTCTACGTCATACAAGTCTCCTCTGGTGTGTTGGCATGAAGTCATCTCTCAGAACAATAATTGCACTATGACAGTGGGTAGAAGTGGAGGATAGGCTCCCAAATGGGGGCACAGGTAAGCAGAATGAAAGTTTTGGCTGGAACCCTGGGAAAATGCTTGCAGCTAGTGTCTCTTGTGGAAAAAGAGAAGAAACCTGAGATTCTAGCACAAGGTAGCTTTGTGCAGGTTTCTGTTGATGGCAAAGAGAATGTGGAAAGTTGCATGGCAGACACTTGATAACCAGGCACCAAGAAAAATGCCTTTTGATGTTAAATCCTGTAGGTCCAGGTGGCTTCTGAAAAACTAAAAATATACCCTTTTTTCCAAAAGTAGCTGACCCTGAAGTAAGGGGAGGAGCTGGCAGAATGAATCCAAAGGAGGGTTTTTGAAGCTGGGCTGTGCCTGTTGCACTAATTTTATCCAGATGTTGTCTTGTGGGTGTCTAGATAAAGCCTCAAAAAAATGAAGAAGGTACTTATATCCTACTGATAAGACTGCGCTCATCATATCTGGAGCTTTATTGTCTTTCCTATTCTTTCATTATGTTTGAGCACCGTCAGTTTGCCATCTTTGAAAATCAGGCTAGGTATTCTGCAAAGGGTGGGAGTAGGCAGCTGGCTAGCTCCTCAAGTGCTTCCTTGGGTGCCCTTGCAAAAAGCCTTATTGAAGACAGCCACAATTGACCAGTGTTTATTTAGTTACTCTGAAACTTGATGGTAGAGGTTTTGGGCAGTAGGATATGTTTTTGCAGACTCATTAATAGCTTTTTTCCTTTGATTTCTCTCTTTAGGGTCTCACAGCATTTGTCTGAGAATCTGATTACTCTTCTAAGTCCTGTTACGGTTTGGTTTATTGTGGTATTAGGACAACATCAAGTATTTTGGGTAAAAATCTGTGTTTTATTGATACTCAGTTCACTCATTAGGTGATACTGAGCTCTCAAATTCTGAAAACAAATATAAATTGGGAAGAAATAAAAAAGAAGACATACACATAAAAAAAAGAGATTTGCTAAGAAACTCTTAGTGATAGATTTGAGAAAACAAAGTTGATTCAGAGCTTTGTAATATCTTACCACCTCTTAAAGAACTTGATGGGCTTTCTTCCAGTACTTAAGTAAAGGTAGTGAATGAAAATTCTTAAGCTAGAATTTTTCTTCATTGGCTTTGTCAAAAACTAGATTGTTGTTTCACATGAACTGGATATCTGAGCTTTATGTAAACTATTTGCTTGGCATATTAATTTTTTGACTGGATAAGATGGTGTTGAAGTTTAAATTTGCTCTGTAAATTCAGTTCCTGTGGAAATTATTGTGACTGCCAGCACGAGGAGCATCACCATCTCTATTTCAGGGGAAAATTAATTTCAACATAACAATGTTATGACAAACTGAGTTGAAGTTAGTTTTACAACTGTTCACATGCATTTATGAGTCAGGATGACACACAGGGACTGAAGTAGGATTTTGATTGTCAGTCTTCAGCTGGGTTTTATTCCATCTAGCCATGTATACAGTGTTGAATATGTGTAGGTGCAGGACACCTGCCCATTTCATCCCTCCCCCATACATTCATTTAAGGGCTTGTGCTAAGAGGAATGAAGACAGTGACCAATTTCACACAGCTGGAGGCAGCTTGTGTCACCTGATGTAGGCTGGCCCTCAGCTCTAGCCAAAAGATCACCTGTCCCTTTGAGGGCTGACCTCAGAGATGGCCTTTGCTATGAGATGAGGCTGTCTGAACACAGCCAGCATCCTTTTCCATTGTACTTGGCTGGCATCCTGGAAAATAGCCTGTTAGTGGATTTTCTTTTTTAACTCTCTGTAGCAGAGATCCTCCTCATCACTTCTGAACCTGGGAACATGCTTAGCTTCAAACAGGGGCATCTGCCAGATTTCTGACCTAACTTGGCTTTCAAAAGGCCCCAGGTGCTGTTTTTGCATAGCACATTTAAGACCCTTGATGCTTCAGTGAGGTTGACAGTATCTTTTGCATGTAGCTCTTCCACCCAAACCACTGAGCTCCTGTGGCAGTACTTCCCTACTTCCATGCTGTTGCGTTCTGGGGCTTGCAACTGTGACCCCTAAGAGTGTTATTAGGCAGGTTCCTCTGGGAGGTAATTTTCTCTGGTGTGAGAATCACCCCTCTTTCTCACCTTTTCCTTATCTCTTACTTTGTAGATTTTAGCTCATATTAGAGCAGAAACAGGACCTAGTGCACAGCTAAGTAGATGAGTCTTTTAGTTCTTGATAGCTGTTATCCCATGGCGTATATACACAGAATCTAACCAGATAATCAGTATGAAATACTTGTACCTAGTTGACATTGTCCAAACAGCACTATCAGTATCACATATGGGAAGAGCTGTACCATCATTCTGTGTAAAATCTGCCTCTACGACAGGCACCCAGGTAAATGGGTATTGTCTCCAGCAGGACCTAGGAATGGGTCTTTTGAACTAGGATATCTGAGGTGAGAACAGGGTATTGTTGGCCAGCTGTGGCGCCCAGAAAATGTTCTGTAATAAATGGGGGCATTTGAGTGCCTGAAGTGCAGAGCCTGGCCTGTCAGTTTGGTGACAGGAGTGTATCATTGATGCAGCTCAATGGGGAATACTCTGGAAGGGGAAGGCTATATTGAGAGCACAGCTTGAGTGACGCCTGTGGCCATCTTTAGGCATGCCATTCCTTTTCTGAAACATACAGCTGAAACCAAATATCCTGTCATGTCCAACTGTTCCTGGAATTCCCTCCTCCTCCTTCTCCCACTCTACCCAGATCCTGATTCTCTCCCTCCTCCTCTGTCTCATCCAAATGGTTTGCTGGCCTCAGAAAAGAGCTGGTGTCAGCCACTGTTCCTGACCATGAGACTTGCAGTGTTTCCCCTCTGTTTTTAAGTGCTGACTGCACTGCCATCAGAATCGATGCCATCTTACTCTCCTCAATACCTTTTAAGCCCAGCCAAAACTGACCCTAGAGAAGGGCTGATCCTCCACTAAGTAGGCCCTGCAACATACTCCGGGCAGGGCTTTATCACTGAAAAAGTGTCAACTGGAAATGTAATAGGTCAAAATACACCAGAATATGTATTTAATGCCTGATTCCTTTGCAACTGGTATTTGGTTTGATTGTTTCCACTGCTGTAATGCCATCCATCAAGGAGGGAACATGGTGGACCTGATTATTGATCAAACCTCTAGGTTTCCCAGGGGCAATGGGCTCAAAGAAAGGGCACATAAATTTATATTTTTTAAGAGTTGTTGTGTTTAAGTTGAACCAGAAAAATTGTGTGTCCTTGCTGTACTCAGAGCTATGATGTGAAGGCAGTGCTGCAGTAGCAGTCTGGTTAAAAGAAGTGGCTGCTCTCAAGTGAGCTGTCAGGTACTGCTTCAGCCCAGCCTTTCAGTGTCTGAGGCTCACCTCAGAGCGCAGCTGTGGTGCTCAGCTCTGTGCAGGGCTCCTGGAGCCACAAGTGGGCTCTCAGGATTTTTTTGTTTAGTTCAAAGATGAAAAAAAAAATTAGTTGTGTGGGAAAAATAAAACCCAAACTCAGAACATCAATGACTGCAAGATGATGATTGACATACACAGATTTTCAAGGAAAATGTAGTTTGAAAATGACAGCTATGTCTTCACAAAACAACCCAATGTTCTGTCAGGGAAGACAAAGATATTTCCATCCTTTTCTTCTGCACATCAGTCATTTAGAGGTGATAGATGTTCAGGGAATCAAATTTTGCAATGAAGTGTGCTCTTGTAATGGGCTCAAGAGGCACTTTACAGGGTCAGTGCCTTTTGGAATTCTTGGGTTTGGTCTTGTATTTTTCTACGTTTTGTTATTCAACACCCTCCCCTCCCTATCCCTTCTGGAATCTGTATTTGTATGTGACTTTTTCAAGTTGTGTTTGCATGTGTCTTTTTTTTTTTTCTCCTGCTTTCCTTTTATCCACTTTAAGGGGTAGTTGTGAAATTCTTGGCATTTCTGAGCATTTTTATATGAAGTTGATGTGTGTGGCTCATTTTCATCACTGAATGACAAAGAAGAAGGATAGGTTAGTGTTCCTGTAGCAGTCTTCCTAAGTTTACTGAAAAAAATCCCAGCTTTTCTTGTCTTTGAATTTCTGTGGGTAAAATAAAGGTATCTCAAATCTCTGTTGCTTGATGGCATGCATCTCTCTCTCTCTCTATATATACATATACATACATATATTTATATTCACTAAACTACTTTGTCAGTTCCAGGGAGGGCAGCTGAGGTAGTCCTGCCTCATGCCAAGTCCAGTGGTGTGCTCTTGTGACATTGCTTACAGCTGCTGGGCTGAGCTGTCTCAGTTAGTTGTGGAATTAATCTGGTAGCAAAGGGTGTTGTTTATCTTTCACCAGGGAGGTCTTCAAAATAGTTCAGGTCTCAACTCTATTGTTTGGAGCTTTTTTTCTGTGCTCTACCCTTTAGCTTTTGCAACACGTCCAAATGGCTTCTTCTTTTTGGACAAATTTAGAAACTGCTATCATGTTGCTTGTAGCTTGTGGCGTGCAATAGACTGGGAACAAATGGCTGCACAATGATATATTTGATACCATTTGATCTATGGAATGCTACACCCCCCAAGTTTTTTCTCCATTTTTCAACCCCCTCACTTGTGTAGACCTGTCTAGTGGTTTAATATTCTGCCAGTTTCTAAAAACAACAAAATCATGCACATACTGTACTGAAAACTGAGGTAGCAAAAGTTTCCTATTTGCAGAACATGATGCTAAAGCCGTTATTACCAAAAAAAGAAAAAATGAAATCCTTCAGAAATTCAAAAAGTCTGGCAGTAAATCAGTTTTTTTAGCTAAGTGGCATTCTTAGTGACCATTTGTGTTGTATCTGTGATGTGAAAAAGCACTCTTAAGCTGCAGTTACTTAAACCTTCCTGCGCTCTCCTAGCTTGCTTTCTTTTGGGATGTTGAAAGCTTCCATTGCTATGCAGTTTTTCTCTCTGTGGTTAATGCTGTGATCCTTTTGCCTTCTAACTCTTCTTACTTAGGCAAAGGGGAAATAAAAGATCTTGTTCACAGATTTACTGACCAAAGAATTATTTTGGCTTTTTCCTGACTGTTCAGTATTAGCAACTTATTGGAAGAGTGCCTTTAACTTATAGCTGAAGGAAGTACAGGTGCCAGCCGTTTCACACAAGTGTTCTCACTGATTAATTTAGAAACTGGTAATAGACTAATTTCCAAAGTGCAGTTTTCCCACTCAGCTTTTCATGGCTCATCAATTAAAGGGTATTCCTAGCAACGAAATTTTACTGTATTTTTTCAAACCATAACATTAATGCTTTTGCATTATTTATGAACATTGGATGGGCTTTGGGACAGCCCTGTCGCTGCTGAATTTTCTAATTTTTTAAAACTGAAGGTTGCTGTATTTATTAAACAGATTCTGCCTAGCAACCTTGCTCTTGGCATTGAGTCCCACTGTACAGATGAGTGTTGAGCTGGTGATCCAGCTCACATGTAGCACCCCCAGGCAGGGCTGAGTCCTGGCATTGCGAGTCGCCTCACACAGATCATGGTGACTTCTGTTCTGTATTACAGTGACCAAAGACATAGCAGTAAACCAGCAGCAGGTAGAGGGTGGTTGATTTGAGAAGCAGGTGTGTGCTAACACAAGGGGAGGCTTTGAGTGGCTTTTCAAAGTATTGTCCACAGAAATCATATTTGTTACCTGGTGTGCAACAAATCAATAATTACATACTTGAGAGAGACATGGGTTACTTATTTCAGAGCTGTGCAAGCCTGGGTATTCCACAAATCAGGCACACCAAATTTTTATTAAACTTTTGTATTATTTATACATTTTAGCAAACAAAGGAATTAGTGTTCATTGGCTACTTGCTTCTCATGGTATTTAGTCCCCATGCCCAGTCTTTCTTTTCTTTTGAGTTAGTGAATTTCTTGGATTGGTGGTCACAAGCCTGTGGTGACGATCTCCCCTGCCAGAATTATCTTTTACCACCCCAGAGCTGATTTCAGCACAGTTGTTGAGTTGACTTTATTAGTTCCTTCCTTATCTTGGGAGTTCTGCCAAATATCCTTGCGGCCTGTGAATTTTTTTGTGTCCATCATCTGTGGGCGTCCTTCTTCCCACGCTTTGTTAACCTCTGCCTAGGTCTGAAATCACTGAAACATCAAGCCTTTAACTTTAATAAGGCAATTCTACCAACAAGTAATTTGTTTTCCTAACACCCGAACATCACTTCGACTTTGCTTGTTACCTGCTCTCTGTTTCAAAGGTTAAATCAACCTTCCTCCTGATCAGAAAGCACACAAAGATCTAACATCAAAGAATATAATTTCCCAAGAAAATTTTACATATTCCAAACTTTGCAAAAAAATTTTCTAGACTAAGGGGAAGGAGACATTGGAAATTCAATGGAAAGTAACTATTCTCCTTCAGACACATCTGCCCTGTCAAGAGCACAGAGAAGACACAGTTTGAGAATGGATGTTCTGCGAATAGTTCCTGCAAAATCTTATGGATCTTTCTGTCCTTTTCATTAAAAAAAAAAAAAAATTAAAAATGCTCTGCTGCTCTTCATGGCCCTACCATGAATATTCTCTTGCAGTGCACTCTGCAGTCTCATGCTGGGGAGGGGGCAGCCAAACATTGAACAGTAGATTTATATTTGGCCTCTAACTATAAATTCAAACAATTTTTTTTTAATTAGAAGTAGTGCTGATGTTTAACTTTCCATAAATCTTGTCTCATCAGTGTCTTACCAGCACTTTTGATCAGCTGTAACACAATGGTTTAAGTCCTCTGAAAAAAGAATTTGGAGGCGTTATGTACTTGGATACTACATCTTTTAATGGCTGCTATGAAATGCCATCAGCAAATTTATGCTGGTATATTCATTTTCCTCAGCTCTACAGGTCAGAGTATATGTAGGCAGGAAGGGTCCCAGGTTTAGGGAGAGACAGGAATTTACATTGGACAGGAAAAATTTTTTATCACACTGCTGATAAAAGTGTGATTTTGGCCTAAGTTGTGGTTGACAAGTATCAGGATTGGAAAGGTAGCCTTTGTTTTGTGTTGACTGGTGTTATGATAGATGACCTGGACAAGAATATCCCATTTAGAGTAGTCAAGCAAAATTCCTTCCCTGTAGAGTTTTTTGTGGGAGAACTTTGCAAGTGGTAGCTTAAAATTGCCCACTTCCTTTTCCTTATTATAAAAATCACTCTTATTTGCACCCTTCTAAAATATATGTAATACAATAGATACAAAAAAATGTAGAGAATTTTTTTTCTCTCTTCCCTGTTTGGAATATTGACTAGCATCTTCACAGAATAAATGGAAATTAAGATCAAAGAAAATTTTTAATGGTGCTAAACAAAACACTGTGATATGGAAAAATGTGACAGTTTCTTATTATCAGGATAACATTTTTTCGATGACATTATCTATGTCTGTAACTACTAACTGTGTAACAAGGATATTAGGAAGTATTCCGTTTTCTGCAGCTTTACTATGTTTCTTCTTCAGTATTTTAAGTGTTCTGTATGAAAATGTATCTCTACATGATATTGAAAAGCGTTTTGAAAAATAAAAAAGAAAACACAGTGGCAAATAACTAGAATAATCACCTGACTCCTAGAATTTAATATACACTAATTATTTATAGTCGTTGTAGTTACTGTCCTAAAAGACTTATACAAGACAGGAAAACATCTAGAGGAGGACTGTTGTTCTGCCAGGAAAATTTTAATAATTAAAGCTATTTCGCAAGAGCAAATGACTGAGGAGATGTTTGTATGAACATTGTTTTGTAGAATTCTAGTAGCTTTGAAAATGTCTACTGTTTCTTACTTGGTTTCATTAAAAAATTCCCTCCCAAGTGGTTTATGATGTTAATCTTCAAACTGAGTTGGCATAGAAGCTCTCCAAGAAGAACTGCAAATGTGAAAAGATTTGGCAATGCCAAATACACAGTTAATATACGAAACAACCAGCAAAGAGACCCATGGGTATCCATTGATACAAGCTACTATTTTGTAGAATCCTATTTGTCTTTTTTAAACTTATTTTTTGTCCAATAAAATTATGTAAAATACCACCTGCGTATGTTGTATTCTTTGTCAGACCTATGTGTGTTACTTCAAAACCAGAGCTCAGGCAGAAATGCAGAAATTTTTTAAATGTAAATAGAGCTAGGACAGCTCTCCGACCTTTTACTAACTACAAAATTACATTGTGTGGAGACTGATAGCTAAGGAGGAGTCCTCCCTTTTATATGACATATGGAGAGGTGAAAGTGGCTGTCTTTCAGTTTATCTACCCAAACTCTTTTGTAAGAATTGTAGGTAGGATGCTCTTGCCACCAAGGTTGGGACTGAAGTTAAAGACTGTCTCTAACTTGCAGGTTTCTTATGATCAAAGTATTTATTTCTTTTGTAGTCTGGTGTGAAAGACAACATTTGTAGGCACTGTTTTGGCCTTGTTCACTTAACAATTTTTTGAATCAGAATGACTTAGAAGCTCTGGTGGAGCTTCATGTAGAGCAGAGAGCCCTGGCAGGTGGATTGGAGCTGGGAATTACTATCTTCATTAGGTCCTTGGGGTACCTGACACTTGAACTTGAGTTGGCCCCTTACATGGCACAAGATTCAGTGAACTGAGAGTGCAGAGTCCTTTGGAGCCTTTTCTAGGTCTTAAGATTTTGAACTATGTTTTTGGCTTCTCCCACTCCCTTACACCTTCTGTTTGCTTATTATAGTCACAGCTGAATATTGAAAATAGAATCTTCTTGCTTATTGCAATGGAACATATCATCACATGTCACACTTGTCTTCACTGAAGACTTGGTTAACAGAACTGGGCTTCCTCTGAGTTGTTTCTCAAGAAGCTGGTATGATAGAAGTTGCTAATTCCTACCAAAAAAATTCACCTATCTTTTGTATACCTCATCCAAACATACTGCTTTCAGTCCCTAAACCAAAATTTTACTGACGCTTCAGTAGAAATATGAAACAACCTTGGTATGTAGTGACTCATTTTTGCAGCTCATTCCTCCTTTTGGGAGAAAAACATTCTCCCTCTCTTACATTCTTTCTGTCTCTTTCACACTTTGGTACAGGTTGTAAAGACATTTCATGTGTCTACTGTGTAGGATTTCCTCAGTGTAACGATTGAAAGCAGATGTGTGAATATGCACACGCACACTCTCCCATACTCACATATGGTCATATGGAGCTAATGAATTTTGACTGAGCCACAGATGATGCAATAAATCTATATGGCAGGTTTGGGAGTGTTGCCACTTGTAGATATATGCATATGGTATGTCCACTTTCCTTTCTGCTCTCTCCTTCTCCCATATTACTTGTATTTAAACAAAAGACATATCAGGATGACCTTTGGGAATGCTAGAATGAACATATTTTTTAAATTTTGTGACTCTTAAAAAAGTTTGGTGCAATTCTGTCTTTATTTTTTGTTTTGCCTCCAAAATTATGAAAGATGCTGACTGATTTTCACCCCATTAGCACTGCGTCTGCACAGCATTTTGTTGTGGTCTAGAAGGAGACCAATGCATAACTTTTGGTGGGTGGCATTGTTTTGTTTCTAACATGGAAGACTAAAGCAGAGAAATACTTGGAATTAATGCTCTGAAAGAGTGGAGTGATTGGAGCTCTGTATGGAAACAAAATCAGACCCCCTAGCAGTAAAGCTTAAAGATGACCTAATCTTCTGTATCATTTATTTCCATCAGATTCATCATTTATGTAATGCTCTTCCTATTGACAAAATAACTGGGGGCTGTGTTGGGATACCAAACTGTGCTCTCCCGTTCAACAAAGAGAGGAAAACCAAGCTTCTTTCTTGACTTTAAAGACAGTTTCTTTCTGACCTGCTCCTGTAGTTCTTCGTGTGTTCTCAAGTCCATGTCAGTTTTATGGTGAAGGCTTCGTTAGAAATGCACACCCACACCTCCTGAAGCAACTTTATCCTTTAGAGAGGAAGTAGGTTTTGTCCTGCATTCTCATGTGCGATACCTGTGCTACCCTCATGCTGTGTGGGTTGTGCTCCTTGCCATTTTCAGTGCCTCTGTGAAGCAGATGAAGAAAACTGCAAACCAAGAAAACATTGCTTGAAAATCAGCTTGGGACTTTGGTGTGGGTAATGGCCAAGACAAATGGTTTGGCTATTTGGACTCCTTTTAATTTGTCATCCCACCTGGGGTCTCCTCACTAGCTCCCACCTACAAGATGACAGGAGAAACCCACTGCAATTAGGTATGACAAATCCAGCCATATATAATGCAAAACTGCTGTCCATTGCCAGTCCCCATTGACTGGGAGTTGTCAAGGGATAGAGGTGTCAGTAAATGCATTTATCTGCTGCTTCTATAGTCATCCAGGAACCCTGAGCTTTTGTTTTATCCCCTTAGCTCTAGAGAGTTGAGATCTTGTCTTCTTTTGACTTTTAATAATCTTATAATACAGTTCAATTTGCACCTTAAGGGAGATAAAGTACAACTAAGAGCATGAAAAACTCTCATGGGTTTTACTCGAGTTTTTTTGATCCTTACTGAAGTTGTTCCCTTAGAGATTACAGAACTCCTCCGACAAGCAAACAACAGATAAGGAATTTAAAGTGGGTGTTTGAGCATTAGAGACCACTTCATGTTCTCCACCTGCACCTTACAAGCTGCAAAACTCTGGGAATTGGTTCTCATGTTATGAAGACAGCACTGCTGTAGTACTGGAGTTTGGTGCTACCTGGGAGTTGAAAACGGTTTGTATGCAGGAGTGAGTAATCTGTAGCTGTTGGAATGTGACTTAGAGAATGTTTTTAATTTATTTTTCTAATCAAATTGAGGATTTTTCCTGCCATTCTCCAATCCTGATTGATTCAAGTTTTGAATAAACAGTTTTTCAGGGTTGATTTTGTAATGGCTATTTCAAACTAAGCCATTTTGATATTTTCTGTTAGTTGGACCTGAGTCATAAAATGGAATATTCTTTTAACCTGTAATAAAACATGGTTGGTGATGTTTAGTGTTATGAACATGGTTGAGAGGTCTTGTAAAATAATAAGACTATAAAGATCACCCTCCGATGCAAATTTGGTCTTGAGCTGACTGAACGAAAAATGGTTGAAGGAACAATTTAGCCCCAGAACCAATAATATCATAAAGTAAACTTTAGTATCTAAAATTGTTTCACCTTTTCCACTTACTAGATTGTGACTGTGTAGATACATTGGTGGTGACTTCTAGAAAAGGTGTTTGTGGCACAAGACTGAAATAAGCAATTAAATACGTGGTTTCAAGTCTTACGACACATGAATAGGGTAATATGAAAAAATTAATATGCTTTTTATCAGATTAATATAAATGAGTTAAGAAAAATTTAAAGAACTCCATGCAGATTTGCTCTCAGTGGTAGGTGGCAGGAAAAAACTGTTTGTCTTGTTAAAAGTTTCACTAATGGCAAACTGTTGGAGGAGAGCAAGACAGGTATACCGAAAAATGGTATAAGAATTGTTACAACTGTAGGTGAGATCATATATTTTCTTTTTTTTTTAGACCCACTTTTTTTAACTGAGAAAGATGTATAGGTCTTATGAATTACCTTAATGTCAGTGAAGTGTCTGCTTCATGTCTAGTGCTAGCTGGTAAAGCTTACAAAGAATAAAACCTTCAGTAGGAGTTACTCACAGGGCTGTTCCAGCCAGTGTTTGCTGATTACAGCATGTGTAATGCTGTAATCATGCTTTGCACAAATGCCTTTTCTAGTGATATAGCAAGGCAGCCCTTTGCCCTCGACAGCCCTGCCTACACAGCGCATGGTTTTGTTTCTTTGTTTCCCTGCTGACCTGAAGTACTAGAACACTCTAGACTTAATACAACAGGACAAGTCAGAAGTGAGAACAGTGCAAAAAAGTCTTGCTAAACTGGCTCAATTCTAATTTTGATTAATAGTGTTGTCTGTACCATGTGAGCAGCAAATACACATCCATTGCTGAAACTTTATTGTTGATCACTGTGCCTTCTGTAGTGGGTGGCTTTGTACTTGGAGAAAGGAGAAAACCTGGATCTCATTGAATTTCAGAAAGACTTAACATATGCATCCTGGGCTTGGAGCCTGCACCTGTGGTTTTGGAGCCTGTCTGGACATTCAGGTATGGCCAAGTTTTCTCCAGAACAGCTGTTCTTGTAAGATTTAGAACAAGAAGAGGAAATCTCCCAAGAACTGCTGATTGTTGTGGAACTCCTTGCCATTTTGGCAGAAAACTTGCTTTAAAAACTGAGGACAGATCCTGAAGTGCTTAAGTACATAAGAAACTTTACACACCCAAGTAGTTCTGCTGCCCTCACAGGACTTCTGTCTCTATGTGGAGAACTGCTGATGTGCTTTAGATTCAGGCTTGAGTAGTACTTTGCTGATGAGCTTCATCTTCTTTAAACTCGGATCCACAGATGGAAGACGTGGGCAGGAGTTTTAAAGTTATGGGATAGGCAGAGGCTGAAATACAAATAACGTAAAACTAGATCTTGAGCACATCTATGCGTATAGAAATATGGACATCAGAGTGTCAGGTCTGAAAGCTGGGGAGAGAAGAATGAAAGCTAAGTAATATTAGATGCCTTAAGTTATATGGTACATCAAGAAAAGGAAGCAATTAGTTTTCTTAGGAGCCCATGAGTCAGTGGAATTGGGCTTCTTAAGTTGAGGTCCTGATGGAAAACCCTTTAAAGTTGGGCGGCAAAGTTAGTTGGTAGGAATCACCTTGCTTTCCAAGTGTCAAAATGCAGCCAGTACAGTTAACACCAAGAGGATGCAACTCCCAGGGGTGGCAAAACCCAAGTTCACCAACTATTTTAAACGGCTGTATAAGAAAGTAATTGTTCATAAGCATGAATAAAAGTGGGGAAGTGTCTTCTTATGCCAGGTAATCATACTCTAGTGTAAAAAACAGAAGTTTTTCACAGTAGGTGAAATGCAATAGGAAAGGAGCTAGGGTCAGGTACCTATGGCAGTGCTGAGAAAGGGACTTCCTTGTGTTGCTTTTGAAAATGTAAAAGCTAGCTAGCTTTGTTCTTTGTGATATATCCATGGCTGTGTGCAGGGACATCTGTCCATTCTTGTGCCAGGCTAAATAAAGATCTCAAAGGAAAGCTAAGAAGTCAACAATATGCCGAAGATATATAATACATACTCTCTTTTTCAGGACATATACCACATATGATCAGTTGTAACTGTGCTACCAGTTACTCTGATGCCTGAGATCATCTGTTTTGTGTAAAAGCTCATAAGGGGAAGTTCTCTGATAATTTTTGGTGGTGCTGAGAGGTTAGACCAGCTTGGAGCAATTTTTCTGTCTCTATTTAAAAAAAAAAAGATCCTTCCTCCTCCCCACACAATGTATAGGCACATTTCCAAAACACTACTAATGAATGCACTAATTTAACAGCATGCAGTCTGTAGTGCTGGATTTGAGAACTTTCTATGTGCAGATGGAATTTTTCCCCCCTACGATGAACAGATGAAGTGAGAGACAAAACAGGCTTCTTGGATTTCCCAAGGGATTTCTTTGGTAAGACACTGAAGCCCTTCTTTTGTAGGGATAGACTGTTCTTTCCTGTCAAACTTCCATGTTTTGGTTCAGAGTAGTCTGTGGTCAAGTCTGTGCTTTCAGAGTTCACTTTCTGAATATGTGTGGCTTCCTATTGCAGGCTTGTGTTAAAAAACCCCAACACTTCTTAAAACGTGGAATGCTTAGAGCCAGAGCCAGCTTGTGGAATTGCTTTGAAACGAGACAGCTTAACTGCACAGAGCATGGAGATGGAGTCAGTTGCACTTTTGTGCAACCTCTTGAAATCATTGTGGAACTGTCCAAGATATTTAATTTTCCAAGCTAGTGAAATTTACTGCAAGAGTTACAGGTTATTCACTTTTCATTTGCCTGCTCCAGTTTCATATAAGTTACTAAGTTTTTAGAGGTGTCAACAAAGAATCTCATGGGATGTAGACTGGTGGATGCAGTGGAAATGTTTAACCAGTTTTAGTAGGGTATGGAGTAAACTAATTAGTGGCATCCAAGGCAGGAAGAGTCTTTTTCAGAGACAGTTCTGTGTTAAAACAAATGGATAAACTTTTACATTAGGACACAGAACTATGAACAAGTGAGAATCACTTTATATCATTGCTGCAGTTACTCTGCAGATGTGATTCATTGGGTTTTGCAAGCTTCGTTCCAAAATGAATCTGGCTGCTTTGGCTTTTAAAGAATTTTTTTCTTTTGTCTGTGAAAACATGTGGTATCAACTCATAAAAAAAAAAAAAAGGAGAAAAGAAAAAGGAAAACCTCAACAAAAACCCCTTTGCTGCATATTGCCTTTAGCAGTAAATGGTTACCAACTGTATAAACAATGAAAAACTTTATGAAAGTCTCAGTTCACGTATGTCTTGGTGTGTAGCATGTCTTCAAGTCTCTCAGCTTTGAGCTAGCATAAACTGTGACTGTTATAGGGGCATCAGGAAGTCTTGGTCAAATTGAAACATTTTCATTTTGTTGTCCCTGTTAATTTTGTAAAGGTTACAACATCACTCAGGCAAACCTATTTTCTCTGCAGCTTGCTCATTGTTTTTGCATAGTGATAGGGGCAAACCTTCGTCTACACTTCAGTCCTTTGTTTTGATGTCAGATGTTTTTTGAAACATGGCTTTTTAATCCTAAATCTAGTTTTAAGGTTGAGACAGCAGACATGCCTAGTACTTGTTTTAAATTCAGTAGGATGTCCCATTTTTGGGGCAATAGGGATGGATAGTAGAGATTCATTAGAAACCCTTTTTTGAGTTTTTTAATCTGCACTGTAGACTTGCTGATTCACAGGTGTGTTTTACCTGAAATCATGAGGAAGAAAATCATGGAACAGCTGTTTTGTCATCTGATTACAGCTTGGGTAGCTGGATAAGTGAGACTGATTTTAGTGTTGAATCTGCTGCATGGAGCAAAAAGCACAGGTGTTCTCTGGAGTTGTGTGCCAAAGAAGAGTTTTTGTTGGGTAGGGAGTGCTTGTCAAGAAAAGGAAATAATCAGTAGCATGACAAGAATACTTCCTGAAGAACTTCTTGAAGAGGTTAGTGATCTGGGATCCATGAGGCTGCATGCAAAATGTTGTGGAAGGCTTGTGTCTTGGGCATAGCAGGAGCAGAAAGGACAGGGGAGCAAAGACCTTATTGACAGTACTTTTGATTTTGGGGCTTTTTAGAGTTACCTTACATTTTCACAGGTGGTAAAAATAAGGAACTGTATTTCACTGTAAAGTGGATATTTTAGTCTTGTCCTATTAAATCCAAACAAATATGTTCTGTTTTGACTTTCCATTGATTTGAGCTTAGGCTGTTCAAAGCTGGGCCGATGTTGGCATAGCTTGTTTCTGCCATTTTATAGAAGATGCTGTGTCTATGAGACAAAGACATTGTTTGTATTGCTAACTTGCCATCAAAATATTTTAACATTTTCTATATATAGTTTACATAATTTAATAGGTAGAGCTCAGATAGTTCTCAGGTGCTGCATTCAAACTGTGTTTGAGCTTTGGTCTTTTATTTTTGTCCCCTGTACTGATGCCTTAATAACTAGAAGATTTAGATTTTTCATTTCTGAATGGTATTGCATGGATTTTTAAACTATAAATTATTTTAATTTTCTTGTCGTCTTAATGTATAAACATGAAGCCTTCTCCTGTGTCATGCATGCATTTTGGTAATGTAACAACCTCAAGAAATTTTGGTTGGTTTTAGCTAAATGAAAATAAATAGGCAGCTGGCTGTGTAACGACATCAGAACGCCTATATAAGCCAGGAAAATGTTACAGTCATAACTAAGTTGAAAAGATGGTGTCAGAAAATTCTATTCTATTCCTAATAAAGAAAACGGCAACATTTTTGTTTCTTGTTTTAAAAATCTCAAGTTCTAGTAGGTTTTCCACAATAATGGAAGGTTTCAATATTTTCAATATTGTGTAGTTTAAATATAGAACTGGTTCTCTTTCTCAGGTTTATGAACACTTATTTTGACTCAAACGTACAACTGGTTTAATACTATAGGGCAAATTCAAATGAAGTTGAGCAGATAGAATGTAATTTTCAAGATGAAATACCATTAAATATCTTATTTGTCTGACTTTCAGTAATTACTGATAACAGCTGTTGCAAAAGTCCTCCCTGTTTTTGCATGAAAGGAAACTTTTTTCTCAAATTCCTTTATATTTGGTGGCCTTTCAACTTGTTTTGATGCCTTTGTTTCAATTTCTGCACCACATTCTCTGTGAGTTTCATGATCACACCTTTGTAACTATTTATTAAGAATACTTGTGCTGCTAAATGGATCTGGAAAGTTCCAAAAACTGTTTGCTAATACTGCATGATAGAAGTGGTTGTGTGAGATGAAGGATGAAAGACAGTCACTGGGTAGAAGTAAGCCCATGTCTTTCTGTCCCTAATTGTGAAGGGATGCCATTGGAAAAAAAATGTTTGAGGGGTGTTAAATATCTTTTGAATAGAATTGTGTCCTCATGATTATAGATGGATCTTCATAGATGTTCAGAGCTTTGTCTTTTACAATCTATTACTTTAATGACCTAATATGTGCAGCATAGGAAGGGGAAAGGGGAGTATAAATTGTAAACTTAGTCTGTCCTTAAGGAAAGTGTTACTTGTTCCACAGAGCAAAAAGACCAAGGGCATGTAGAACTGTTACCACATGCTGGGGGTCAGGTAAGATGTCTGTATGAAAAATATTGCCAGCTCTGCTCACTAATTATGTTGATGCAGCGCTCTGCTACAACCTAGCTGAATTACTGGGCATTAAGTTTTCCAGTCCTTCCTTCTGTTCATTCAGTGTTTTCCCTTCTTATACTTCTTTTCCAGAGCTGCACTCAAACTGTATTGATTCTGTGGGCCTGATACAACTCTTAAAATGCTGTAGAATACATTATGAGGACAGAACACAGGGACAGCTCTGTTATTTCCACAGCAATTTTGCAAATGCATGTCAGATGACTGAAGGTCCTTATTTATTTTTTTTAAGCCTCTTTGGCAAGGATTTCCAGGTCTTAGCATTAACAACTATTTTGCCAGGTGTCAGTAAAGATTATGCATTCTTGAAATTCTCAGTAATTGTCACTGATATCTGTGCCGTCTGCTTTGAACTTCCAGCTTGGATCTTAAGTGTTGGAATGACTTTTAGTAGCAGGAAGGTAGCTTGGAAATACTAAAGAGTATTTCTGTGCGTAGCTGCTCCAGAAGTCCTCTTGGAGGTGTGCATGTCTCTGTTGGATCTACTTCTTCACACTGGATGTTTCAGTGTTTTCATACGATGTTTCATACTGAGTATGGTATTGATGCCTTGGAAGGCTGACGTGAAACAGAGACTGGACAGAGTTAAAGTAGGTATTTATTGAAATGTTTAATTTCTCACCTTTGATTCTCATACAGCTCTCTTGCTTTGGAATGTCAGCTCAAAGTATGGCTTTCCTAGCATTTAGCTGGGAAAGATACTGTTGGAAACACAATATTGGCAAGCCTCTCTCTTCAGCTGAATGACCTGTACTGTAGATTATCAAAAGAGCAGACATGAAGCCACTTTGGAAAAGGAGTGTGCTTGTCTCCTGACAGTCTGCTCCTACCTAACAATAAGACAGCTTTGCAGGCAGCAGAATCCCCTAAGAAGCTGAAACATGTTTCCCACAAAGGCGCAAATCAGCTAACCATGGAAAATGCTGAAGCCTTCTGTAGAATGTTTAAACATCATTGTGTGACCCATGGTAGTATGAGTGTCCATCCAAGCAGAGGAGACAGCCTACTAAGTGATTTCAGAACTCTGCCACTTGAATAGCTTGAGGAAAGGATTCGTGATGAAGATCTTCTTATGAAAGATGACCTCCATATTTTATCCTTGCTTGATCTACACTTGACCTTTAAAAAAAAATTACTTGAACATTAGTCTAGACATAGTGTAGTTTTTAGCAGTCTCTAGTTTTTCAGAGTCCTTCCTTCTGTTGCCAAAATCCAGACATTCATTCATCTTTCTCATTAGACAACCATATTTTAATAACCAAACAGAACATAAATATACCAGATTTCTTTTACTCTGTCTCCCCAACAACTCTACACTGTCTCTGTTATTTGAGTAGTGGACATCTGGACCCTGTTTCCTTCTGTGACAGTCAAATCCTTCTGAAAATTCTGTGTGTGCCAGAGATTGAGATTCTCTTAAGGATAAACAAAGACGATGTTGTCAAATTCCATGACTGCCTCTTTCACTTCTTCTCTTTCCATTTTCTTGAGAATACTGAAAAGCTAGACTGATGTAAGTGCATATTCTTGACACAGTTAAATTAAGGTCTTCAGCCTCCAAAGAATTCAGATGGTTGCAAAAAGTATATTGGGCCCTTATGGAAATCATGACTGAAGTTGTGTCCGGAAATATTCCATAAAACTGCTTCCTCTGTGCATCATGAGAGAAGAGCAAAGCTAGAGTGCTGTGCTTTCTGACTGTCAGCTCACCAGATCTCGGGCAAAAAACTATGGTTTTCCATATGATGAAACTGTTGGCTGGAAGCTGCAGCCCATATCCCTGGCGATCATTTCTGAGTCTTTTGACACTGATGCTGACTAGCAGAGCTGTTCTGCCAGACCCACTACTCCTGAGTAATTAAGAATGGATTTTGGGTTGATGACAGATTTGGCAGCTGCAGCTGTGAAATGATGACATTTAAAATCGTCAGTGAAAAGAAAGATAATGGAACCAACTGGACTTCAGGAGAGCAGATTTCAGCTTGCTCAGGAAACTGGTAGGAGTGATCCTGTAAGAGGCTGATCTGAAAGAGAGTGACACAGGAGAACTGGCCTAACCTTTGTCTGCAGGAAGATTATTGCAGAAAAAGATTATCTTGGAAGCTTTTGGAGGCTATATGAAGAACGAGGAGGTGATTAGAAATAGCCAACTGGAATTTTCACTGGTAAATTTTGGCTGACTACCTTGCTTGCCTTATGTGGTGAGGTAACTGGCTCAGTGGCTGAGGACAGTGCAGGAATGTTCTTTTCCTTGATTTTGTCTCCCATAGTGTTCTTTAAGACAATTTAGAAAGCAATTGACTGAAATCTGCTGGATAGGTGGAAAACAGACTAGGTGGATGGAAAGACTTCTGCTTAGTAACTGTTAAGTTCATTTGGTGGCCATTTACTGCTGGTGATCTTCAGCACATGCATATTGTGACCAGGGCTCATCATTCCATTCTTTGTGTCTTTCTGTACGCATCTGCCTCCTGGCTGATATGTCAGTATTCATCCAGCCACATACAAGTATACTTAACACTGTTTCATCTGAGATCCCATGCTTGCTCTTCTTCCCTTACTACTGTTGGCAATCACCCAGCTTCCTTTACATGCACCATGCTAGTGCTTTGAATTTTGCTTTCTGCTTCAACGTACATAGCCCTTTCCTTTGTAGTGGGCTTACATTGCATTTTAGTCCTTTTACACAGTGACAGGATCTAGTGTGTTTTGCTAAGCAAATTTTGGTTGTTTGGTATGATTTTTAATTTTTTTTGTTTAAATGCAGAGGAAGATGTACATAATGCATCTGATTGTTTCTGCCATGCTATACAGAAAGCCATCCTGACTCACTTCTGTCACTGACTTTATGTAGTTATCATTAGCTGGGCTTGTGTAGGTTCAGCGATACTTTACACATATTGGTTCTGTTAGGGACATCTATTTTGTGAGTCAGAAAGGAATGATAAGAAAGACCATAAAGACCAGAACATGGTTTCTCTGGCTTCTGTCCATGAGCAGCCTTTAAGCCTTTAACTGAGAATGAGGTGGTTGAAGATGTCAAGTTCCCATAGTGGTCCATTAGGTATGTAATAAAACCCCAGAAAAAAAGGAAATGGGAAGACAATGCAGCCCTTATAAGGAGGATTATTGCTTCCTCATGCAAAAACTCAAACAAAACAAAAAACCCTCACTAACTCTTTGTTTAGGGCTAGTATCGTTTTTGGATCCTGTTTTCGTCAAGACTACAGCACAGGTATGAGAAGTCTTACATGTGCAGAAGTGGGAAGTATTTCTCTGTTGAATATGTGTCTTCAGAGGCATAAATGCCAGAACTCAGGCTGGATTCCGTGCTTAGATTCCTTTGATGCTTGACATGTAAAACTGTTATTGGTTCCATATCAGGTGAGCAGTGATGGCCAGTAATGGTTTTCATTGCAAATCAAAAGAAATCTTTCTGTTCAGTGCAAACCTCTGTTTATCCAGCTGCTACACATGTTGGATGATGACTAGTGCAAAAGAATGAACTACTGAAAGATGCAAGATTTTCTTAGCAGTCTTCAAACTGCAGAGCAGGGCATTCCAGCTATCGGCTTCAGAATCTGAGAGATGAGGCCAAGAGTCCTTGTATGAGCTGGATTGTGGAGCTTTGCAACAAAGACTTTTGATTGTCCAATTACATTAGCCTGCATGGTCAGGACCTTTTTGGTCCATGCAGTCATCTTCATGTAAAAATTTTCTAGAGGTTGTGATCCTCCACTCCTCTCTACTGTGAAAAAGCACCAAAACATCAATCAGAGGAGTGTGGTGCCTACTGTGACCGGTTTTTGATAAAATATAAAAGTGGTTTCACACTTTTATGTGTAAACTGATCCACAACTGATCAGTTAGTGATTTCATATACTACTGATCCACAGTGATGTCATATACTGATTTTTGTTTGTTACAAACATAAAATGCATTGAAGGTATGTACTTTGTCAGATGTTCTACTGCCATTTGCCTGAAGCACAGCTTTGATTTTGTGACTAGTAAAGCATTTGAGGTTCATTATTTGTGCACACCATTTCTTTAAAACTAAAGCCTAAAATCAACTTTTAGACTTGCCTGTAGCAGAATTTGTCTGAATCACCTGTTCTAAAAAACATAGGTATCTAAGATCTGGCAATCCAGTCTGTTTTTGCATATCACGCTTTCGTCCTTCATGAAGAAAAACTGCTGTTGAATTGAGGATTTCTTTGGTAGCTTATATTTGCCTTTCTAACTGTCTAAACTGCTTATTCTAGACGTTGGCTGTCCACTTGGCATTTCAGAGCAACTCTCGGAAATGTGTGCTTATTTTGGACATTTTTTCTTAGAATTACAAGCACTTCATACAGAAATAATTTGGGAGGCTATGTGTTTGTATGCAGGAGCTGCATTCAAGGGACCTACAAAGAATTAATCATTCAATTAATTTAGCTTGCAGGTTTATGGGCTTATTGAATTTCTTGCGGTTGCTAGGGCTTATTGAATACTTCAGATTTCTCTGTTCATATTCTGCCATGGTTCAAACAAGATCTACTAATATTAACTTCTGAGGAACACTCTAATATGGGTGTTACCTTCATAAGAGATCTTGAAATTTATATTTAATATTTCTACATAACTTGCATTGCAGTAGTAAAAAAAGTGGAGTGAATTTGAAGGTAAGCACTCAAAAATTGGTGTTAGTATTTAGTCTGCCTCTCTGGTCTTACTTCTAAGATGCAGCATAAATTGTGATCTTTACCTGCATAATCATAGGCTCTCTTTTTCCAGCAGTATTTTTCAATGTATAAGATGTATTAAGCTAGGGCAGCTGGTCAGTATTGATATATTTGGTGAGTGTATTCACTCCAGGATTATTGCATAATATCTAAACATGTTGCTGAAAACAGCTTTGTTAATTTATTGTTTTGAGTTTTCATCCTTGTCTTTGTTATTATATTTCAGTACCTCTGAGCAGTTATGTGAGTTACGACAGGAGAAAAATAATTACTTGCCTTGTATTGGTCCTATTCTTAGCTTATGTAACCTGTTAGGCCTTCCTTTGCAGTGGGGGTTGACTCTGCTTCACAACCTAAAGCACAACTGTATCTTCATTCACTTCTGAATTTCAGACTTGAAATACTATCAACAAAAACCAGTGTGTTGCAGTTCAGAGTTTAAATAGGCACACAGAAGAGCACTGCACAAATTCATGGGTCTACAGCAGCCATGAGAAGAAACTTGCTGTATATGGATGTGGCCTGTATCTTGGCTGCTGTCAGTATGAGGAGTTTTTTTGAAGAGACCTCCTTATGGAAGACTAGAGAGGATGAAAACCTCAACATATATTTTAAACATATATCAGTGATTGCATCTACAAGTGTGCCTATTCCTGTGTCAGTGTTGTCCTTTGACTTAAAACTCTTCTGGTTCCAAATGTTCCTCATTGTTTAACAATCTTGTAGCTCCAGTCTTAAGAACAGGAGGTTGAATGAGTTAAGAGTGGAAACAATTTCTTTGGGTGAGCTAGCAGTTAGTTCTGCCTTGGGAATCTTTTGATAAAGAATGAAAAAAATAAAAAAAGTACAAAACAGAGCTCATGAGTGTATGTATAATTATGACAGTGTAATGTATTCCATGTAGGAAGAGGTAGTGTCTTGGCCCCAAGCTCATTGGAGAATTATTAACACAGGTTGTAATGGGAAACCAGAAATAGGCCATCCCTGAAATATAATTGAAAATGTATTGCTATTAAAGGCTTCATGTATATGTAAAAAACTGATTACATACCCATTTCCAATTCTGAATATAATTTTCATTTCTTCTGAAATTATATTTCAAGGGCATTTGCTTTTCAGTTCATCTTGCTTGTGGATACCAACTGCTTCATTTCCTGACATACAGCGAGACTTCAGCAGCCAGTGAACTGGCCTTTGAATTGTTGGGAGGTGAAGTTGTCTTTGTCTTTTATGTTTACTTGCAATCAGCATGAATTGTAAAGAACAGTAATTTATTGCCTTGTAATTATGGTTTTGTCTATTAAATAGGCTGATGTTCATATGTGTGGTCAATAACTTCTTTCCCTAGCAGGCAGGCCACTTCCTGAGGTGGTGATCCAATTCACTTTTAGTGTGGATAACAAAGACCTGTCTGAAGTTCTGTCCACGGAAGCTGTGCGGAGGACTTGCTTCTTAAGAAGTTCATGATCTGGACTTTCACACATAATGCAAAATATTATGCTGGCTGCATTCTTTGTAAATCTTCTCACTGATCACAAAAAATTTTGTTTGGTGAGCTAGAATGGTCCATAAACTAAACACATCTTGTTCTTTCAATTGGATGGAGAGTAATACTGCTAATTGGAGAAAACTGAATGAAGTAGTTGGTGCTACATGCCAAATGACAGATTTTATACAGGAAGTATACCTTGTCCTTTAGATGCATCAACAGAGTGTTAGCGTAAACATGTGATACAAAATGAAGCCAATAATATTCAGAATCAATTCCATTATTTTACAGAGACTACTAGTTTTAGACAACATCCTTACCTGAGATATGTTTAGTGTTTATTTTGCAAGCTAAAGCAGGTGTAGACAATTGACTTTGTCTGAAAGAAGGATGTGACTGAGAGCTTGATGAGAAGGATAGTGTTTCTTTAGCATTCTCCAGCAGAACTGCCTGAATGGCGAAGAAAAGAGCAACACATTTCACCCTCCACCCCCAGTCTGTTTGGTGAAGGGAAGAGTTCGTCATTATTAAAAGGACATCCACTTAGTGTGGAGTATCACAGATTCTTAAGGTCAAGACACGAGTCTTTCCCATGTTGTCAAAGGCAGCTTGCATTCACTAGGAAGTTACTATTAGGGATGATTAATTCCATAAAGGAGGCTCAGAAGGATGATTAATTTCATAAATAAAGGAGGCTCAGAAGAATGAAAACCCACACACAGACACACAGAGCACAGCTTTAATCTTTTTATTCTGCTGTTGCTGATTCCTAGGTAAACATCTCTGCATCCTGGTAAAATCCTCTAATCCTTTTAGTGTTGCTCTTTAGTGTGAAAAGTAGGTTGAAGGTGCCAGAGTACATTTTACAACATTGCCTTCTAAATAAACACTTCAGAGAATCTGGGATGTGCCTAGCCAGGCTGAGATACTCTGCTGGAGAATTTGAAATTTATAAATCTTTTGTACTGCCCCTCAAGTAATAAAAGCATGCTGGTGACATACTAATTGTGTAAAATTGTTTGTAAAATATGCAATCTAACCTGATAGTTCGATGAAAGGGTGAAAAGATACTTCTTTTTGGCTTGGCATTGGAAATTTCCCTGTGACTTCCATGGTCTGCAGCTGAAGGCTCGGTGAGCCTCTGTTAAGGAGCCCTGTCTGTTTTATCAGACAGCCACCTTCATGAATTTGGGAAAGTTAGCACTAAATGAATGGGAGTGAAGTAAATGCTGGTTTGGCTTCAGGTAATATCTAGGGTATCATAACTCATATGTGTTTCACATCATAAGTGAAACAATATTTGTGAGAAAAAAAATAAATAAAAATTTTTAACACATTGTTTAAGATGGAGAGAATAGGACTGAGGACCCTTGATTGAATATAAAATATTTTATTTTTAAGGCAGTGGAATTAGTTATCTGTTTGGGATGACCAAAATAATAAGATTTTCATGAATGTAGGAAATGAAAATATAGATATTTGTCTTTACGTGCTTGGATTTTGTCTGTCATGGAATAAACAGAATGCATTAGTGAACATTTTCTGAGGGGTAAATAAAAGGGAAAAGTGCATAGGTTTGTTTGGTGGGTTGTTGGGGTTTTTTAATAAGTTTGAACCAAGGTTGTCATGTGAAAAACATAGATGTTTTTGACTGATGTATTTGACTACTAAACAGATATTCTTTCATTTTAATTTGTACTGCATGGAACAATTGTACTCTGTTACTGTTCTTTCCCTGAGACAAGTAACAAGTCATTCAGATATACATGGTAAACACTTCATATCTCCCAAAGCTAATTATAATTGCCCTAGTAAATTGCAAGTTATGGGCTTGAACAGAGAGGTAAAGTAGCCACCAGAACCTTTTGCCGAGTTCATTGGTCATCCAAGAAATTGACAGAGAAATTTAAGAATTGCATGAGATACAAAAAGAGCAACTTGGTTTTTTTTTTTTCCAATTATTGTCTTTTGCAATTAAACTGGCAGAGTATATTCAGCTGTAAGAACTGTTCTCCCTTACCACAAGAGTTTGCAGCATAAGGTCTTTATGACTTCAGTTGGAAACGCAGACTAGCAAAATTCAACTTCTAAGGGTTTATAAGGGATAGGCAGAAAGGGATGCCAACTTCTATGAGCTTCAGTTTTTAAAATCTGGTTTCAGAAGGGCCATTTTAGATGCCATTCTTGAACAAGAAGCTCTTAAACTCCAGTTAACTCCAGTCCAGAGTTTTTGAGGAAAACACTGCCCACAGTCCTGTGTGTGGTTCTGGATGGCTGGTGAGCCAGTCCCGTGTCCTTGGGGCGGCAGGGCTGGCTGGAGGAGAAGGGGTGGGGGAGCTTCCCCGAGCACAGGTACAGAGGCAGGTCCTTGCAGCTGGTGGGAAAGCAGGAACTGCTGCACAGCTCCAGCACTCCCACCACAACTGCTTCATGTCAGTCTCACACTTGCACTGGAGATCCTGTCCTTTCATTAGATGTGGAGCCTGGAGACGGGTCTTGTCCTTTTGCCTACAGACCCTGGCCTCTGTGTGTACTGTGCGATGTGGATGATGTCTCTTTCCTAGGCTGGATCAAGGGCCTTTTTCTGTTCCTTGTTTTGTTGTCAGCTTAAAGCAGTCTCTTCCAGGCTCTCAAGGCCGCTTTTCTTCATTCACCAGCCGCTGACCATCAGTAAGTTGCGAACAGTGCTGGGGTGTCCGTGGCCAACCTGTGCCCTCATTCTGGGGTCTGTGCTGTTTCCCTGCTGGTAGCCAGGCCAACCGGCCAGAACCTGGGCGCTGCAGGGGCAGCACGAGGCACAGTGAGCATCAGGCACATGGCCTCTTCACTAGTGATGACAGCATGATTTTCGAGTACCACAAGGAAATTCAAAGGTGTGCTAATCCTCTGGACCGCCTAAATTTTCACCACATACTGTTTGGGGGTATTTTAGTTGTTGATTTTGGGTGGTTAGTTGGTGTTATGTTCTGGGGTTTTTTTCCAACCCATTAAGTCCTGTGTTATGCAAATGGGCTTTCATAGATGATGCATTTGGCTGTATCATCTCTTTATTTCTAGTATTTCAAAGCTCAGGGAGTTTTGGGGGCGTTTTTTCATGCTGTAGTTGAAATGTGTGAGTTTTGATCCTGTGGCTTAGTGGCCTTGGCATTTTGCTGGTAGCTGTCTTTGCATGTGACACTTGGTTTAGATGGCTGCTAGTTTTTAATTCACACATGTAACAGACTAAATTATTTATTGCATAAGAGTAATTTTTTATAAAAAAGCTCATTTAGTTGAGTGTGAGATTTTCAAGTAGAATAGAAGCCAATTCTTAACAGAGTCACTAATAAATCCCTGTCTAATGCTGATACAGAAAGAGGCTGTTTATTGGTTTCCATGTCGTTGAACAAACAGAGTCGTGGTCTTCAGTGGTCTGTGCTTGCTATGCATCCTCTTGTGGTCTCCTTGAAAGACAGTGTAAGTGATTTCAGGCTATTCTGCATCAGTATAACTTCTTGTGTGGGGTTTTTAGGTTGATAAAACAAACTGTCAATATAGGTCAGAGCTAGCTCCCTGAGAAGCTCCAAGCAGAATTACAGAAAAAAGTTGCTTATTTCTTTATATTTTGAATTACTACTTTTGGAGTGCTTTTCTTTGGATTTACTAAGGGAAGAATGACCACTGCTATTGAGGGCTGTTTTTGACAGTGGTTAATGTAAAAATATTTGAGTATTATTGAATTTGATTTTAAATAAACTTCAAATATTTTGAATTTGAGATGTTTGATTCAACTTTGAGACAAATTATTTGGCCTCTAAGGGCCTTTCCAAGCATGAGGGACTTTTTTCCAGCAAAGCCTCTTAATGACACAATTGGCCATCGGGGAATAATGCAAGATAAAGCAATACTGCCATGATAGTGGAGGAGGAAATGCTTATATTAATGTTCTTTTTTACTCCTTGGAACAGTATTTACTTCAAAAGGTAATGTGCAGATTGCCATTACATCTCTTGGTTCCAGCTTACTGCATTTTGTGTAACAGTTTAACCAGAATATTCTCTGTATGCAGACACACTAGGATAAATAAGATGCTGTAATCAGGTCTGACTTGATCTAAGAATATACTGAATTGAATTGTGTATACTTTTCTGAAGGACCGAAAAGTGCAATTGCAGAAGGTGAGAATTGTTCTGAGAGGAGAGAAGAAGAAAAATGTGAGGGGAAAAATCTGGTTACTGGTGTCTCTGATTTGAGAAGCAGAGAAAAGCTCATCTCCTGAGAGAGTAACTGAGGTGGCAAATGCAAATTGGTACATGAAATTTATTTTGTGCTCATTGTGTGCCTGTTTTTTACCTGTACAACTAGTAAAAGCCTCAGGAACTGAGAGCAGTTTGCTTTGAATCATAGATTAATTTCTTAAAACAAAATGATCACTATTCCATATAGGGAGAGAAATTTTAGCTTTTAACTGTAGAGAAAGCTTTCTGTTTGTTTCTGTAGTTTTAGGGAACTTCCAAATAAATACTCAATTTTCAGAAGTGACTTATTTTGAATTAATAACACATTTGAGGAGATTTAGCATTTGTTTTTACAGAACTATTAGTCCAAGGTTCCTACATTCTTTTCTTTGTGTGTCCTGCTTAGTGACAGATTTGAACAGGTTTTGTGGATGTCAAGAGTGCCTCCATCTCTAATATCTAAGTGCTTATACCTGCAAATTGGGTGGCCTGATTTGTGTAAAGTAACTGTACTACGTGAGAGACTGGTCCAGAAAAATAATTAGATTTTAAAAGCTGGTGAGAGGTGCATTGTTTTGTTAAACAATATGCTGATTAAACAGCGAACCTGAAATATAATATTTTTAAAAAAGATGTCCACAAGCAAAGAGAGGTTGAAAATCCTGGCCAAGGAGCTGGGTTTGTGTTATGCAATAGATATGTTGGGATTTTTGTCTGACCAGGCAGTTTGTGGCTGAGATGCAAACTGGACCTGGATACCTGTGTCTTAGGCACCATAACTCCAGAGGAATTTGTTTTGGCTGTAATGTTTGCCCTCGTCCTCCTGAGTTACCCTTTTTTGGTAGGATTCCTTAACGACCTCACAGTCAGGCTGGGAGTGGCTGCAAAATTCTTTTCAGCATTTGATGGTGGCATTGGGAAGGGGAGCACTGGCAGGAGCTGATGGTGGTGGGAGCTGGCATGACAGGGACTCAGGAAGGTCTCCAGCAGTGCCCCTGGGTGGTGCTGGGCTGGTCCAGCAGTGGCTGAGGGAGCTGCTGGAATGTGGGTTTGGGCTTAGAGTGTAACAGGGAGTTGCATTTCCTGACTTCTGGATCAGATAACTGTTTTTATCTCATCTCTTGTTCATATGAATAACAAGGAGGATGACCTCTCCAGAGCACGCGTATATTTGGTGTGGCTCTGTGTAGTTCAGAAGTTGCACAGCTGGATGTTTCTAAACTTTTAGTTTTAGAAAAGAGTTCATTTTTGCCCTTCGTCACAATAGCAAAAGGACTGAATTTTGAGCCCAGTGGGAAACGTGGCAAATGTTTTAATTGCAGGAAGCAGTGTTTTGATCTCAATTTCATAGATGTATGTGTTTAACAAGCATGACCTTTGGCTGAGTTTTGTTTCTGGGCTTTTTTTGTGAAGAAGAGTTACATAATTATAACCTATTACCTCCTTTTCAAAAATAAATTAAACTCTTACAGAGAATTTGGAGATGAAGCTTTGGCATCTGTTCACTGAATCAGATGAATATTAAAAAATTCCTGGCTAAACCACAAATGGTTACATGTGAAATACTAGAAAGAAAAGCAGCTGAAATGTTTCCAAACACATTTTTAAAATTTACGTTTGTTTTTATTTTGCAGCTTCCTTCAAAAATCTTCAGTACAGGTTATGTTCAATGTTCAAAACCAGTTAAGTTCTTCAGGCTTTTAAATTTGCTATTTTGTTTTTAAAGATTTAGTGAATATAAAAATAGAATTAAACATTTGTAATTTACTTAACACAGCTTAGATGTGGCAACCACTGATATTGGTGGGACTGAAGTTTCTGATTTGAGTCAGCTGCCCGCCTTGGTGCATCAGGGCCTGTTCAGTCACACACACGGCGCACATGGACACAAGCCACTCACTGTTTGTTTGTTAGCAGTGTAACCTCGGGGGTTTGCTAACACGTACAGATACTCTGCAGACAAAAATCTTGGAAGGGGCTGAGAAACCATCACCCTTTCGCTTTCCACTTCCTCTTCTTTCTCACACCCTCAGCCTTTATGCTGGGAGGTTCTGCCAATATTTCTCAGCTCTCTCCTACTCTCTGGGGTTGCAGTCAGCCTAAGATTTGGCAGGTTTATTGCTGATGTTTCCTCTTTCCAAGCTAATTGCGAACAGCCTCATTAATAGCTTGTTTGGTGATTATGTCAAATTGCTGGTTGTTTTAATTTTGAAAGATACTGGTTCAGAGTCCTTTTTTACGGGCTGATCTCCCAGCATTAACGTGACTTTGAGCGGAGATTCAGGTTGTATGTTGTTCCTGAGAATCTGGAAGTAGTTCTGACTTCAAAAGTATGGGAAAAAGTTATTTTAGTGGTATTTGTTTATGCTAATGCTGCAGTCAGCACACACCTTGTTTTGTTTACTAAGTATCTTCTGAGGACTGCAGATGTTGTTTGTTTTGATTGTGAGACATGTAAGTGTTGGTCCCTGGGAGGCTGCTCTGTGAATTTGCAAACTGATAAAACCTGTAAAATGTGTTAGTTATAGACATCACCTTGTCTGCTAAATGGTTATTTGTATTTAGCTGATGAATGAATGCAAATCAAAATATGAAGACTTAAATATCTTTTGTATACATAGATATAAAAATGACTGTTGATAGATTTTTGTGCATAAGACCATCAAGAAATTGTATAAGATCTAACAATGACTTGGAGAAAAACAGCTGTTTATAATAAAATGGATATAATCAGGAAAACCTTTGTTTGATTTTTCCCATCTGGTCACTTCTGTTGCTACAAGGGGATGGAACAAAGGGGTTTGTTTATTTTAGGGCATTTGAAAAAAGCAGCAAGTCTCAACCTTCTTGCCCTGTGTGGGAGTTATTAGCTGCAGAGGTAGCGCTTTCTCTAACCCTGATACAGAAATGGTCTGCAAATAGCTGAACTGGTCAAGGCACAGTCAGCTCCCTGTTGGGAATTGAATGGCTTAGTTTTCACTAATCTTAATAGAAGTTGGGATAGTTGTTATTACCTTGGGACCAAATACCACATGCCAAACTCAAAATTAACGAGAAACCAGAATGGAAGCTTGAGGGTTATTTATCTAGACATTAGTTTTCTCTCCTGAGTGGAAATACTTCTTTTCTATTCTTAGTGTAGAAAACTGGATAAACTAGAGGGAATGTGTTACTGTGACTATAATAGCAAGAATGAAATTATTAAAAATGGTACACGCGTGACAAAGCAAACCAGAGCTGTTTGAAGAGGGTGTATGGCAATGTTGGTAAAGGGATCATGAGTTAGCATTAGGAATAGATTGAAACAAGCTTTGTATTTTCAGTTTTGGTTCGATCTCCTCCACACACCGTTGTGACAGCTCATCTAAATGCATCAGTTTGGATTTCTGGTCTTTCTCTTTACTGTTTTTTTTTTTTTTTCCCTCATTATCCACATGGAGTTTATTTGAAAAGAATAAATCACAAGAGTATCGGGTGCTGTGTGATCATGTGGGTCACTGACTTTCCCTAGACAAGTCTGGGAAAAACCTTGCCTTTTATCTTAGTAAGCTCTGCTCAGCCTTGCAAAGGTTATCCTGCAAAATGTTATAGAAGACCCAAATGGCAGGGTTGTGCATCTAGATGTAGTGGCCTGCTTCTACATACAAAGTCTGCAAAAGACATCACTGTCTGTTGACGTAGCAAGGGACAGTATATTTGCTATTTAATTTGCGTGTTTGATTTTACAGAGCCAGTCCATCTTCCCCTGTTATCTCAAGCACAAAAGAAAGCCACTAAACTGAGAAAAAACAAGATCATTTAATCTGATGCTTGTCTCTAGAGAATCCTACTTCAGCTGTTCTAAAAAGTGGCCAAAATGGGTCTTGTTGGATGGAATTAAGCTGGAGAGGGAGTGGGACAAAATGGCATTACTGAATCATGGAGAGAATGTGCTTTTGTGAAACAGCTCAAGAGACAGTTCAGACCTAGGTAGAGGAGTGCTGAACAGTGTTCAAAACCCAGCTTCAGTGTCTCAACGTTCATTTGCATTTGCTGTCTGGTTTAAATTGTAAACCCTGCTACATAAAGACAAAGTTTTAAAGCAGCATATCTGGTTTTAACCCAGTAACCAAAGACCACAAAGTAATTCAACTTTTATTAGTCTTGGAAAAAAATCGAATACTTGCTGGCTTGTGGTTTGGATGTGAAACATACAAAAATAGTGTTATTTTTTCGGAAGTCAAATCTGTTTCTTTCATATTAGTAGACACCCGATTTTGTTCCATTATATAATGATTCTTCAGACAGGCTGTAAGAGGTAATTAGCTCTTGAGACATAGTTTATTTAACTTGATAATTTTGTACTAATGCAAATGCCTTTGCATTATGTGGTGTCAGCTCATCAAGATAAAAATGAAATCACTTGAATAAGTGATGTGAGGCCTCTTCTTATGTTTCTAGGGTTTGTATGAATGTGGGATTTCTCTTGGAAACAGCAGCTGTGCTTTTCTGTAGCCGTTAACTTGCATCAAATGGACTTATGTGTAGCTCCTAATGCATAAAGTACTTTCTGTCTGCAACTTTATTTTTATCCTCATGTGTCTTCTCTTATTTTTGCCTAAGTCAAAACTCTAAGGAAACTAGAGAAATTCATCAGAATTCATCTGAAAGTGAAATGCAGAAAATTTATGGGATGCAATACTATGCAAATAAGGCATCTATCACTGGTTCTCTTCCTTCTCTTCCTTCTGCTCCCTTACCTCTTGTCATCCACCAAGTGTTGAGGCAGCAGGAAAATTAACTTTCTTTCTTTTAACATATAAACATCTTGTTTTACTGCTGAGCGGTACAAATCAGTGGTGTTTTTAAAGGTAGAGAATGACAAATCTAAACAAGTATCATTTCAAGCTAATTGGGAGAAATTTTCTAACAGTTTTTTAAAATGTGGAGTCTGGGTGCAAAGTATGCAAGACACTACAAAAGTACTGGACCTAAAATTATTTGGCCAACTTTGAGGGTATGGTAAAAACAGATGGTTGGAGAGTGTGCTGATATTCCTGTTTTGGCTGAAGTGAGACAGCTCATACTCAGGTACCTCGTGCCTCTCATCATGCACAAAACCAGAAATGGTGGGCTTGATAAATTAGCTTTGAGACAGATTAACTGGCACAGTTAAATCATGGTGGTTGCAAATGTCTCAGCAAATCAGTCTTGGCAAAATAACTTGTAGTTTCCAGCAGCCTCTCCAACTCCATATAAACCCTTTCATATTCTGCTGAGCCCCTAGTCATGGAGTTAAAAATGAGCAAACATTCGGAAACTGGATTGACTGTTAAGGTGAAACTGTCCAAATTTCAGGGAGGTGTCAATGATGCTTTCATAGCAAGTAAACTTGTGTCAGTTTCTTTTTTGTGTTTTTTCTTTTCTTTTTCCCCCTTTCATGGGAAGTCTTAAACACTTGCCCTTAATTCCAGATGACAGGTTGTTATCAAACAGCTGTTCCTGGTAGCTTGCTGTAGGTGACTGCTTCTTCCAGCCTAAGCTGGGCGATTTTTAGCATGAGAGGTTTAGAATTTGCACCTAATAAAGTCAGCTGATTGCAAGAGACACTTTTAATTTTAGCCAGAGAAAGAAGCTTTGGGTTCTTCCTGAGCTTTCCCTTTTAAAACATCACAGGGGTTATCTCAGGTTTTAATATGACTTTGGTGCACTTGCAGACAGAAAGGATTGGAAAACTGTTTGAACATGTGAACTCAACAACAAAGCTCCTGCTGTCATGCAGATACGTTGTCACATTAAAAAATAATAGGAGAGAAATACAATTCCTGTAAGTAAATGCCTTCTCAAAAGAGTGTTGTGGTTGATACACAGAATATCTGGATTATTTAAATAAATTGTAGGGTTTGTTTGATTTTTTTTTCTCTTTCTTTGTGTATAATTTTGTTTGTAGATTAGGCAGGTATTCTTGTTCTGACTGTTCTGCTTCATTTTCCAATTTGTATGACAGCAGTATTTGCCCATGGTTGCACAAACAATATTACTGATGAGTGCTACATAACATTATCAGTACTATATGCTTTTAAAAAGGAACAGAGAAAGCTGATGATATTTGCTTGCCTTTAATTTAATCTATTTGAATGATATGTGAAATTTGAAAGCAATCTACTTAGGAAAGTAACTTAAAGAAAATACTTCCCTTTTTAATATAGTTGTTAATTAAGGATGAGTTTCAAGTTCTATGGATCTTTTATTTCAAATTAAAAGGAGGTTGCTGAGTGTACATGACTGTCAGGAGGTACATGGAAAACCAATGTGCTGATAAAGGACTTTAGTCAATCATACCTTTTCCTCTCATTTTGTCATGTGAAAACTGTAAATTAACTAATTCTTAGAAGTTCTTTGCAATTCAACTCTGATGATAATTAAATATGCTTTTCAATGTTGATTCCTGCCAGTGCTTCATGTTTGATGTGATATTTGAGTTGCCCTCTTGACATGAGTGGGGTACTCTGGATTGGTAAGAAAGAGTGAAAATGTCCTTGGGACAGGTCTGATTTTGTCAGGGAAGTGGCCAACTGAAAAGATTTCTTGGAATTGTAGAAATGTAGCAAATATTTTGAAACTTGCAGTTCTTATTGTTTAGATTGGAAATGTTAAGCATATTTTTAATAGTCTCCTTTTCTACTATTAAAGCAGTATGGTAAAATAATTGCATTCCTTTCAATCCATTTTAGACCTTACATGATTTCCACCATGAGTAAAAATAAAAGCAACAGTAGTTAAAATAATTGTCAGGGGTTTTTTTTCCTCTTCAGGAATTTATTTTCTACAAGGCTAGATTGTTAAATTTTATAGAAAGCAAATTTCTTTTATTGCTCTGACTGTATTTGAACAAGATGCTTAATCTAATTGTTCCTAGTATTTGTTTCACCCAACAATAAACAGGGCAGAGAATGAGCACCAGTGCAGCTCACTGATCTGATAATGAGAGGTGCTGGTTCTGTGTCTTGTTTCCTGGTCAGGTCTGTCATGTCTCCAGAGCTGATGCTTCTGGAACTGTCAGGGCTGGTGTGCTGCATAATGGATGAGCCTGAACTGATGGAGGCAGCAGGTGCTCTAGTAATAGAAAAGAGCAGTGTTTATGATTGTTGTATGCGTCATCAATCCTCCTCCCTTTCTCCTTCTGCTTTCTGCGTCCTCCAAATAAGGGTTCCCTGTGTCTGCAGCAGCCGGGGGGGGAAAAGAGCAACAACTTGCCCGGTGTAACATTGTTGGGTTTTGTCTCAGGGGCAGCCTTCTAAATACGCCTTGGTTTGATGGTGGAGATCTGTGAATGGCATGTTTATCAGTGCAGGGAACAACAGTATTGATTTATGAATTCCATTTGGCAGAAAACTCTTACTAGTTACTGTTACTGTTATTTGTAACTGCCCTATTCCAGCTAAATCAGATGAATGAAAATAGCTTTCAATCTAGTACTCATAATGCACTGCAAGATCCCTAGGTCCTCTGGGAGTAATCTGTTGAAAGATAGGTCTATACATTCTTTAATTGGAGAAAATTGTAATTTTTGGGAGAAGGAGGAGGAGGACAGAGAAATAAATGGAGGTTCTTAGTTCTGCTTAAGATGCTGACGGCTCTTGGAAGTGTCTTTTCAAGAGTCAGCTGTGATTTGCAGTCTTAAAGAAGTACTTCTTTTCTATTTATCGGCAGTCAAATCTACAAATATCTAATGTCCATGTGCTCTGAGACATCAGTTGATTCTAGCTGTTCTGCAGTGTTTCTCCTGTCTGGAGCATTAATGGCAGTCACTATTCCCTTTTGCAGGGCTATTGCTCTCCTTCAGGATCTGGGTCAGGGTCCATGGAGAAGAGTTGGGGAGAACAGAACTACTATTCCAGTAAAGGCGTCAGTGGGTTTTCAATCTGCTTGTAATGTCATCATAATTTAGAGAGAAATAGTTTTTCTGTTTCACCATACCTTTGTATTTAGTTTCTGGTGGTTTTATTCACTTACGGCAGCGTTCTTTTTGTGGCAGTGTTGTGTTTTCCTACCAGCTGGCAGCTAAGCACTGCACAGCTGCTCACTCACTCCTCCCCTGCACAAAGATGAGGGAAGAGATTTGGGAAGGTAAAAGTGAGAAAACTCATGGACTGAGATAAGAATACGTTAATAATGGAAATAAAATAATCCTACCTTGTAATGAATAGGAAAATAACATACAGTGATAAATAAAAGAAGAAAGGCAAGTGTTGCAACAGGAAGCAATTTCTCACCAACAACCTGCCCAGCCAGTCCCTCACCAGCAGCTTCCCCATCAACCTTCTCTCTGGTTCTGTTGCTGAGCATGATCCATATGGTATGGGATATCCCTTGGGTCAATTGGGATCAGCTGTCCTGATTGTGTGCCCTCCTAAATTCTTGTGAGTCTAGTTTTATCCATGCTTGGTAGCCAAATGTTGTTTAAAAACTGGCTTAGCTGGAAAAACATTCAGAGTGGGAATGCTTTTCCTTAACTCTGTCTCTACAGAGGCAGGGACAAAGTAGATCTACTTCCAAAGAGTTATTAATAAAGCTCTCAAAAAGGTATGACTGACTTAAGGTTAGCCTCCTTTCTGCAGGAAAGTGGATCATTTTTCTTCCATCTGTGATTTTTTTTAATGCACTGTTTTCCTGTTTAGCAGTATCTGCTGGTAATTCTGTGGTTTGTTTTCAAGTGTCTGCAAAACTATGGCACACAGACCTGTTCCTGCTGGAGAATGTGCCAAGAGAGGACCCAGAGTACAGAAGAAACATCCAAGAAACTCAGATATTGTTCTCAAAAGTGTTGTGGTTTACTTTTTTCCCTTTTATCTGAAAGGAGCAGAAGTTTTGCAGAGTTGTATTGATAGCAGATAGAATTATGCCTTTCAGCAGTGTTTGTATGACACATTTCTATTGCCCATGGACAGTTGCCTGCTTTGCTTACTCTAGGCTCCCAGGCTTATTGTCTGGAAAATCAAGTCTTAAATGCCTTGCTGAGCTGTACTTTTATATATAGAGAGATATATATATTTAAGTGGCACAGACTGTAAATGGGACGCTTTACATGTGGACTTACCTTGAGATGAGTTGATGGTATTAAATTTAAAAGCTTCAGGGTAGACTGGTGCCTACTGATGCTCATCATTGGCATTTCAGAGGCTTCACTGAGACCGAAGATGCTGAGTGTCATTTTGAATGGATGGTTGAATTTATTACTGTTTTGCTCAACTGAACACTTAATTTCTTCAAAAAGGGAAGCTGGTGTCTCCTAGCAGGCATTTTTCACTGCAAAATCTCAGTAATAGTACTGAGCTTTGCTAGTCTCTCTGACAGTGGTTAATGACAGGCTGAAGTGCTTCTAATGCTGGGCCATTCTAACTTGGAGCATCTCATATGTTTGTATTCCTGTCTCTGTGCAGCTTTAAATGAGTGCAGTTTTAAGGTTGTCTGCCAAGATGCACATTTCTGGCAGAAAGAAACACACTGGTTTCAAAAACTGCTTGTCCAAGAAGTAGTGCAGTGGTCTTGTAAAATATAAATGCAGCGATTAATGTAAAATAGGTTAAAGCAGTGTAAAGTGGGGATTAGCAAATCTAGATACTGCAGTGATCCTCTCATCTCCTACAGAGCTGTTGATCTCTTCATTGCTTTGAGGGTGAGACAAGATGTTGAGTTCAAGGAGGAGACTGCTGCCTGTGTTGTGTTTTGCTCTGCCTCTGCAGCTGTAACTGACAGAGCTTTAACACTTCCGATTCAGGACTGTCTAAACTTTCTAGAGCTGGAGGAGAGAAACTAGAGGGTTTTATTAACAGATGCTTCAGTTTCAACATATAGATGATACAGCATAACATAACTCTTGGAGAAGCAGTTTTTCAAGAACATGGGATACTAGACCTAGGAAAGGGAGTTAAAGGATAAAAAAATATCTGTTTAAATTCTTTGCTCTTTTAGAGATGGCCAGAAACCCAATTTCCTGTTCTGCTGGACAGTTGCTAATGCAATCAACCTGAGACAAAGGAAAAAATTTCTCCTGTCCTTTGCTAAAAAACATATTTGACTTGATGATAAAATGTGAGGCAAATAGGTATTGGTGGGACGGCTGCTCTGTGTTCAGTAGCCAGAGCTTGAGTAATCTCCCTCCATCAGTACTGATTCCAACTTCAAGAAGGATTAGTTATGGAAAAATAGGAGCTGAATCAACAGTTTCTGCTTTTGAGACCAGTTCCCTGTAGACACTTTTCTTTCCGTATGTAACCAAAGAGGTACAATAAAAGGCAGTGTGAACGCTTGTCTGTCCGTGGAAAGTGCCAGGGAGTCACACAAAAAGCAAAGGCATGATAACTTTAATTAGCCTTTCATTTGTCAGTGAGCAGGTTCTTTATTTAGCCTGGTTGGGCAAGAAAGTAAGACCTTGGGAAAGGGTGTTCATGATAGTAATTATTCATCATCTGCTCCTGTTCCCTTCAAAGGTGCAGGAACTGCCATTGTGTACTGGCTCACCCCGAAGCAGGATAGGCTATGCAGTAGTTAAAGGACAGCTGAGCAGAGAGCTTTCTCCAGGCACTGTAGAGAGTAAGGCCAGACTCTCCAGACAGACAGGACTAGATTAAACGGGGGCCTTGGGCTGAGGAGGTGCATGCTTGTCTTCTGGTGTCTTGTACCTGCTGACCTCACATCATATGTGCTCCTCTGATCTCTGCTCCTCTGACCATCTGCATGGAGCCTTGTTTTTACAGAAAAGAGCAAACAGCTAAAGAATGTATTGTTATGGTAAGACGTACCTTCCACCAAATACAAGTTATTTTCCTGAAATAGTGCTTCATCTTCCTTCTCCCCACTCAAGAAGTAGGATGAACACTTTACTGATGAATCTGTGGCAAAAACCTACCATTCTCCCCTTCTTTAATTCCCATTAAAGCTAAGAAAGGGGTGATAGATCCCACAGTATGGGAAATAAGGGATTAATTTTTTAAATTTTTTTTTTTTAGTAATAAAAAGAGCCCTAAATGGAACAAGAGATTAAAAACACCCTAGGGTGGTCAAGTCTGTCATGTCTGTCATCTGGTGCCTAATTTTGATAAAACCGGAGATAAAGAGTCTGGTTGCCCACAAAAAAACAATGCAGTGCCAATCTACTGACTGTCAAATACAAATTGGATGTAACAGATGACCTGATGCTAGGTGAAGCTTTCAGGGCATCTGCTGCAGCCAAGAGAAATCTGACAGAAGTCGCTGTTAAATTCCCTTCCCACTCTTTGCTCTCTTTCTTCACAAAATGTTCAGCCTTGACTGAAATGTTTTCTTCCCCACCCCAAAGGGAAGGCTGCGATATCTGGCAATGCACCTAGAAATGTATACAAACAGCATTAGGGAGGGGAGATGAAAAGGAAGCTGATTGTACTCTATCATTAAATTTTAACACTCCTTAGCAGCTTGCCAGCCAAACAGGATTATACTACCAGATGTCCTGGCAGAAATGTGCACAGCTCTGCAAGATCATAAATACAAGCAACGTATGGCAGCCCTGCATGTTTAATACTACTGTTAGCAATGCAGAATTTCAGTGTGGAAAGCTCTGGTGATGAGCAGGATTTAGCAAGGACAAAAATTTCCCAGACTTAGCTTTAAAGCCTTAGGTAGGGTAATAGCTGCTGCTGGTGGTGGTATGTACTGCTCTTTCAGTATTTCTTTTGTCATGTCTCCTAAACAAAGTACTAACTGAGCAAGTTTAGTCTACACTTTAAATATAGGAGTCCATTCATAGGATCATGTCCCCATTAATCTGTGCAAAGGATCAGAAAAAAACCCCAGCTGCTGTGGTGTTTTTAGGTGTTGGTCCCTTCATGTAAAACAAAAGGCAGTGACTAGCATCCCTTAGTAAATAAATTCTTCCTTTAGTGAGGACTTAGAATTGGGCCCACCACAGGAGAATGTGTTTGTATCAGTGGATGTGGTTTTTCCATGCTGTATGTTGACACCAAACTGTCAGCTGACCTGATCAGCAGTGTGGCAGAAAGGAATTTCAAGCAAATGCAGGAGAATATGCTATTTTATTTTATTGCTGCTGGAAAAAGTGAAGTTTATATGAAGTATAAAAAAAGCAAGTCAGCTTTTTGTCTCATTAAAGAATAATATGAGAGTGAATAGTCAGATGAAAAGAAGAAAAAGGGACTTCAGCACAGGTAGTTAACTTTGCAAATAGCAGTTAAACTTAAGTGACAAGTGGAAGACCTAAAAATAATGTTAAGTGCTTTCTTTTCAGATTAGTCTTGCTACCCAAGTGTAAAGTCTCCCCTCATTCTTCCATATATTCTTTAAATTTTTAAATTCTGCATCGCAGAATTTCAGGTGATTCATTGCTGGCCACATCAGTGATTCTGAGCTCATGCTGGGTTTGTCCCTCAGAGTAGAATTACACACTACAAATATTTGTTTGCTGTTTTACTGATTTCAGTAGTAAATGACCTCAATACTGTAAAGCCTTGGAAGGCTTTGAGCAGAGTGCTTGTCATCATTCAGCTTTCCTAGAAGACAGGTATGTTAGACCAGTGGTTGTTGCCCCTTGAAAATTCCATTCATGCAATCTTCAAGTTTCTCTGGACTCAATCAACTAGCTCTAGTATTTGTAATAAAGCTGTTCACATTGCTATGGAACAGCTGGTTTACTGGGCCTAGTTTACATTGCTATGATTTTAACAATTTAGATGCCTCTGTGACATAAGGGAGAGGGAACTCATGCCTAGATGATGTGTTGTGTCCACTATTGCAGACAGAGACATTGCATGATCAATAGGTGGCCGAACCAGAAGCCAGTGAAGGGTCTCCAGGCTCTATCGCACTCCATAGCTATGTGGTGCAATTCCGGGCTGCAAAGGTGAAGCTGGCTTTAACTGATCAGGGTTGTTTTTCAGAAATTTCCCGCTCATGCTACATGAAAATAGAATTTAACTTGCATATTCATCTTATTATATTATTCATCAGATTATAACTCAGAAACAGGGAAGTAGGAATTCATTACTGCAGAGCAGCCAAATCCTGATGCCCTAAAAGCTGTCACTTGGTGTTTTGTGTTCCCTATTTCTTGTACAATCCAATGTTTTCTGTATACATACCTGATTATTACAGTTTAAGCCTTACTTTTATATCTTCCTAGTTAAGTAGCAGGGCCCAATTTTTTCATTTAAGAAAAAAAATATTTAGGGGAAAATAATGGTTGCACAAAATGGAAAGGCAACATACTCACATACAAAGAAATGAACAGCTTATGAAACTCTTTGAAAATCTTCCTCTCTTTACTGTCATGCATCATAAGCTCTCAAAAACGTATAATGAGAAACAAAGACCTCTTCTTGCTGTGTCTGTAATTTTTTTCACTGCATAACATGGCAATTTCAGATGTGCACATAAAAAATGAAACTGTTTTCAGTGTGTTATCCCTCATGACCAAGTGTTTATTCAACTACTTACATCTTGTTGGCCTAGATAAATTTCACCTGAGGCCAGCATCTGTTCACTAATTTGTCACCTTTTCTTTTTCATGCCCCTAAGCTGTTTTGACAGGAGAGGCTTTGCAAGCTCCATCTCAGGAAGCACCAGCAGCAATATAAAATGCAAGGAAAACAATGTAAACTGAAGCTTTGGGAAAATAAAGTTGTACAATATGGCAATGGTTAGTGGCTGGATGACAGCCCTCCTTAGCATGTGTAACTGCAAAGAACAAAAGAGTTAATCAGCAACAATACAATATATACCAAGTGTTCCTGTATGCAAATATGTATTAAAGTTGTTGCCATGAAAAATTTTATTACTCATTTTAGGTTCATTTTCTGTTGTTAAGTGGCAGGGAAACTGAGAAATGCACCCGGCACTCAAATAATGGCCCTGGTTGCAACACTTGTAGCTTTTTACAGAGAAAAAAATATCATCCAGATGATGAATAAAAACAACGCCTCCTCACATAAATGAAGCACATAGTTATAAATGATACTGTTTTGCTTCTGTTCTCTATTTTTAATTTCCAATATGACAGGGAAATGCATCTTTTTTCCACTCAGCTTAATAGAACTTGTGAAAGAAGTGGGAGGATATTCTACTAATCATTAGCAAGATGCATTTTGTGTTTTGTCTTTAAGATACTTTGTACTAGCTTTGGCACCCTGGCACTGCAAGAATTACAGTATGCTGCCATTGCAGAGTGGACAGGGAACTCTTCCATCTATTCTGCTTCCTCCTGCACTGCCTAGTTGTGCTGATTTGTACCAGTGAGGTGGGAAGAGTGCAAGGTGGAAGATGGGGTTTTGTCTCCAAAGCACGTAAGATGTGGCGATCTGGAAACTTGGCCTTGGCAAAGAAAGACCAGGTCTCGAAAGTTCTCTCAGTTAACATCTTGCGGTTTGGTGTTACTTTTCTTTTTTTCCTTTCCTGAAGACAGCAGCCCAGGATACAGAGTGCCTTGCATCTGTTCATGATTGGTTTTGTGCACGTTCTGTTCTAAACACCAATTCTCTGTACTATGGAAGTTGATGAAAAAAGATTTGTTCTTCCATTTTGCAGTTTTCTGTACCTGGTTGCAGATGAACAATTTCCTTTTTTTCCAGTGAAGCTCAGTAGATGCAGTGCAAATGCTATCCTTTAGTCCTTGTGTGTCAGTGTTTTCAGAGTTTCATCCAGCAAACTGGAGGCTTTTATTTCCTGAGCTGGAAGATAAGCTAGTAAGAACAGACTGATGCTTGTATCAATAACACGAACACAATCCTGTGATCCGTGCAGCAATTTTGTGATATCGTGGCTAATGCACACACTTTCATTTTCACTGGAGTTTGGGTAAAGTGGGATTCTTTGTGTGCAAATATGAGAGCATCAATCCTTTTGCTTGAAGTCCCTTTGTCTCCTCCCGCTCTGGGTGTGCTGAGCAGATGTGCCCCTCAGCAATGTGCACCAGGTTGGCCTGTGGGCCTGCAGTAGTTGTTCATGGGGGTGTGGCCCAAAGTGGCTGTCCTGGTTTAGGGTAAATTTTGGGAGGAAGCTTCCGAATGGGGCTCCTCTGGAAGAAAACAAACCCAAACGGCCCCTCCCCCACAACTGGTCCGGAAAAAACGACTTCCTTGGACAAAAGTGGAAAAAACTATTTATTTAACAAAAAAGTGGAAAGAAAAAAATATTAAAATTCCCACAAACACACAGGATGAATAATATGAAACAATAAAACCTTTCGTTGAAGTGAGATGACAAATTGAGAAGAGTCCTTGCTGTAAGTGCAGTTCGTCTCTCTCTCTCAGTCTCTTATCAATTCCTGGAGAAAAATGCCGTCCTGGGCCCCAGAAGGGGGCACAGGGGTGATCTTTCAATTCTCCTCTGGGTTTTCAGTCCAGAGCAGGTTAAACAGTTCCAAGAAAAAAGGAAAAAAAAAAGTTCTCTGCCCTAGCTAGCTAAAACTAACTAAAAAGCACAGGAGATCTCTGTCCCGCAGCAGTCTGTCCGAGCCTCAGCTGAACAGACCAGGAGAGCAACGTGTAGGAGTTAACATAGTTTTCAAAACAAATTGCACTCTAAGAATCAAACTTAAAGGTACAGAACACAATATACAGAACAGACGATTGGGGATACAGGCATCATAAAGTCACTCTAGGACAGTGGCCCCTGCAGAGAGGGAGGTGTTTGTTTGTGCATACGCCAAGCAACTGAGCTCTCCTTTCTTCCACAAAAGGCAGATCCAGCTTCTTGCTTCCCTCAGTCCCATTTTAGGTTTATCTTTGTCATTTAAAATGTCATCTTCGTGCTTATTTTTAGCCTTTCTCTGTTGAACTGTTTTTACATTTTAATTGACTAAATCAGGAGACTTGTAGGTGATTAATGTGTTCCCTTTGCAGCTGCATCATCTCAAACAGGCATAAACCTTGCGATGCCTCATTTACTTCCAGTTCCTTTTCAAACAGACATGCACTGTTCCTGGACCTTCCTGTCTTTCCTCACCTCCTGTCAGTGTGTGTTGTACCTCTCACTGGATCAATTTCTGTGCCAGCTGTGCATCTGTATTTCATGATTTTATTTGTGCAGACAGAAGTTTTGTATGAAACCTTCCTACATCATCAGTAATAACAGCAATACTCATGTGGCAGTTTTTGGCAGGTAGGGTCCTACCTGAATTGTGGTAACAGTTTCAGTACTTCTCCCTGCTAAATGAGGGTCTTCAACAAATGCATAAGAAGACTGATCTCCCTATCTGGGACATTTGGTGTTGAGGAATGATCTAAGATGACTATAATTTTTCTTTTAATTTTTTCACAGATTAAAAAACCACTTGGAATCAGGCTGCTATGAAGTAGCTCTTCCTAACTCCTTTCTGTACTATATCTTGTGGATGAAACAAAAGTTAGTTTTGATGTGCTCCACCAATAATTCATCTCAAATGCTAATGGTTTTATTGTAATAATTTCCCCATGTCCCATCAGATAATTTTAAATGGTTGAAAGTCGTTTACTACAAATCACATGTGGTTCCTTCAAAGATATGAGTGCAGCACAGTGTCTTGTTCTACTTTATGCCATTGCCCAAGATATGATTGTCCACTGGTACCCTTATGATTAGTTTTTCAGAGTATGGGAGAACTTCCTTCACACTGAACAAAACAATATGTAATTTAGTGAAGGATTGGATTTTAGGCTTTGCATTTGCATTTCAATTTAAAAAGTGTTGCTCTCCAAGACTGCACAGCTATAACCAGCATTTCTGAAACTGATGCATTTGCTAATCCTGTGGGGCAGGGCCAAATTTGTCAGTTTTTATAAACTGCTGTCTTTTTGACAGGAAACTAGGAGGGGAAGGGGCTTATATCTGAATATAACAGCAAGGAGAAAACAGGGACATAATGACAGATGTGTCCCCGAGTCAGTGTTCTCCATGGTGGAAGCAACACCCAGGGCAAGGGCCTTGCTGAAAGATTGGATGCAAGCCATGAGAGCTGTATAAGCATCCGGTAAATGTTTTGCCTGGGTAAAGAGAAGACCTCCTGCAGGACAATTAAAAGCATTTTTTTCTTCATATTGTTTCTGTTTGGTGCTTTCTAAACACAGTATCTATTTTTATATCTTTTGTGATGATAATAAAAAGTATTCTTTTAACTGAACATATTAGATGTTGAGAATGATATGAGGATGAATGGGAAGACATTGTCAACACAGTAGTGAGTCATAAGTGGGGGTTCAGTCATGCTTGCAGAATCCAGTACCCTCAGGCGAGATCGGGATTCCTGGAAGGTTTCTAGATGATCCATCCCCAAGCAGCACAGACTGGCTTAAGAGCTTGTGAGGCAAAGTGTACCTCCTGGCCCAAGTGTACCTGGGGGAACCCTTAGCTTCCACTGAGTTTGTATTCTCTTAACATTCATGGTTGAATTGCTGATGTGAAGTATTTTTTAATATGACCAGGAGTATTGAGGCATGCGTCTGAAGGGCTGTAACTCATTCCAGTGCTTTCAATTGTCTGTGCTGATTCTATAAAGATGGTGAGTGAAGGACTAAAGCTTAAGGCTGGTACAAAATGTTTAATGTGGTGCAAGAAGAGCAATACAAATACATAGTTTGTCTAAATGCAATAGTTTTAAAATTTAAAGCACTATAAAACAAAACTTCTAAAATATTCTGAAGATTACATTGTAGTTTTTGTTTTGTAATTTTTGGTTTTTACTGCTAGAAAACAGTTCTTTTATAATCTGCAATGGCACTAGCTGGAGGAAATACTTTGTCCTATATGTAAAATAGCTTGATGAGATGGGAAGGAGAAATGGACAAGACTTAGTCCTTTGCTAAGACTGTAAAGCTCAAATGTTCCTTACACAGCAGCTGCTCTAACTGAATATTATGAATTACACTTGTAAAGCTCTCTTTCTAATAGATGTCACCCTTTTGTTTCCCTCTACTCTTTTGCAGCAAGTGACGGGCAGAAGTTTTGGTGAGAAAGATTTTCGTTCTGGATTAGAAAACGGCATTCTTCTGTGTGAGTAAGTAATGCTTACAGTTTTGAGCCTTGAATACAAACTTGACTAACGTAGAAAACAACCTTAGCTAATATATCCCATTGTTGATTTCCTTTTGAGATTTTTGTCATTGTGCACAGTGGTGTTTCACTGCAGTATCATTTCAGTGCCAAAGCTATTGTTATGGTGAGGGTTGAAATGTGGCTTAAAGCAGGTTTTATGAAGTGCTTCCCTCACTCCACCCCAGCTCCTTGGCTGAGTTATGTAAAAAAAAAAAAGAAAAAGGTTTGTTTTTTGGTTTCCTTTTATTTAATGTTGTTAACCACAGATTGGCAAACGGTGTTCCACACCTGCCTGTGGATGTCTCTGCTACAGTGAGGCGTTTTGAACTAACTCCAAGTCTGCATGCTGTTAGGAGTTAGCCATCTGAATACCATCAGTACACAGCTGCTTTAATAGTTTCTGGAAAGGTTAGGCATCCTCTAAATTTTGCCTAAAGGTGTGTTTCAATGACGTGTTTCGTAATTTTTGGATGAGAGACACAAGTTAGCTTTTACATGTTTCTCTCTGTAGTTCTAATGGATAGTTTTTAGGAAGAGTCTTCCAAAACCTTGTTATAGGTTTACATACCAAAGTTGGCGACTTCTAAGAGCAATTTGTAAATGCACCCTAATGCCCTTAGTCCTTTGAAAATCAGGTTGTCAGGCATTTGGGAGAATCTGCTGATCTGAATCACCTGTATGGACCAATTTCTTTCCCTGGATATGTAGGATTGTCACTGAAGTTTGTAAAAGCTGTCTTTTCATACCAGAATAATGAAGCTTGTGCAGAACTGAATCCATCCTTATACAGGAGATCTCCTAAGATGTGTAGCTGGACAATTGCATCTATTGGTAAAGTTTTATACTCTTCCAAGTACTAGAACTTGGAAGCTATTTTCAGTAGTAGAGTTGAGCTAATATTCTGTAACTCAGCCCTAGGTAGTTTACCATAGGTCCAAAACCTACCTGTATAAATACTGCTATATGTCTCACTGGTGTCATTAATCAGACAGCTTGAACTTTAGCTTTTAAAGGTGAAAAATAGAAAGGAAATTATGTGATCTATTTTGATTGTAGTTGCGTGTCTTTGCCAAGGAGTGGCTTTGAGAGGAGGGAAGTAGTTGTTATTGTTGATCAAAAGTTGTGTAACTCAGAAGGAGCATACTCTCTTTGTATTTAAGGGTTGCCTCTCGAACAAGATCTCTCTCCTCTGTGTGTTGAAGGGAAGTGCTATGTGCTGAATCACTTCACAGTGCTCTTTAAGTGTTAAGGTTGAATTGTGTTGCATGAAAAGCAAGGCCTGTGTATTTCAAGATTAGATTGTAATCTTATCTGCAAGTAAGCAGAGGTAGTCTGATTTAAATGCTGTAAATCTTTAAGATGGAAGGCTTAACTAGCTAATGTTTTCCTAATGAGACTAATAAATATGTATTTCTTAGAAGGTTGTGAGCTCCAGTAATAACCAAGTCAAGGGACAGCATTTGGTTATACTACATAACTGTTCTGTGATATTGGGCAAATCGCTTGTCCTCAGTTACCACTTGTGGATCAGTGCAAATCAGCCTGAAGGAATATGTCTCTTCAGCCTCAAATCTTAAAAGCCGTGATGTTTGTATTACATCCTGCTCTTAGTTAGCAAAGCTGTAGCTAGTGGGTAAAACTCTATTAGGCTACGGAGCATTAAAAAGAAAGCCATCAGATTGGCCTTCAAGTTTGGTTTCTGGATGACAAACTATAGCACCAGCAGTAGAAGTGTACTCCTCACTGGTTCCAAGTCCACTGTAAAATAGAGAACTCAACAGAAATTTTTGGGTCTAACACTGAGAACTTTTAGGGTATCTTCAAAAAGTACTTTGGCAAATGAAGCACTGATAGTTAATTTTTTATCTGTTCCTCAGTGAAGAAGCACTGTAAAGCTGCCACAAGCAGTATTATCTTTCTAGATAGGTTTTTTGTGACTTATTGGAAACCTACCGGAGTACCAAATGAAAAAAATGTAGTGGTATACAGGCTTTCTCTTAACTCCCTTCCAGTCTGTTGTGCTTTCATTGCAGCTGACCTCAACAGGTAGATAAAAACCTGATCTAAGTCTCTGACAATTTCAGAAGACAAGAAACTAATTATAGCTGTCTTGGTTTATGAAGATGGAAGAACTCATTGCTTTTGGTCAGGTTTTATCTGATTTCTTGAAGTTTTAGGGAAAAGCAGACTTACATCTGGTTTTATCCACAGGACAGTACTCACTGCAAGTGGCATTAACTGGCAACTCATAGCCAGACACTTGTGTGGGTGATGTCCATGTAAATGTGGGATAGCTGTGCTTAACTTCCACGCAACTGTTTCAGGGTTTTCCTCGCCTGTTGTGTTTTGTGAGGAAGACTGAAAGCAAGCTTGAGCTCTGAGGGATCTGAGCAGCTAGGGGGCTGGAAACTGATGTCAGGAGTGGGGACACAGTCAGCCTTGAATGTCCCCAGCCTATCTCAAACTACCTTCTGACTTCGCAGGTGTTTGCAGAAGGGAACAGGGGAAGTTACCGTGCCTGAGTCCATTCCCCAAAGACACTGGTCTGTGTAAAAGGATGCAGGGGGAATCTGTCTCTGTTTGACCCTTACTTGATCCCAATCGTGATGTCCTAGACAGCCTGCAGACACAAGCAGGCTTCACTACACCAGCTATAAATGATTCATTCACATCTAGCAACAATCCACATACTTTAATAAATGAAAACAAGTGCAACTGTGCAATGCCAACAGCTCAGGCTCTTGGGATGAATGTGTTGTGGAGCTCCATCCTGATTAGCAGAGCAGTCGAGATGTGTATGCTTGCCACAGGAACCCACAAGCCTTGCACCTGCCTCTCTGGTAGTGTTTGTGCTGTGGCTGGCATTTTGATCTGGCCTCAGTACGGGCTTTATAGCTTGATGTGCTCAGCTGAAGAGCTGAGGGGCATATTTAAACAATGCAGGATGCCATAAAGCAACAAGTCGACAGATGAGAGCAACACAAGCCCTTTCTTCTTTCTGGCTGTTCAAAAGCCCACTTGTGCAGTTGCCCAGACAATGGTGACTCTAATTGTTCACCCAGCTGTGCTGAGAAGCCAGTGACTGACTTATGTTTGTCTGAAATGAGTTCATGTTTTTTTTAGCATAGCTGTCTGACATCACTGCAGATGGTGATTTCAGCAGCGATATAATAGCTATAGGCAGAGGCAGTTCTTGCTCTGTTCACGCTTTGTGAATTAAATTCTTGTATGAAAAGACTGAAGAGTTTCTGCATGGGTGGGCAAATGTGCCTTTCTGGGGTCATGGTTGAAAGCTATATGATACAGGAATACAACACCAGTAGCAGGAAATATCACTGGAAATCCCCTATTGCTGCTCCAGCACATGTTCAATTTTTTTTCTTGCTTGTTACATAGCTGTAATGTTTAGGTTTGACCCTGCTATCATAAGAAGCTAGAGGATTAATCAGAAATAAATTAATTTTGGTTGTTGCAATGCTTAGGTGTTCCTAATCTATGGATTTAGGCATCTGAATGAAGGTTGACTACCAAAAAAAGTCCTTATCCTGTCTGCCCTGCTGCTTTGGGTGGTTCTGTTGCATTTTCTGAAACAGTAGGTAAGGAAGTCAATGTTGGTTTTATTTCTAACCATGCAGCAACTGCTATTAATAAGTTTTTAAATTATTACAAGAAGAAAAAATGCATGTCTAACTGCAACCTTGCCTAGTTGTTACTGCTTTAATATCCATGCAAATGTGTTTTCAATTTTTTTTCCGTTCTCCTTGCTGCCCACCTCCCCCTGTCGAGCTCTGCTACTGCAGGATTCCTTCCTTCACCTTGGGCATTCAGAAGTCAAAGACACCACTGTAGGGATATGAGACTTCAAAAATCTGAGTTAATTGCTTACTTTGATATGATTATCCAAACAGCATATATATCCAGTATATCTCTAAGAACTTCTGACATGCAATTGGGTGATGGGATTTTCATCCCGTCAATCCCCTTATTAGGGGTCTTCTCCTTTCAAAGTCCTGTACTAGAGTTTAAAAGATGAGTAGAACTTGCAGTTTCAGTCTTCAAAGATGTTTATTCTATTTCTTATCTCAAGGTCTTACAGCAGACTTAGTGCACTAAAGAAATGCAGCTAGTGGAACCCAGAGAATCCAAGGTCATTTTTAAAGGTTTCTAACCCAATTAACTCCTAAAGCAGACTATATTTACAGTTTAGTACCAATAACTATTACCTATTCTTGACACACAATTTCTACATCAAATCCATTCTACCAGTGTCTCTGTGCCACTGTCACAGCAGGAAATGGAGTAGACGAAGAAGAATATGAGACACCGCCCAAAATTCTCCATCTTGCTCTGATCTACTTCCATACTAAAAACCCAAAACTACAAATTTTCACCCTGTGACAAACTAAACTACTATTTATTTTAAATCTTTGTTGTTCTCAATTAATCTATGAGTGTTGGAAGTTCTTCCCATGGACTAAAGTGAAAGACAGTGCTTTCCTGGGGTCCCAGTCAGGGTCTCGGACCCCCCAGGGCAGTTTGAGGGGTTTTCCACATGCCTTGGACTCCAACAACTGGGATCATATTTTCTCTCAAGATTTCTCTGGAATCAAGCAATCCAGTCACCCTGAAAGTCTGTATTAGTAGTAATGAGATTCTAATGTCAGGAACAGGACCAGACTATAAAGAATAATAACAAAAATTGGGATATGGATCTTGGGCAAAAGACCTTAAACAATGAACTAAAACTGAATGCAGTTGGATCTTAGCAGAAATAATTTGGCTTTGCAGTAGAGTCCAACAACATCATGATTGTGTATAATACCTTGAGTTCTGTATGTAGAACAGTTTAGCTGAATGTCTGGTTTTTGTATGTATTAAAATCAATTTATAGCAGTACATGCAGGCAGAATAAATCTGATTTCTCTCAAGCATGAAAATTCTAACAAATATTTGTGTATCTTGAGGAATAGTGGCATACACTTACAAAATGAAAGAGGACTCACTCTATGGGGTTAAAGATGGATGTCACTTTCCTGTGCAGTACTGGATACCAACCTATGAGCACTTTCCCAAGGTTGTCTTCATTTTTTTTAGAGACAGTTATTTTATCTATTAGCACATGGCATTATGTAAGTTAGTAAAATGTGCAGAAACTACATACATTCTTTGAAACCGGGACTCTTTGACTCTGTAACTTTTTTACTGTTTTTTGAAAGAGGAGATACAAAGATGTTTTACTGTTTTTAAGTAATCTTGGTAAAATTGCATATGTACAACAAACTTAAAAAAAAAGTTTTACACTTTTTCGTTTTCTCCTGTAGGACAATATATAGGAAAGGCAATTCTCTTCTGCTGTGCACACTCAGAATATAGGCTCTTAAAAAGTACAAGAAAGTTTTTAGGTTTTACTTTAATATAAAGATGAGAAATTAGTCATGCACATAGATTATTTTAATAGCATTTAAAGAAAATGTGAAGAGTGGCTATAAATCTGAGCAAACTGAAAGTCATTATGACCAAGAATTACTTAATGGAATTTATCATTTATTCTGTCATGAGAATGATTTTCTTCCGTAAGTTAGAAATCCCCTTAGTTTGTGTTCTTCATGTTGTTGGTGATGAATGAGCTGCATTTTCTCAAAGAGCAGTTTCTTTGGATGTGCATCCTGGTTCTAGAGCATCTGACCAAGCTTTAGGCTGACATGAATGCAGTTTTCAACAAGGGCTGGCTATGTGCCAGATCTGTACAAGTGTAATGCTGTGGAATAATAAAACTTTTGTGTTCCAAGTCAGTGATACCGCGAGGTATGAAGAACAGGCTTTGCAGTATATATGGTGTTTCAGTGATTCTTCTTGCAAGTTACTGTCACTTATATCATCTGGTAGGGGAAAACAAATAGTCTTTGTAGATTATAGGATTTTTCAGATATGTCATTCTAATTGTCTGTTAGTGTTATGGGCCTGGCATCGGTTCAGCACTGGGCTGTGTAGTGAACGGTGAAGTCAGTGGATGCCCAGCCCTTATGCTTAATTAGTATTTTGCTCGACTTTCCTATTCGTGGAAACTAAGAAGGTGTTTGAGTTTCACAGGCATATTTGAAGTTTTGAATGTGACCCGTGCTTTGAGGTAAGAAGGAATTGGTGTTCTCCTGTGGTTTTCAGGCTCTGTGCTGTAAAGCCCAAACATTATCACCATCGTGAGTTTGGCATGTGTCCAGGTTTGAGAGATAGGCCCCAAGGCTCATTAAGCATTAAGATTTAGGTTCATGTGAGGACATTTGAAACCGTTTTATATGAATACAGAGTCCTTAATCTGTAAGTTTTACTGCTGTTTCATAATGAAGAGCTATTTATTAATATGGTGTAGATGAGGGGCCAAAGGCAAAATAAACCCTAATGCTAACCCCATGATGAGAAGAGCAGAATAGCCAGTGAGGCGCGTGCTTGAGTACAGACCTTTCTTTGTATTTTTGTTTTAAAGAAATGCATTTCAGCAGACTACAGATGACAGCTTTTTCACTGATGCTTGGTTATTGACAGGAAAGGAGACTGTGGAACACTGACCCACTCAAAAGGAGTGTTTCTCAAATGCAAGGCAAGGTAATCCTGTGAGAAGTTTCAGTTTTTCAAGAGTGTATGTTTAAGAAAACATATTTAGTGGTCTTAGAAAGCATATCCCTTGCCATTGTTACTCAGTGTGAAAACTATGCATGAATTGTAAATTTATAGGTGCATGAGATGCTTTTCACGTCATCAGTCCCCATGATTGTAGGTCCTGTATAAATAGTTTGTGAAGTTACTTAAAATCTTCCCTGTTGCCTCTCTTGAGCTGTTTGCAAGGCCTCTATTTTGTTCATATTTTTAGTTTTTGGCAGAGCAAGACTCATGCAGTCCTGTGTCTGGAATATTGTTTTCTCAATACTAAAAATCTGCATAGGTCTTTATTCACTTCGTACATATTAGATAGGACTGTGAGCCCTTTATAGGACAAAGTCAGTTCTGTCCTGCTTGTTAAAAAAGCACCTTGTTCTTCTGATTCTAAATAAATGATGTCAGGGGCATCATTAGCAATCACTCAAGAATGTTTTCCCAAAAATATTTTTGTGACCTCAGGAACATGTTTATATTTTGAAACTTCTTAGCCATGTCTTTTGCAACAAAATATTTTGACTTTTCATTGTTCACTGTTTCAAGGTGATTTGTTCATCTTTAAGACTACTAGTGGATTTTTCTGTCCTTTTTAAATATTTGCAGGCATTTTGGAGTTGCCACTAGAGCATGAGTTAAAAATATGTGGATAGTGAAGCTGTCTAGGCTAATAATTATCAAGTACTGAAAGGCTACTTGTTTGAATGTAAGTCTGTAAAACTTAATTTGAAGAGAGAAATATCTCTGTGAAGGTTTACTGTGGATAGAATTTCCTGAATTCTCAAACATGAAATGCCCTTTCACTTTTAGATCAGATCATTAGTCAGCTTTTCTTTTTAGGAATATGATCTGTTACTTGAGCACGGAGCTCTGTTGGATATCTCTCCCTCCAGCCTGGATTGATCTGTGAACACGCATCACTTCAGCTTTTCTTTTCTCCATTTCTGAAGTTTATTCTCTGAAAGTGCTTCTTTTCCATTTCCTCCTAGAATTGAGGACTTTTTGGAGGCTGGGTTTTGGCAGCCATCCTCCGAATATTTTCTTAACTGATGCTTTCTTACAAGAATTTCATGAGCTGTTTATTGGCGCTTTTCATTAGATCTTTTATCAACTGGTGCTTTCTCTTCCTGGCAGAAGTTTTTCAAATTCTTAGCTCATGATAAAAATCCCCAGGAAGGTCTAATAAGTTAGTCACACAGTGGCTAGCACTGAGTTCAGCTTGTCTGTCCAGCTGTGGGGATACTTTATCTTCTGGAATGCCAAGCCTTGAGGACAGCACAAGTAGAGCAATTGATTCTCCCCGTACCTATGAGAGCTGTTTTTTATCGGGGAAAGGAAGTGACCTAGCTTCTCCCTATGCATGGGACTAGAGCAGCTTTCCACTTCCATCATGCCCTTTTGTTTCTATGAGGTAAGACAGGTCTTAGGTTTTAGCTTCTATGCAGTGTCTTACTGTGCTTCATTTAAGAGGTAGCTACAGGAGAGTCGAAGCCGGCACCTGGCACAGGGGAAAGGGAGGATGAGTGTCTGGTTGCTCCAGGGGAGTTTAGATCAGATATTAGTAAAAATTTTCTCACCGAAAGGATTGTAAGGCATTGAAACAGGCTGCCCAGGAAAGTGATCGAGTTACCATCCTCAGCAGTGCTGAGTTAACAGTTGAACTGGGTGATCTTTGAGGTCTTTTCCAACCTTGATTACTCTATGTTGAACTGAAAATTACAAGAGAACTTTGAGAAGAACAGATGATTTTTCTGACACAGGACAGGTGCATAAATGCTAGGGGTGGTGGGCAGAAATCCCCACGGAGAGTTTGAAGGGTCTGAGAGTAGGTCATGTGCGTATGTAGAGACTCAGGTTTTGTGGATGGAGCCTGAAAATTCTTAGTTGTATCCTGGTGTGGGTTATTCTCTTTTGGGTCTTTAGTGGGATTCTTGGGATCACTCGAAATGAGCCAAGGATTAGGATTAGGGAAAGGGCACAGGCTGGAGCTGCAGATGCAGTTGGGGCTGCCAGAGAAAGATATGTGCTGCAGGTTTTCTCTCCTGAAAACTCTTTAGACTAGGACATGGCTGGAAACAGGAGGCCCAGGGCAGCCAAGTCCTTTGGTTAGGATTGGTAGGGAAAGAAAGCATGGGACTGCAGTTGTTAGGGGCTTTTAGGAGAAGGTGTGGGTTAGTGGTTTTTCTTACCTGCAGAGTCTTTCCCTTGGGCCACGGCCGAGGATCTTGTGCCAGGTCCCCAAAGCAAAATGGTGATCAGTCTTGTTTGCCCAGTAGTTCAACAGAAAACTACCAAAGCTGATAAAACTTTACGTGTCAAGACATGTGCTCTATGAAAGTCTAAACTGACACAGACATTTTAGATTGTATACACAGGCCTATGTCGGAAGAGATGTAGTTAGTGGATTTTTGAGAAGCAGGGATGGACAGTAACTGTGTGAGTGAATGCGACCATTGAGACACTGCACAAACAGCACGACTTTTCAGCTGGCTTGGTAGCAAAGCAAGTTTAAACCACTCAATGTTTTGGCATCTGGATTGTTACTCTAAATGAGGCAATAATTCTGAAGCAGTCAGTCTGCCCTGGAAGAAACCTCCCTCTGGCATATTCTGCAGCAAGCAAGTCCTGAGGGGTTTGGTGCCAGACAGCTTAGAAACGTTTCCAACAGGAGACAAACTTTTTAATGATAATTTTAATTTCTTCCTCAGTGTTTTCCATATTGCCCCATCCCATTTCCTCTCTCTTCGGCCTCCAAATGGTGACCTAAAATGTTGTTTGTTCCCTCCTCCTGTCCTTCCTCTCAATTTACCCTTCTCCCAGATTTCACGGGGAAGTCTGTACAAGCCATTTTGAAGATTTATTTAGAATGGGTTTTGGCATTTGAGGTTAAGAACTCTTTATTTTGCCTTCTATTATTGCCTATGACTTTTAATCTGCACCTGCAATATTGGTTATGGTGCTGATGCATTCACATTTGAGTAATAAAGAAAATGGGATTCTTTAGCTAATATATTCTTTTTTTCCTGAGACAGAATAGGCAGACTGAGGATTGAAATCACAAGAGAGCTATAGTATTTAGAAAGAAGTCTTCTGGAAAAAAAAAAAAAAAAGAAAAAAACAAAGAAAAGATATCTTAAATTGCCTGGTGTTAGCAGCTAAATGGAAAATAGTAGTTTTACAAAGTTGCTGCTGTGTGAGGTTAAAAAATACTATAGTATCGTTTGGGGGGGGAAATGTAATTTTTTTTCCATCTGTGAAATAAAATAATGGTTCTGGAAGAAAGGCAGTTCTTTTATTGCCATTCTTCTTATCTAATGAGGAAAAGTGGTTTTTTTTGTAAATAGAAGTATATTTAATTCATTTTTTTTAGGACATTACTTTAAATTCTATTTTAAGCACAAGAGGAATGGTACAGCTGTCTGTATGAGCTTGAGATACAGAGTTTTTCACTTCAAGAATATTAAAAAAAATACCCCCCAAATCCCAAAGTATCATTCGTATTAGTTTTGATGCTACTCCCAATACATGATGGTGATGGAGATGTGAGAACTTCAAGAATGTAATAACATGCGTACAATTGAGGGCAAGTGGAACGGAAGCTTTACTATGATCATAAAAAACTGAGAATAGCATCTCCCACTCTGATCCCCTGTTCTGTCCAAATGACTGCAGAAAGCCACCCTATATAGTGTTTCAGGGAGACACAAAAAGAAAGAGGTGAGGAAAAGTGATCATGTCCAGGTTCATAAAGCCAGATGTTCACTCCAGGAGGGATTAACACCTTCATGAGCTTGCAAACTGCCACAGTTCTAAGGAATCAAGCAGCAAATAGTGTGCCACTATGGAGAGATGGCTCTTGGAGGAGATTTGAGCAGTGGTATACAGTCTGTTATCCTAAGAAGTAAGGAGCTGGAAACCATCACAGACTGTTAGCTTTTAGTTGAAAGGAATATTCTTTTCATTTGGATAAACTTCTCAGCCAGACTTCTCAAATATTTAATATGAATAATCTCACCACCACAAGAAGCTGCCAGAGGAGTCTGCTCTTGAACGTAGACCATGTCAGCCCAAAATGAGGTTCCTCTCTTCCATAGAGGTATTCTAATTTTCAGAGAGTTTTAAATTTAAGCCGACATCATTTTTTCTCTTTAAAGATCTTGAATTTTAAGTCTGTCTCTTGACCTGATGATTTTCTTCCTAGTGGATGGAACTGGTTGAATTTTTCTTTGGATAAAAGGCATTATGGTTTTCTCTTAGGCGAAGGGTGGTGAAGACAAAGTGTTTGTTGCAACAGGATTTTACAATTAAAATTCCCCACTTTTAAAAGCTTGGTCATTTTTTTGAGTATTCTAACAATGAGCCATGTCAGCACATCTCATAGCATGCTCATGGGTGGTGAGGAACTTGAATTTAGGGGGTTTCTAATCTTTGGACACTGAACAGTGTTCAACTGTGGTATCACTGCCTAATGATGTTTTCATGATGAGATGGAGGGTTTATGGATTCCATTTTTATTTGTCTTCTCTCATTTATGATTTATGGGGCCCTCCCTTCAACACAATATATGGAAGGATAGCATTTAATGTCAAGATAAGATTAAAAAAAATAGGCCACCCATAAAGTGTACATCCTTTCTCACCTTCCTGCAGTGCAGAAACTGCCAGACCAGTATGCCTTCTGGGTTTCTGCTCTCAGGCCCTTCCAGGTGTGATCTACCTGTACACAGGTAAGGCAGGCTGATATGTCAAAGTTCACCCAGAATCTGTCTGGGTCACTGATGTGGTCTAGATCAATTTAGAATTTAAAATAAGTACTGTTGAGTTACTGTGTTGTAGATACTCATCCTAGTCTTTCTTCATTTCAGTGACGGAATTTCTGTGTCCATGTACGTTTTCAGAGGGGAGAAAGGGAAGATTCTTTTTTGTCCAGTCACACTGAAATCCTTACATGCTAGGGGAAAGTGTTTGATAATTTGTATTTTGAGACTTACCACTCATAAAATACTCCTTTCTCATAACAGGTTGCTGAATGCGATAAAACCGGGATTGGTAAAAAAGATCAATAGACTACCGACCCCTATTGCAGGTTTGGTGAGTATATTAAATGGAGGAAAATATTTCAGTGCTGCTTTTTGCACCTTGACATTGATTATGTGATTCAGATAGCAATTATTTTTGTAATTTGAATTCTTCTAGCCTAGTAAACTCAGACAGTCCCTCTGAAATTGGAATGTAGTCACCTTAAGACCTTTCAGTTTTTTTTTTCCAGAAGTAGGCAGTATTCAAGTGGCAGGGTATATTTTTAGAGGAAGATGATCTTCTTGGTTATATATCACCTCTCAGTTGTAGCACTAGCTTTAGGAAAACTGGAATGCATGCATTAGAAGCCACCAGCACAAAAAGATATTTTTTGGAAAGGAAGAAAACTGTACTTGCATATTTTGTCTCATTTTCCCTTTCCCCAAAATACCACAGTCTGCAGATAACATTCATTGTGGGACTATCTGGGGAACTGTTTCATGTTGACTTTAAGGGCAGAGCAAAATTTGGCCATGCTCTGTTGTAAGCAAGGAAGACCACAGAAGATGTGCTGACAGCTCATGGGCTGTCGGGAGCGCTGGGAGCTCAGGGGGTCACCTCAAGTGGTGGCACAGTCCTGTGCTTGCTGTTGGGGCAGAAGGTGGGGGTGTGAGTGCTTGTTGGGTCCAACAGGATTAGCCACATAGAAATATGGCTGTATTTACCTTCAGTTATAACTGGGAACAAAGGGGTCCTTGAGCATGTGGAAGGTGGCCATCCTCTGTTTAGACTCATCCTATATACACATGGTTTCCTTTGTGTTCTGGCACTGTTCACATTGTGGCTTATACAAGATTCAGAATATATTACTTGCTGATAGCTGAAGTTAACATTCCTTTGTAAAAAAGGCATTATTCCTTTGTAAAAAAGGCATTAAAAAGTTTCATTGTATTAGCAATGTTACATTTGCTGTTAAATTAGATCTGTAATGTTACATAGCCTTTGAGGCTGGGTCTTTCAACCCGTAGATTGACAAGGATATTTCTTCATGAATACTGCCTGATTTTAGAATCTTGTTTTTGATCCCCACCACCCTTTCTCCAAAGTTTCTTTGAGTGCCTTTCTTTTGCCTCTAAAACCCATCTAGTTTTATTCCTTTGCAGTCCTATTTGAAAGGAATATTTGATATAAACAGCTGAAAAAAGTACCAGTAGTGCAGTTTTCTTTTCCTTGGCTTGCTTTCAGGAAAGACTCAATTTTTGTTATGACTGTTTTAAGCAGATGATATTGAATTACATTGGGTTTTTTCCTTATTCATATGTAAAATCCCAGTGGTAAGGTGGTTATAGTAGGAAGGACATAGCAAAAAAGTCATTATGAGTGTGTATTTTTCTCATTCTTTGAGATAAAGCTCTCTCTCTTGCAAGATGTGTATCTTCAAAACATTATGAAAAAATGTATTTTCAGGATACGAATGATACAGCAGATTTTTTTTGTGTTGTAAAGTGACTTTATCACCTCTGTACCTGTGTCCTCTGATTTTCTTTTGTAACTACTTTCCTAAATATTTTTCCTAATAAATAATTAGGCTAATTGAAAACTTCGCTGTTTCTGAGATCTTGAACATTACCAATGGATGTTTTAATCTACTGTTCTGTGAATAAATTGCTCCCAGCAAAACAAACTATCAAAATTTCCCCTTGTTTTCCAAGATGTCTGGTTCCATACCTGCTGACTTTTGTTGCCATTTGTAACTACAGTGGTGAGTAAGTGGCTGCTTTAAGGATTGCATATGAATTTAAATTATCAAGTGCTCTTTCTAGTCTGTTATGCTTATTTATGGTGTATTATTTAAAAGTACAGCCATCAGGGGTGTGTTTGAGCACAGGGTGTATCCTTTTCTTTTCACTTACCTGTACCATGCCTATGTGTCTGAAAAAAAAAAATTTAAAATATTAACACTAAGGTCCAGAAGCAGTTATACCTCCTTGGTAGTTGACCCTATTTTTCTTTATTATCTTAGTTTTCACTGGCTTGACATACTAAATAGTTACTTCTTTCCAGTTATTTCACCCCAGCAAGTGTGAATTCTTCAAGTACAAGTAGAAAGGCTGTGAAAGCTTCAGTACCTTTTCTTCCTTGCATGAGATACGTGCTTTTAAATCCTAGATATGCTTCTGCCTATAAAGTGTAACCTAATTATTGTAAATTATTTTCCTGTAGCTGATAGAATAAGTATTTATTTTCCTAGGAGAGACAATAGGTACGTTTTCTTTTATACACAGTAAGAGCTAAAACTTATGAGTAATTGTGGAGTATTCGAAGTGCCTTTTGTTTCATCTTTAACCTCCAGAGACACAAACAGTTATTTATTACATAGCTCTACAAAATGCCTACTTGAGTCTAATTCTCCAGATATAGTCTATTTTCCTCCTTTAGGAAAAATTAGGAACTGTCCTTTATTGAAGGAAAATAACAGTGAACTTGAAGCCCATATCAGACACAGGCTGAGGTGTTCACTTGGGAGTATTATCAGATGTAAAAATTTTGCCTGTATTTCATGTTTGAGTTACTTCTCACAACACTCTGTAAGTATGATGTATTACTGGTTTAGTGTTGACAAGACTGAGTTCTTCAAACTTTTCCTGGCATTTAAAACTAGATGAATCTACAGTTACTCTGAAATTCTCACCAGTGACTTGCTCATGTATTTTGAGAGGGAATAATTTGTTTGCAGATCTTGCACATCAAAACACCAATCACTTAAGTAAAATTTATTGGTTATAGTGCTGTGGTGCTAAAGTAAGAACTTAAGGGTCTGAACACCACCATACTTAGCACAGGCCGTATAAATACACAAAGATGATCTTTGTCTAGTTGCAAGTCAGGATGTGGATTGTATGCAGCATTTCATATAGAATTACTTATGTTCAGCTTGGCAGGCTTGTTTGTAATTTGCTTTGATCTCCAGAAGTGCCGACTGCTTCTGTTATCACAGCAGAAATGATACATTGCTTTAATGAAAGAAGGTATAGGACTGCTGCTTTGGTATTCAGACTTACAGTATTAAATCTGACAAAATGTTTTCTCATTCTTGTTCAGTGTGCATTTATCCCGAAAGCTAATGCTCCCACCAAAAAGCAAATTCACAAAACATTCAAAGAACGCTTTAGGCCTAGGTAGCAGTAACAGTCTTTACTAAAAGCCTTGTTGCCTGAAGAAATTTTCTCATGTGAGAAATTGATACTGAGCATCTTTGTTCTAAGACTGTCAGGTCTCTAGCACCATCATTTCATGTATTTAATTGTAGAAGGCTGGAGAACTGCTTTGGCTGGTTTACTAATTAAAAAACCATCTGGAGCTGCAGAAGACTTGCAAAGATGTATTAGAGTAAAAGGAATGTAATTGACTTTTACAAAACCAGCCATTTTTTCAGTGAGTTGCTGTTGGTTTCTTTCATTTAATTTCATTTGTGTGACATTCATAGTGAATACAACTAATTTTTAAGGTTTCTACTAATTGCAATTTTGTACCTCTATACCTTATTACCTATTCTATAAAAAATTACCATCATCACTGTAGATAAGCTTTGCTCTATAATACTAACCACTGTATGTTGACTTTCTTTTTCCCTTAAAAAGATTCCAGCTTTTGCTTCCTGTCCCTGAATGTTACCCTGTGAGAAAAGAAAAGGTTCCTGCCTTATCTTTTGTTTGACAGGATTTAGGGGAGTTTATAGTATTACTTCAGTTCCTTGAACAATCCCCACAGGAGCCCAGAGACTTAGTTCAGAGGCTGTGTGAACGATTCTCACATATAATAGGAGGAAGTAGTCAAGACAAAGATGGAGAGATGAACTTTAGCTTGGGTCTTGGCTCATGTTTCAGCACTACTGTGTTTACTGTGGCATCCAGTTCTCAGTTTGTTTATGGTCCTTAACTTTGTGACATATGTATGGTATAGAACTGGAAGAAATAGACCTGCAGAAGTCACCTGGTTGCACGGTTATTGCTCCAAGATGAACAGAGCCGTAATGTGCTGCCTGTTCCTTTGAAAATGAGGTTGGGGTTTTTTTCCCTCATTATTGTCTCAGGAAGTTTCTTTTGGCATAGTGCTCTCTGAGAGCTTGCTATTACCCTTATTAAGAACAGCTATCTGTCTGCTGGTGCTGGTAGTTCTTATGCTGTAATACTGCCTAAACTGTAAGTTTAGGGTTTTTCTATATTATATGTTATTTCAAAGAAACGTCATCGTTATGTTAGCTTTCAGGAGTTTGTGCTACTAATTAAATTCAGCAAATGAAATCTTGTTTCTTCATGCAGGTATGAACCTCAAAATAAAATTAGAAGACCCAAATAAAGTATAGTGTGTTCATACAGTTAAAACTAATTAGCAAAGATAAAGAAATACACAAAACTTTAACAGATATGCATAATTTTTATCACTCTTTTCATTCATACCTCCTTGCTAGTATTTTTTTTCTTAAAAAATGTATCTTCTTGGGTTTTTTTTCTTCTTTTAAATTTATCACTCTCCCTTTAATTCTAGTACCTTCTGGAAGGAGCCTGCTCATATTTTAATATACAGATTCATGATATATGATAATTTCTGTTTCCTTGTTTTTTACTACTATTCTCTGCTAAACATAGTCATTTCCCAGCGCAATTGTATTCATAAAAAAGTCCTGCTGTATATGTTGTGGTACCTGTAAAGTAAACAGAAGCAAAATTTCCTGGCTATCTAAAAACAGTAAGTTCTTGGCACTCACATTCCAAAAGCATTTTTGTGAATGCTGACAGAAAACAAAGTGTCAACAGCATAGCAAAATAGTGTGCAAACCTTCTGCCACGTTTTCTGTAGATCTTCCTGGCTGAATAGTAATTGGTTTCTCCTCACCTCTTGTGCCTGCTTTCAGTTCTGAAATCTGAATGTTTGACTAATGCCATATTTACGGTCTGGCCAGTAGTTGAGAGCAGCACTGTGTGCTTTGGCTCATCACATGCTGTGATATATAATGAATCTCTTCACTAAAGCAAGAGTATCCTTAAAAAAAAAAAATGGTTAGTATCGTGTCCTTGTATTCTTTGTGTTGGTTGGGTTTTTTACTCGCCTAGCTTTCTAGACTTGATTTTTGATTTAGGTTTTCATTTAGGTTTTCTTGCCTTGGGTGTCATCTGAGCTGGACAGAATTACTGTATAAAATTCCTCTTTAATGAATTTAGCTGTATGTTGTATTCATAAACATTTCTAAGTTACACAAAGAATATAAAAGCAAACTAACACGTGTTTCTTAACCACATTGTTTGTAAACAGAGTCTGTGTGGAACAATCTGCAGTGAATCTGTAGTTACTTCATTGCAGAAGAGGAAAACAGCCATCCGTTCAAATTTGGCAGGAAGCACAGAGAAAGCAGTATTGGGGGGGGGATGAGATACAAACAAATAAAAACCAGAAGTTTATATGGAAATTCAGCTATTTTTCTTTTTTTTAACTGTTTTGAAGGTTTTTATTGCTTCCTATTAACCATACAAATGCCATCCAGGAGGATGGCTCTTCTGCCATTTAGACTCGTAGCACAAATGCAAAATACAATGCTGGCATCTCATGTAGTATTTTATTTATTAAAATGGCTCTGCTTACTCTGTTGTGTTGGGTTTGGTTCCAGAACTCTCAAACTTGTGATGCTGGAAACTAATAATTGTTCTGACAGCAAATGTACTGGAGACATATTCCGCTGCTGCACTTGGGTTCAGCCTGTGCTGCCTGGCTTCCAAGTTGTACTATAAACTGAGGTGTGCATGTAAGAGAGGCTGAAATAATAGGAAATTAATAAAAGGTATGTACTATAGAAAAAAACCAAACAAAACAAAGGGAGGTAGATGCCCCCACCTTATTTGTTTGTTTGTGATGGTCTGAGCTGCATTTAACTGTAAAACACACCCTCAGAGAAGTAAGTTCAACCAACTCCTAGTAGTCTTCGTGTTCACCACCTCTGTATGGCTCATGAGTTGTCCCTAACGTCCATGGACGATCACTTCTTCCCTCAGATACCAGCTGCAGTGTTGTGTTTCTGATGGCTGGAGATGAAATTTGAAGAGAAGAACCTTGTTTGTTTCCAAATTATTTGTTATTGACCCCTCAGGGGGTTTTGTGTGCTTCCTGCACCACTGGCCCCAGCCAGAACTCAGGCGGGACTTTGGCAGACCAACCTCACTGCTGGCCCTGAAGTCCCATCTTCTGGATGCTACCTTAGCTGGAGTACTTACAGTGCACTCAATAAGCTAAACTGTTCGTTGGCTGGGACCACTTGTCATGCTAAGGATACTAGCCCTTTCTGCCAGTGTCCAGGAGTTCGTCCCTTGTTATAAGATTAAGTCCATCAGTACCCAGGGTGCCCTGAGCAGTTTCCTTGCTGTGTCAGAGCAGCACCAGCCAAGATGGGTAAATATTTGCAGGACACATGTGAAGGATGGCTGGGATCCATAGCTGCTGTGGATGCATGCAAACTTTGTTATGTTTTTAAGACCTCTTCCCAAACTAGACTGGTTAGGATTCAAAAGTGCAGCACTTTCACAGTCAGCTTAAGTTGTGCCTTCAGCCTGCTGAGCTCTGCTGCTGAGAATGTCAGGACTTGGTTTGGCCAAATGCTAATAATACTTTTAAGCTCTTTGTGGCAAGGATCATCTGTTAGTCTGTTTTTGTCTAATACCTCACCCCATGAGTCCTACTCCATGGCCAGGACTCCTAGACAGTATGTTAATACAAATAATAAATAACAGTTACATAAATATCACAAGCATTCCTATGTCATTCACAGCCTCATTTTAGACTGCTCTCCCAACAACTGTGAGTTTAATCAGTAGGTTTATAGTTAGCTTTATTCACACTGAATAATTTAGAATGTTAATATGCAAATTTGGAGGCAAGGGGAACCTTTTCTATGATAAAACCAAGAGTGGATGGTCACTGCAGAGGATGTCCTCTTTTTTTTTTTTTTGGCTGAGTGGAGACACCCTTTTCTTGCCCAGCCTTAGCATGCTTTAGTAAAAAGTGTTTGATTAAAAGCAAAGAGTAGTCTACATGAATGTGGGCTATCAAATTACTTCTAAAGATGTTATTTATAAAATATAATAATGATTCTTTTTCCCCAGAAAATTTAGTAAACTGAAGGATTTCAGGGATAACATTTGAAAATTGAGAAAAGGAAAACGTTGCTACTGCTGAAGTGTTAATGCTAGGCAGCTGAAATGTAAACCTGTCCTTATCATGGCATTAACCTTTACTATAAATGACAGTCTTTCCTTGGTTTGAGGGGAGCAGCTGGCTTCCAGGAAGAGCTCATTTTGTACCCATGAAAAATGTAGGTTGCCCACTGGAATAACTGTTAGATTTGCATTCAGACGCTGGAGTCCTCCTGCAAGTTCAGCCATGACTTGCATTACGTTGTTTTAATGACACGGTGTTGAGTGAATATTTCAGAAATGGCAAGCTTTTGAAGAATAGTCTCTAAGTATCTGTAAGTATCAGAAAAAATAATGTTTTAACAAACTAATGTCATTTGCCACATAGCCTAAATTTGCACTTAATGAAGTGAGGGATCAGTGCCTTCCTTGAGCTGCTATCTCTGAAACAAAGAGCCTCCTGAGCAATGATTTATACTCTTCAAAACAAGTCCCACTGTTGAAGCTTATGACTTCTCTTAATAGTTGGGCAAATACCACATGGTCTGGAATCATGTACCATCTTCAGAAGTTTTCAGTGAAGGACTTGGATGCCTTGAGTCTGTGAATTTGTCCTGTGGGGAATGAGGCATTGTTGCAGTTGTATCCAGGCACCTGCAATTTTTGTATGTCTTCTGTTGCAAAATTGATTATTTTGCAATGAGGATATAAAAAGAAGCACTGAGCTGGTGTACTGCAAGTGTTTAGGCCAACATACATAAAATATGTAGAGCTACAACTAGCCATGTCTTGAAGCCAAATAAATATAAGCTAAGTATCAGCTTTTGTCCTTAGCAAGGAAAGCTAGATCTGAGGTTATGGTTGCTTTCAGCGACTCTGAATTTGGCATTCCTACAAATGGCAGCACTGGCCTTTATATTAGCTGGAGTGGGCAACTGACCTGGCTAAAAAATACCCTTCATCTTAAAGCATGAACATAAATGCAGGCAGGAGGGAAGGAAGAGGCTCATGAAATTGGGAAAAGAGGTGTCATTCCATCAATTTAAAATAGTTCTGAAACTGCAGCTACAGAGTTTAGACTTAGATGCACTCCTTAAGGTATTGGCCAAAAGCAAAGGACACAGGAACCTGGGAAAGTCTCAATCTTAAATCCTTCATTTAAAGGTTGTCTGTGTTTAAAATTATACTTAGTAGTATTCTCACTCCCTAATTCTGGATAGCCTCTCACAGGTTGGAGTCTGTAGGTCTGCACTATAAATACCATCTCTGATCTCCAACTGTCTTTTTCAGTAACATGTAGCCTCTGCTGCAGGGAACAGCTAGATCAGTGTTGATAACCAGATAACAGCAGCACTGGAAGTGTGAAAAGGGAGAATTGGATACCTTCCCAAAAGCTCTTAACCTGAAAAGTCCTTGGGTGGCATGCAGGGAGAGTTTTCACAGTATAGTCAGACCAACAGATTGGCACCTCAAAATGGGAGGGAGTTCAAGCTTTCTTGACCTTATCTTGTGAAAAGAGAGTCTGTTGTGACCCCGGCCCTTGGGCTGAAGATGGTGGCAGAAGAATGCTGTCTCTAATCCCCTCCCTGGCTGCAAATCAGCTTGGTGAAGTCTATTGCAGTTAATGTCTGCTAGCAACTGTTCGTACTGTTTCTATGCTGAAAACCTTTCCGGGCACTCTTAAGTGGATTTATTTTAGATGATGTGCATGTTGCTAGCAGGAGCCTACGTGCTGAATGCAGATGATGGAATGTGTCTTGCTCCAAAGATCACATTGCAGTTGTTTCCCTGACTTAAAGCAAACAAGCAAAAAGGCAAACTAATGGAAAACTGGTGCCTTAAAGATCGGTGCAAAGTGATTTCTTTAGTTTAAGAGACCAGTAAAATTCTGTAGTCTGGTGCTGTGGTCAAGAGTTCATAGAGGTTGAAATACCTGACACTGAATTCTCCTTGTCTCTGCATTCCTCACTGCTCCTGGATTAAAGCCACTTGCTTCCTGCTTGGCATGGCACTTTCCAATTGTAATGTGTTTCCTCTTAAATGTCCAGAGGTCTAATGATACTATTGTAAACCTGTTAAAATTAATGTTGCAGAGGAAACAGCTTAGTTAATTGCTTATGGAAAATACAGTGATAGGCTGAACTGTCTGACTGAGGGACATCAAAACCATTAACCATTAACCTTTTGAAAGCTGAAAAACCTTGTGATATAATGTGCAAATCTCTCCCACAGCTTAGTAGGACAATTGCATATTCATTTATGGACAACAAATATAACTAATGGTCTAGAAAATTAATACTGCAATACAGAGGCAATCCTTAGCTCTTTGGAGTGGGATCCTTCTGTTAAAGTCCTCATTATTGCCATGTATTTGTTTGTTTCTGCCTCCTCATCTTCATGTGGGAAGCACTATTACTTTGATGGTGAATGTCTGTTTTTCTTTGGAGCAATAGTGCATGCTGATTTATTACTGCTGAATGTGTGAAAGGGAATTTTCTTTTCAGGCTTTTCAATAAGGGGAGAGTATTGTACTTGCTAAATGTGTGCATGCATCCAAGTGTGTACTGAGTTCAGCCCAGCTTTTTTCAGTCCATTCTGTTACACTATTTCTTTACCTCGGCTTCTCTCCTTTAAATTGTAGTAGTTCTCATGCACAATTTAGAACCAAGCTTGTGTTACCCCATAAGACCTATGGTAAACATGATGTTTCCCCCCTCCTCCATTCTCATCTTTTTTAGTCATAATGTTGGTATTATTTGGTCTCCTTTCACAGCTAAAGAGATGTTACTTGACTTAATATGTTGCAAAGAGGTGTTGGTGTGTTGGGAGGCATGTTGGACTGCGTGCCAGATTGTGACACCCTTGCACCTGTTGTGGGGCAACAAATTTCAGGCCTTAAACTGATAGCCCAGGCTGCTGATGCTCTTGCTGCTTGCCATTTTTAACTGTTGGCTTGGATGGGTGCTGTGCAGCTTGGCTGCACAGCCAACAAATCCTGCGGGTGTTACCAAGCATTCCTGGATATTTCTCATACCTTTTCTTAACGAAAGCTGCCTCATTGCTGTTGTCCTTTGAATACCATTTCTAGTTTGGTTGGAAAGAGGCTTGCTGTTTTTTTCAAAACCAATCCTAACTTTACTGTTCCTGCCTAACAACGGCATTAGGGGTCTTAGAGCTAATGCCTGCTGTTGACTAAATTATCTAAGTTGTCAGTAGGTCATTGAATTGTTATCTTTGCATTCAAGCCCTGATATAATGAAGTTATAGAAGTTCCTGTGAAGCTGCTTGTTAAGTGCCTTCAGGAGGAAGCTGCAGGCCTGACTTGGTGGTAATGGATTTTCGAAGATGTAGCACAATAATAAAAGCTCAAGTGTCAGTGGGACATAGGCTTACCTTGCAGGCAGCACCCAGTCTTTGGCTAACTGCAGGAGGGATCCAAGGTCATTTTGGCAACTAAAGAGAGCTGAACTGTGAAGCAGGTCTGTTTCCTTGGCCAGCAGTGCATGGATCAGGAATGCTGGTCAGTGTTTTTTTGGTTTTAACCTTCCTGTCCTTTCTACCTCCTCCTGTCCTGCAGCCCACAGCAGTGAATAGGACCATGCTATAAATGCTGTCTGCCTCTCAAGCCTGGTTTTCAGACCAAAGCTGGCAGACCTGCTAGATAAGAAGTGTGATGTTTATATATTAATTTCTGGAGTTACAGGGATCAGCCGCAAAGTATTAGCACCACTATACAGTATGTCCTCTGTTATTTAAAAGGGAGGATAGTGGATAGGTTCAGTTATTTGAGGTTTCAAGTAATCTAGGGCAATTTTCAGTGTAATTAATACATGTCAGGAATTTGACCCTTGTGGGGATAACATGAAGTTCTAGATAACTGAGGAGATACTATAAACAAGTCCTGAAAATTGTGCCAGGAGACTGTCTGCACAGGTCAGTAGCACTACCTAATAAAATGTCTCAACTTCTGATCTAGAAAAATATTTCGTGCAACTTTCACTTGACATCTGCAGAAGCAGAAAAAACCCTTTATTTTTGTACAATTCCTGTATGTTTTCTTTCATTAAGTTTCTCCTGTTACTCCTAAGGAGGTCAGATTATAGTTACTTCTTAAACTATAGCAACTGCATGAAAAGGAAAACTTTAAAAAGTCTGAGAGTGCCACATGTACCAGATACAGATACACTGAACTGCTGTACTTTGTTTCTTTTCAAAGAAAATACAAGCAGATTTTTAAAAAATTAGTAACTACTACTACAGGGTTGATACTGTATACTGGAAACTATGTATTTTCTGATATTTCAGAAAACAAATTATGTACAAATGCAGGAATTGCATCAATCATTGGTAAAACTAGTTGCAAACTGGTAAATAAAACAAAATGGTTCCCGCAGAGTGCTGTCTGAGCTCTTAAAAAAAACCTCTAAAGAGATGAAAAGAGGTAAGTAAGTAAGTAAATGCTGTGGGCCAAAAGAACAAAATTGTAACCAAATTCAGTGTTTAGTGACAGACTAACATTAAAAAAAGTAACATGACATAAAGTTTGTCACAGGAGGATGAGTTTTGTTTTGCTCTGTATGTTTTGAGAAGTCAGGCTAGATTGATCTTCTCCCTTAGTGTACATGCCTGTATTTTATTTTTTACACTGTTGAATAGTGACTAGGTGGAATCTGATATGTCAGTAGACTAGAATTTTAGACAAGGAAGAAGCAAGATGATTACATTCTCTTGGACAACTGCTGCAGTCCAAGAAAAATTTGAGTAAGCAAGGTATTAGCAGAAATATTTTAGAATGGGTGATGCTTTATCTTCAGCAATATTGCAACAGTTTTTCCTTTTTCTTTCATTCTATCTGAACCATCCAAAGAGCAAAATTCAATCCAATATTATGATAAGTTTGAAGGAAGTTTAGGAGCTGTATCTTCAGACTTGCCTGGTCTCCATTTATGTGCATCTCAGAGCTTTGAATGACACAGTCCGGACTGACCAAAATCTGTTTTCCTGCTAAATATGGACTTACTGATATGAATCTCCTCTTCCCTGTTATGCTGTATAGCACCTCAAGTCAATGCCTTCAGGAGTTTTTAATTAAGAAAAAACACATAGATGCAGTAAAAAGGGACAGAGAGGAACAAGGTGTTTGTCAGTACAGTGTTACCAGCAAACTCAGTATCTATCTGCCATCATCATTTCAAAGGCATAACTAATGCAGAATTTTGGGGAGGATGATAGAGTAGTTACAATGAAATTTAGAGGAGGCTACTCGTAAGCATGGGGACTGAGTGTGAGAAAATTCCAAATCTGCCTAGAGTCAGCACCCACAGTATTAGACTAAGTTGGCTAGTTCCCAGGGGTGTTTGAGACCTTAAATGCTCTTTAGTCCTTACCCTCTGGTTGATCAGAGATTAATCTCTTGCTTTTTTAAATACTATTACCCAATCTCTTGAGCCACCCAATCCTGATTAAAATTTACTTTCTAAATTATGAGCCTAGAGAACTGAAACTCCTTGAATTCCAGACCTTTACATATTTTTTGAAGAACTGAGAGTTCTTGGTGCTCTCATAGTGTCAAAAATTCTTGCAGATAGTTTATCTTCTGAAGAGTATTTCACCTTGCTTATTCTTTTTCCTTTGGCTGAAATTTGATGAACAATACTAGAAATCCAGCACTTGAACTTCAATAGAAACTATTATGTAAGTAAATTACACACCAAGAACTTCAAAGATTGTGGTCAGTGTTCTCCATCACAGCTTCCAATATTATTTACTCTCTTTTAAAAGCAGCATAGGAATATTCTTGTCTTTTATAACTTTGAAAGTTGGAAAAATAAAAATGCTAGACTGGGGCTGGGAAGTAAATAAGAGGAAAGACAGTCAACTAGTCTATCAGGATAATGGAAGGTGGAGTTTAGGATATGCTAGAGAATGCAGAACCCTGCATAACCTCTGTGGTGTGGGTGTGGGCAACTCACTGAACAGTCTACTTGGGTTTGGCAGCTCTCACCCTTGCTCAGGACAGCCACATCAGCCCTTTCAGGAGTGCAGCTTGATGCCAGCGCCTTTCCCATTTGAGGGCAAATGGCCCAAATGGCCTTAGCAGTGTAGCACAGCACATTTAGGGATTTCCAGGTAGCCAAAAAGCCTGAGAAAGTGGGTGCTGCTCAGGTGCTAGCTGACTCCCCACAGTCTCTGCAGTCACGGGCATGCTGAAGCCCCTGTGCAGCTCTGAGCTGGCTGGCACATACACAAAGAGTATGCAGAACATGTGTGACCAGGGTCTGGTGCCTCCTGGGTGGGTGAGCTCCTGTGCTGCAGTTTGGGCAGTGTTTCTGCATCACCTAAGGTGGTTGCATAGCTCTGTAGCTCCTGTGTTTGGATGGGGCTACATCTGTTGACCTTGTAAACCCCAGGTAGCTCCTAGTAGGGCCGCCAGATTTAGGGGTTGATTGGCTTCAGCACAGTGCTGAGCGTCAGCTGGGTCAGTGCATTCAAGCAAGGCAGTCTGATGAATCTATTCCCCAGTCGCTTGGAAGGGCAGTGTAGGAGTGCTTGCCAAAGCCAGTAAGTTCTGCTGGGCTTGAGCTGATTTCGGGTAGCCATGTGTAACATTTGCATTCTCCAGAAATCTGCACCTATGGGAGTGATTTGGAGACATGAGCTGGCTGGGGACTGGGACTCTGCAGTGCTTTAAATCAGCTAATTTGCTGGCAGCTTCTTATTGGTGCTGGAGCTAGTACAGCTTCTTTCATGGTCTTTGATGGCTGGCCTAATAATCTTGCTAGACTCTCTCTACTGGTTCTGCTGTCTAGATATACCTTTCTCTGATCAACTCTGAGTCCTGACCCTTTGTTGAGGAAAGGAAAATATCACATTTATGTTAAATTTACCATTTTCCTTTATACAGTCTCATCAGCTAAATTTTATTACATTTTTTATGTGGCTTTAAATTTAAACAGTTTTCAGAAGCAGCAGATTGAGGAGTTGGAAGCTTATTATTTGATGGTACATTAACATCTCTGCTGGCCTTATTTGTGACTGTTGTGAGCAGGAACCACTGGTTATACCCAGGCAAGCTGAATTATAAGCATGATTGGCTCTTTTTTTCAAACAAACAAAAGTTTATCTCAGATCTGGCAAGGACGGAGGATATGGTATTAACTGAAGTTTTAAGAATAAATTATCAGTGATAACTGATTTGTTTTCCTTTTCTGTTCCTTTCACCAACAAACAAGATAAGCTATTTCTGCCATCTTTGTTGCTTAGATCTGTTTCTAAAGACCTGGTGTGATCCATGTGATGAACACATCTTCCTACCCTTGTTGCTTTGTGTATTCTGAGGGGAGAGAGGGCGTTGCAGTAGTACACCTCTAATGTGTTGAAGAAAACTGAACAACAGGATTATCAGTCCTTTCCCATCCTCTGTTCTGCTGTCCAGAGGAACCAAAACAACACTGTGAAAGAGCTAGGAAAATGCTTTGCAATGGGAAGGCACCATATTAAAGAAGTCTTCCTTTGCTTTAATCATTGGTTCTATTCCATTAATTTAAAGAAACTCTGCTTCTTAAATACATTATATTATTGTACTACATTTTATTTGTTCTCAAAGCTTAGTCTTCACAACTGCAAATTACATTGGCATCCAGATGAAAGACACGAATCCTAATTTCCAAATGGCTCTTCAAAGGCATGCTTGCATGACTACTATAGACTTAGTGAACAGTAGCAATTTAAGTAATGTAAGTAGGCTATTCTGTGTAGTCAAACTAGATTTGCAGCTAGAGTAGCTTCAGGAATACTCATGCTGTTTCTTGAATCTAGAGGCTGCTTACTGATGGTTGAAAAGAAATGGACAAAAAAATCACTGCCAGACTATGGGGTAACTCATCTTGCAATGAATATTTACCATTAAAAAAACCCACCAAAGCTGGAGATATTCAAGATCACTGATAATTAATTAACACCAAATGTTTGTTTTCATATCTGGGAAAGAAGCAACAGATGCATGGATATAGTATTGGAGTATTCAATAATTCAAGCTGTTATACTGTATATGGTCAAAGTCATGAATGGGCACTGATTTACTGAGCATATTTTTGCACAGATATTTTTATTGTCTGCAAAATTCACTTGCAGAAAATTGAAAATTCATAATTTTCTTCCCCTTCCTTTTCCTCACCAAAGTAATTCTAGACACCTAAATATGAAAGCTTTTTATTTATTTTTTCAGTGGAAGTAAAAACAAGGTAGGTTTTTCATGGGAAATGTGCTGGAACTTCATTCAGTAGAAATAGCCAATTAAAAAAAAAATTGTGGTTTTTGGACTTGAACAGCTTCTTTTAGAAGTGTTTTAAGGAGACCCAACTTGAACATTTAAGAAGTCCAGTGTGTTTTATGTAATGTTGGCACGAAAATGCAAAGCTGTGAGTGGGGGGAAAATGTGTGTCAGGTATCATGTAACAGCAGCAAAAAGATTTTTGATGTTTATCAAACCCTGAACACCACAGATTATTAAAACATATTCCTTGGCAATAAAGAGTAGATGTTTAGTTTGAAAGGAGAAGTGGAATTTGTTGGTTTTTTTGCAGAGGTCACGAACTGAACAGGAATGAGTCCTCCTTGGCGGTTTCACTATTTCGCTGTTTGCCTTGGGGGAATAGAGATTTAGTCTGATTTTAACAGCTACTGCCAGGCCCCCGGCTCCCACAAGCAGCTCACTTGCATCTTTTGAGGCCCACCTACAGGAGTTGTACTTGGACGGAGGGATGAAGAGGCCCTCCAACAGCTCATGATGCAAAGTGTCCTGATCGCTGAGGTGGATTGCTGTCTACTGAGAGAAGTCCAAGTACTGACAAGTGTTAGAATTCTCTGACTTCAAATGGAAGGTAGCTTTACTTAATATACTAAGCAAAAGGGAACATACCATATAAAAGAAAAGAGGCAAGAAAGTAAAGGCATGTTAGAAGTGAGTAGTTACTACAATTACAAAAAGTGTTATGAGGCTGTCAGGTGGTGGTCATACATTCAGTTTTAGAGGTTTGATGTCATACTGATTGTAATTTTAGGTACCAATTTCTTTTGTATCTTTACAGTTTCAGACCTTAAAAATAAACTTTAGAAAATTTCAGCTGTTCTCTGGCCCTGAATGCACAGCTGGTCCAATATAGCTGGGTCACAAAACTTCAGATTATGTTCATCATGCCCATACTTTCATTAAAACCCTTTGGGGATAATACAATCGTGATGAAATCTGCTTCTGTGCCTGATTGGGAAGACAGGTGATAAATTACATGGGGAAGGTAAACATTGAGGCTATACCTCTAACACACTTTTGTGTTTCTAATTAATCAGGTTCTTGTGTATCAGAAAAGCATTATATATAAATCTCACTATTGCTCATTTCCATTTCCTTTATTTTTTTTTCCTTGCCACCTGCTTTGGATGTAGTGACAGAGAAGAAATAAAAGCAGTCAGTAATGATCACAGACTGAGAAGTATTTTTTCAGATAGTAATCTCTGTAGCTGCACACAGATGCACCGCTTATGCTTTGTTACCTGTACTGGTTTATAATAGATGATGCTGATCAGATAATTAATAATACAATCAGACACATCTTTTCAGGTGGACAGTTCCTGATGCACAGAATATTTCCTCATTTTCTTCTCTGCAAGACCCACTCCATCCCAAATGTTTTTTTGCAAGCTGAATCTGATGGTTTCCTGGAGCTGGGTCCCTTGAATAGTCAACACTGCTATTCCTGGAAAACAAGGTTATTTTCTCTACAGTCAAGTCAAAATATAGAAAGCAGGTGTTGGGTATCAGTGCCCTGGGATATCAAGTGTGATCAAAGGGATCCCATGAAGCTTGGACCTGCAGGCAGAGAAAAGAAGCCAGGTCATGTGAAAAAAAGGTATTATCTTTTGTAGACTTGCTATTATAATTAAGGAAAACATGGAATAAATCTTAGCACATACATTTGCTTTGCATAGGTAATCATCTTTACCACCAAAGTACTCCTCTTAGCAGGAGCACATAAATAGTTTTTAAAAAGTATCTGTTGTGCCGTGGCTTAACACACAGTTGCCCTGAAAGCAGTCTGGAAGGGCTCAGGTTTATTCAGCACTGCTTGTTTTAATTGATGACTGTACATAACACATGAAGGACCTACTTGTGTTGGAGATTAGGCTTAGGCTATTTGTGGTGTTCCTTTGGACTACCCTAGGGCTGTACCTTTTGGGTACATTGCTCATGAGGTAATTCAACTTCATTTATCTATTTTTTTTTTTTAATACAGAATGATAAGCTTTAACACTATGACTAGCAAAAAACAAACAAACAAAAAAAAACCCTCTCTCATATTTAATGCTCAGGTTAGTTTCTTTGGTGGTCTCATTTACTTAATCTTTGTTTTCACAATATTTGGTGTAGTGGTTCTTATGACTTAAAACTTTGGATGTAAAGTTTATGTAGTTTTGTTTTCTTTAAGCAGTTTGTTTGGGATGGCTGTCTTTTGAGTACTTACAAATCCATAGTCAGACTCTGTACTTTCCTTGACACTTCGGGTCTGGACAATAACACACAAATAAACCAAATGTACGAAACAGCATATTCTCCTTAGTTTGGAATTTCATGCCCATTTTTAAATTTTGCTGTAGAGCTCATTTGTGGGGACAACAGCTGCAGGGATGTGCTGAGAAAGGAAAGTGTCCAAGTATCCAGAGGATGTCCAGAGGGAACCATTGTAGCACTAGCTATGGTTTCAGGGTTGAAACGCTTGAGATCTGTGTTTAGATTAGTCATACTCCTGCACTCATAATGGGAGTGCAAATAAAGCTCAAATTTATCTTCAGGACCTTTCTTGCTCTCCTTCAGACAGACAGCACACCTATTGCCAGGAGGATGGGTAAGAAGTAGCTTAGGGAGCTCAGGTTGCCCTCAGAGCATGGTGTTGTGATTTTTCTTTCATTCTTGTCTCTTCTGTAGCTCTTTCCCCAACCCACTCTTTCATATTGGCCTAGTTCATAGCCCCTCCATGAAGGCAGTGAGATAAATAACAGTTCTTTCCATCAGAACAAAAGGAACCATGCCTTATATTTTTGCTGGTTTTGTGTTTTTACGCATCTGGCTCTCAATTTGCAAGGTGAATTCCCAGTGGCTTCTAGAAGTGCTTGGCTACAATTTTTGACCTTGCTCTTCATTGAATTTATTCACAAGAAAACAACAACAACCAATCAAAAAAAAAGAAAAAAAAAAGAAAAAAAAAAAAAGGTGGGTGACAGAAGAAGTCATAAAACTGAGACCAAATCGTTCACAAGCCAAGCATCTGATACTAAAAAGCTGAGAGAATGAGCTGCAGAGAAGGGATGGAAAGGAAATGTTATCCTCTTCCTTGGCCATAGCACGGCTGTTAGCATAGAATATGGCATGAGATAGGCACCCTCTCTTCAAGACCTGGTGAAATCTTACATCTGTTTGACATCTGGCTGTGATTTCATCAGCATCAGAGCCAGTGCATAGCCTGGAAATGTTTTGGGGTTTTATGTTCTGTTTTCAACGCTGTAAACAAAGCCATCTTAGGGTGTATCTTGGTTTTGGCAAATCTGAGGGAGTTCACATCATCTGATCATCATCTGCTCTCTCCTCCAAAGACATGGAAGTTGACTGAGCCCCTATTTGTTTAAATGTTTTATTTGTGCCTTCAGGGATAATGACCTGATGTAGCAAGGGGTAATATCAGGACCTACTTAACTAGTAAAGTCCTACCATCAGCCTGGTAATCATGCTGTGTGCACCCCTCCCACCCTCCTGTGGTTTGCTTTTGCCTGTTGGGTTGAAGTCTGCTCTTGCTCATTTTCTCTCCTTTGCTCAGCTTCCATTCACATTATTGAAGATTTATATGTTTTTATGCAATCAATAGCAGTATCAAAGTTGTGCGCTCTCTTCTTGCTCTAGGCACTTGCAGGTTTTCGCTCTAGTGAGCCTGGGAGCAGCAGGATCTAAGCACCTTGGCACTTCTAGCCAAGTTTTCTTTGGAGTACTGAGACACCCAAAGGGAGTTGGGGTTGTGTTGCCTGGAGATGAGGAGGCTCAGGGTGGATCTCATTGCTCTCTCCAAGTTCATGAAAGGAAGGAGGTTGTAGTGAGGTGGGGGCTGGTCTCTTCTGCTGTGCCTACAGTGAGAGGACTAAAGGACATGACTTTAAGGTGAGACAGAGGAGATTCAGGTTGGATATTGGAAAAAAAATTAGGATGATCAGGCATTGGAATAGGTTTTCCATGGATGTGGTAGAGTCACATCCCTGGAGGTGTTCAAGAGGCACCTGGATCCGGCAGTGGGTGATGTGCTTCAGTGGTTCAGGGGTTATCGGGACAGTACTGGGTGGNGGGCCCGGGGAGGCCAGCATCGCTCCGGCTGGCGGGCTGGTACCTCCTGCTCCCTCGCTCTGCCCCCGGGGATCATCTCTTGCTGGGTTTTTTCCCACTGGCGTTTCGTTTTCGTGGGTGAGGCTGTTATGTGCCAGAATCCTTTTGGGATATAAGCAGCCCTGTTTCCCCTGGCTGTTCTGGGAAGTGCCTTCAGTTCTGGTGTGCTGTCAGCCTTAGTCTCCTGGAGAAACCATCCTCAGCTTCTAAGTGAATGTGTCCGAACTATGATCCATTTCCTTCCAAATCTACCGATTTGGAGTTTGCCACAGAAAACAATCTTTTACGTAGTTTTATTATATATGTACAGCAAAACACATTGGATGAACAGTAAAACACACATGCACACACACACATATGTATATTGTTAAACATGTGTATATAATTAAACATACACAGAAAAGCACATTGGAAACATAGTAACACATATATACATGTATTTATTTGCGTATATATGTGTGTGTACATACACATACACATATACTGAAAAGTTCCCAGCCTTTCTTACAGAAGTTCTTTCCTGGTGGACTTGAACTGAATATTTCAGTATTTCTGTGAATCTGTGAATCAGACAATATGCTGATTCACATCTCACTGCTTTTACATAGATAATTTATCACCACTAATTANATAGCAGTATCAAAGTTGTGCGCTCTCTTCTTGCTCTAGGCACTTGCAGGTTTTCGCTCTAGTGAGCCTGGGAGCAGCAGGATCTAAGCACCTTGGCACTTCTAGCCAAGTTTTCTTTGGAGTACTGAGACACCCAAAGGGAGTTGGGGTTGTGTTGCCTGGAGATGAGGAGGCTCAGGGTGGATCTCATTGCTCTCTCCAAGTTCATGAAAGGAAGGAGGTTGTAGTGAGGTGGGGGCTGGTCTCTTCTGCTGTGCCTACAGTGAGAGGACTAAAGGACATGACTTTAAGGTGAGACAGAGGAGATTCAGGTTGGATATTGGAAAAAAAATTAGGATGATCAGGCATTGGAATAGGTTTTCCATGGATGTGGTAGAGTCACATCCCTGGAGGTGTTCAAGAGGCACCTGGATCCGGCAGTGGGTGATGTGCTTCAGTGGTTCAGGGGTTATCGGGACAGTACTGGGTGGATGGTTGGACTGGATGATCTTGAAGGTCTCTTCCAACCTTGATGACTTTATGAGTCTATGATTTTTATCTTCAGGCAGACCCAGATATTACCTGAAGGTCACTTAGAGCCATGTTTGGGGTTTCTGGTGTGTTTTGTGCAGTTGAAGTACAGTACCAACTGGTCAATTTCCTCACATTATTTCAAAGGTGGTTTTTGCCTTTCTGACAAGGAAGCAGGACTGTTATTGAAGAAGACATATCTTTTACTTCTTAACTGCCCCAAAAGAAGCAGAAGGCTGGGCTTTCTTGGCAAAGGCAGCCTTCACCAGCTTCTCAGGGGCGCGCTGGAGGGCTGTAGCTGTGGGGCCGGGCAGTGCTGTGCCCGCCCGGTGAGCCCTGATGGAATCCGATCACCGCGGTGTTTATTCCGTGGCCGTGCCCTTGCCTTTGCGGCTCTCTGGGCAGTAAAACACACATGCACACACACACATATGTATATTGTTAAACATGTGTATATAATTAAACATACACAGAAAAGCACATTGGAAACATAGTAACACATATATACATGTATTTATTTGCGTATATATGTGTGTGTACATACACATACACATATACTGAAAAGTTCCCAGCCTTTCTTACAGAAGTTCTTTCCTGGTGGACTTGAACTGAATATTTCAGTATTTCTGTGAATCTGTGAATCAGACAATATGCTGATTCACATCTCACTGCTTTTACATAGATAATTTATCACCACTAATTACCTATATAAAATGGAAAAATAAGAGAATTAGGAAGAATGTTGAGACCAAACAAAAGGCTTTTTTTAAGAGTCTATTGGAAACTGCTCAGAAAAGCAGTTTGGAAATTTTACTTTTTTTTCTTTTTTTTCTTTTTTTTTTTTAATTTTAGAGTTCTTCTAATTTATTCTAGAGCAGGGAAAATATCAGCATTCCAGAAATGAAAAAGGCCACCTGTTTGTCTGCAGCTGTCCTGCAAAACAGAGCAGTGCTACTGGCATCTAATAATATCTCCAGCTTGCAGAAGTGGCATGTATTTGGCATTTTATTTAGTGCTCTGTGCAGACATACTGCCTGGCTTGCTTTTATTTTCCCCACGTTTATCTAAATATCTCATCCAGGCCATGCAGTAGCATCTGACAAATGATGGCTCCACAGTGCTAAGCTGTAGAACCGATTTGCAGTGCTTACAGTGAGACTGTTTTGTATGTATTGTGGCGGATGAAAGGAATGGAAGTGGGCCAAAATCAAGCTGTTTGCCATTGCATCTGATCAGCAGATCCTATGGAGAGAATTTGCCTGCTGTGAATATTTGATTCTCGCTAGCTTGAACTATCTTGTGTGTTGGCAGTGCTACTGTGTGAATTTGTGGTGGCTTTCCAGGGTGTCTATCCTACTCAGCTGCCAGTTTCTGAGGGTTTTTTTACATAGTTCAGGATTTTGTGCTCCACTTCGTGCGTGAGGAAAATTACTTAATGCTATACAACAAAATTTTTTCATATTCGTAACACATAGGTTAAAACAAACAAAAAAAAAAGCATTGCAAGTGAGCAGTGTGTTATCTTTTCCCCCCTCCCTCCTGATGTCCCTACACCTTCATGAAGGTTTAACCCCTCCACCACCTACTCTCTCTGCATTATCTTCAGATAATTGTCCTGGAAAAGTGATTTTGTGGAGGTGAGTCTGTCAGATTACACACCAGAGAGGATGAAAAGGTGGTGGTGTTGAAATGCAGCTGTGAGAGCAGCAGTGTTTTTCCCTTCCTTCCCATGCATCCTTCTGACTAAGTTCTCAAAGAGTCAGCGTGCTGCACCCTTATCTGTCCATGACCCTTCTTACTGGTTCGTGGCTGGTTTTGCCTGGCAGTTTGCAGTTTTGTGTGTTGGTTAATTTTTTGTTTCTGAAATTCAGTATCGTGAAACATTTACATTAATAATATTGGGCTTTCTATACTTACAAGTAACTGACATTGCTTGTAGTGCTGATATAACAGTAACTGTCAGGACTCTGCTGAGGCAAGCAGCAAAGGGTTGGGATTTAACCTATCACTGTATGCTGTGTTTGTGTCCTGTCTATCACCACACTGAAGCGATTGTCATCTCTGTGCAGCTTATTTAGACCTTCTGTCATTTTATAGATTAAGCACAGATAAAATTGTATAGCTATCTGTGATATCTATAGATTACAGATTTATAATTTATAGATCTATATAAACATAGATATTTATGGACATAAAGTTTTATATATTAAAATAATAGGGAAAAATGGCAAAATAAATTTAGTCTGTAATCTATCAGCTTGTTCTTCCTCAGTGTGTATGAAGGTCAAAATCCAGAAGAAGATCTTTGTATGTAGTGGTGTGGGATAAAACCAAGAGGAGCCAGCAAGAGACAGTTGCAGGTCCTATGGGGCTGTAGGAAATGATGTGCTGACCAAGTGACCAATTCTCTGTCTATTCCAACACTGCAGCTGCAGAAAGTAACGGCTGAGAGAAAAGCAGTATCATCTCCATTTAATACATTGAGGAAATTGTGTGATAGTGCCTCATAGGGGCTGCCAGAGAGACCAAATTCTGGTTGTGTGTCTTTTGAGACCACTGTAAAAGATACCACTGTTAGCTGAGGCACAGCAGCTGTCCACCCTGAGATCCTTGCCACTGCAGTGTGACCCATTTGCATGACCTATTTAACTCTGCCAAGTTGTAAGGAGCTGGGCAGGCACATTAAATGTGTCTTTTCAGTCACCTATTTAAAGTAAGGATGGTTTTTATATCTTGCTACTTGTAAATCTGTGTTATTATGCTTTCTTTAGTTTCTCCCGCAATGACAAAGAGTGGCGTTTTAGGTGACTAAAAAAATCGCACAGTTGCAGCGAACAGACACTGAACAATAAATCCTGTTGAAAGATAAAAGCAAAATTTTCTGAGAACTGAAGAAAACAGGACCAGGGCAATGCAAGGTGTAGTAATCCTGAGAGAAAGCTCTGTTGGGAGCTGTGTCTTAACTTTAAGACTCCTTCCTGCCTTCAGTGGCTTAGGAGTACTTTTCTCCAGTGACTCAATGGAACTAACAAATGTGAATTTCATCTGTATTAGAGCAAACCAGGAAAAATTTAGTTTTGCAGTAGTATGAGATACATTTTTGGCTTGGGGTCAGGCAGCCTAGGCAGGTATCCTTCTGTAGATATATCACTTGAAAGCATTTTCTTAGTTGGATTTTTCTTCAGTCCATTTCAACAAAGTGCCATTTTTAGGACCATTGGGAAGTAAAAATTATGAGATTGTTAGCAAAAGCAAAAACTTCTTTCAGGGCTCACTGATTGCATCTTGTAGGCATGTGTGGTTATTTGTGCCCATACAAGATACTGGCTTTCTGAGGAATTGTTTGGGTGATAGTGTTAGTGACTTTGGCAAACATTATTCAGATGATGACCATTAAAATAAAAGCATGTAGCCAAGCAGGAGTAGGTGACACAGGGTTTTTTTTGAGAAGTAGGCATTTGTTCATAAGCAGAACTGACTCTCCATACTATGTGGTTGCCAAATAACTGGTATTTTTGTTACTCCTTATCATAACTAAGATGGAAACTTCTGGCATAAAGATGGGTGCAATTAGTTATCTTCGGCATTCCTCCTCCTTTGATTGTTTTCTAAGTCTGTTAGGTTACTATGACCTCTATGTCCTGTATATTTTTGTTAAATTTGGAAATATTGTTAGGAACCTTTTTTGAATGCTTTTGCATGCAAATTTACACATTGCTCCACCAACCATTTGAGAGTGACCAGAACTGTCCTCCACCAAAGACTAAACATAAGAGTTATTCATGATGCAGTTGGAAAAATTATAATGCAAACAGTAAGCCAGATGGAAAACTTTACAGACATCTTTTTTCAGGTCATGAATGATGCTGTCTCTCTGGGTTATGGGCTCTCTGCTCTCTCAACTGCTGTTCCTTCCCCCCTGGCTTCCCTCCAGAGCTGTTAAGTTTCAGCCAGGAAAGAAAGGGAGATTTGAACTCCTCTGAATTTCCAAGTCTGTGTTTTCTGTGGTGTGGCTGGCGAGCTTTGTGTGCGAGAGTGTTGGCATGCCGAGAGCCAGGGTGATTAGCATGCTGCTTGCAGAACAAACAGGGCTGCTGTCCCCAAGCCCCAGAAAAGGCCTGGGAGCAGATGTGGGGAGAGCCCTGCCCCACCAATCCTGCTCTGTCATGCAGAGTGGGTAAGACCTGAACACCGCCAGGCTCCTCTGCTTCCCAGATTTTATGAAAACAGGTCTCCACCACATGCTGTGGTTCTGCTCCTCTCTAACTCTCCATGTGACAGCTTAACTGTAGGTTAGAGATGAGACTCCTCGAAGAATATCAGGCTGTACATTGTGTCTTTATTTGTCCACACATCTACCATTGTAGTTGCTGATCTAGAAACATATATATCTAAAAACTTATTCTCTACTGGCCTGCAAGATTTATCCATGTAAAACATATTTGCTGGTTCTGTAACAGGGGAGTGGTGTACATGCATATGTATAAGTATAAAACCTGTATTAACTGTATATGCACACAGGCAAATTCAATCTCCTTGGTGCAAACCGAAGTATCATCACTTGGACTTGGTTTGAAAGATACTTATATCAGTGTTTACTTAGGCTCTCTTAGTTACTGACTTTTAATTTTTACATTGAGAAGAGTTCTCCATAAGAAGTGTTACAAAATTAGTGTTGTTTCTTCTTAGAGACAGTGGCCATGTGAAGGGTATCTTCAAGGTTTTTATTTCAGGATGAAGCACCTATCTCTTTTCTCAGTGGCTTCTGACTGGTTACATTTGGAGAGGCGAGAGAACAGTTGTGTTAACTGGCTTGCTCATATCTGACATGCAAAGTGCTTTCTGAAAAACTTGCTTGCTTAAATGGTGATGGGATCTTTTATAGCTACTCTTCCTGCTCCCTTCAGAAATACTGCCTTTTCTACTTTGTAACATGCTGAGCTTATGTGGCAGCCTCCAGCAATAGGTGGAGAAATTAGTGGGCCTTTTTCAGTTAAAAAAGTTGCCAACATCTGTGTTTGGAAAGAAGCAAGTCAACAAGCTTGTTGCAGTTACGTACCTTGGGAAAAAAAAGGAAAAAGGTTTCATATGAATTTGGTTTTCAATCAAAATCTACACTGATTTCCTATATTATGAGACTGGAAATGTCTTTGGTTCTTCATGTAGCTAATGGTATGACTGTTCATGAGCAGTTACTGAATTAGGGAGAAGTTGGTTTGGTAAGATTATTTTTTCCAGTTAAGGAGAGTTTAAAGTGTTGAGGGTTTTATGCTTTTTGTCTATTTTCAGGATAATATCATATTATTCTTGAGAGGCTGCAAAGAACTGGGACTTAAAGAATCTCAGCTTTTTGATCCTGGTGATCTGCAGGACACATCAAACAGAGTTACCATCAAGTAAGTACAACAGCAGTTTGTGACTAGCATGTTACAGCTTCAGGTGCATGTGATACAATAGTAAATATTTAAGAATGAGCAAAAAGGCCATAGAACTGTAATTAGTGTAAGGCAAATAGGAAGCAGAGGTTTGGGAAACTTCCAGTGTTGGAACGAATAGATTGTTGTATTCAACAGGTTTTGTCACAGAGACATCAACCACAGCTCTGTAAAATACAACAACACTTGGAGAATGCTCTCAGGCCTGTGGTGTGACTCTTGGGGACGTCCTGTGCAGGGCCAGGACCTGGACTTGGTGATCCTTATGGATCCTTCCAACTCAGTTTATTCTGTGATTCTGTGAAAATACTGTTTTTGTTAAGCAGTGAGAATCTGAGGGACTTAGGAGTTTTCCTAATCTAAATTGATGACGTTCTTTTTTTGTCTGCCCAACTAATAAATATTGTAGCCTGGGGCAAAACAAGTCACAGCTATGTTATTTCAGATTAAACTGTTCTGATGGTGCAATATAGGACATTAGAAGCCTCTCAGATGCAGGCATAAGCATGGTCTCTTGATTTTCCTGCAAGAGCTATAGCTTGAGACACACTGTAATTGGGCTGAGGAAGTTTGTGTGAACTGGAAATGCCACAATTTAGATAGTTTTTCACCAAAGCCACACACCCACTACCACACAAATTGCACAGGCTCCCCACCTTTAAAAGCAAAAGCACCCCACACTTTCATAAAATTAACAAAATTTATAATTGGTATTATTTAGAAGCTTTCCTAAAAGTTTTGGATCTATCATGTAATATTACAGTTATAACAAAAGTTATTGTTCTACAGACAGGCAAGTGCTGCTGAGTTGATTGAATGGTCTAATTTCATTTGGCCAAAAAGATCACTAATGAAATCCTGAGGAGACATATCCATTTTAGAAAAATATATGGAAACAATTTACTAAGTTTCAGTAGCTTTTTTTTTTTTTTTTAAATTCCTTTCTGGCAATGGAAGCTGAGCAAGTTTTCATGGTGTTCAGGCATTGTCTGGGAAAATTCAAAGGCTCTGAAAATCAAATTGGCCAGTGTCCTTGTTTTAAGGAATACTATTTTTTGCTCCTTCCCAAGTTTCTGACTTCAATATGAGATTCTTCTTGCCTTCTACATGGCAGTGAGTGGGGGCTGTGTGATGTATTTCTTCTACATCTGATAATACTTCAATGAAATAGGTTCCTCATGATGTCCTGTAAAATCATTACAATGATTGACTGGAGAGAGTTGCAAAACAATCCGTAATCTTGATATAAAACCCTGATCTCCATATGAAAGCAGAGAGGAAAAGTTCTTCTGATAAAAACCTTAATCTCTTGGGGTTGAGAATGGATGGAATATCTCAGTGGAGGCAGGTTGAGAGGCTTTGATTAGGGTGGAGCTCGAAGAGAGCTGTTCAGTATGTCACCAAGTTAAACCTGGCATCATAAACCCTGCAAAGCTGGTCTGGCTCTCCACTGCATCTGAGGGCTTCAGAGAAAGCAGCTGTGGAAATGAGCCAAATGTTTTCCTAGCACTGTCCAAGTTCACGCTGAGTAACTGAGTTGAGGTGTACAAGCCAAGTCCATGACTGTTTTAGAGAAATATGTTGAAGGCTGTCTTCTGCTAGCTAGTTCCTATGAAGGTGATTTTTTCCCTCTTTGAAGACTTTTGGGTGATTTTTTTAAACATGGTGAAAATATTATTTGTTATGTGGTAAAGGATGAGTATGACATTACTGCGCATGCTTAAGATAATGACATTTTAACCATTTTTTTTCCATGTAGATGTTAATTGAGGTATGCATTTGATCTATTTTTTGGATCACTTTGCTTATGAAAGTTATGAGCTAATGCTGTAAGGAATTTTTTTGTGACTTGTTAAACAAGTCTCTTTTCCACTGTTATTTTACTAAGAAAAAAACCAGGACTGTTCTATTTTTCTTATTGTGTGGGTATTAGTGGACAAAATCTAGGCTTAAAAAGATGTTATCAAAAATACTTTGTTTACCATTGCCTATATTTAGGCTTTTGTTGTTCTAACAGATTTGAATACATTTATTTTTGGTTTTGTCAGATAAACTTTTATGCTGGAGTGGTCTTACTGTTATAGGAGAAGACAGTTCCACTATAAATAATCAGGACACAATCTTCAATTTAACTAAATCTCAAGTAGTCTTATTTAGTTTTCAGCACCTACATATTTCCTTCATTTTTTAATACTTTTTTTACTGGATTTTGAAATGCTGTTTATGCTTGCACAAACTTTGTACCTTGTTGTTTTTAACATGAAACTGACTTTCTTCCATGAACTTAAGAGAAAAAAAATAAGTTGAGAAGGCTGATGCCAATGTTCAGTCTGAGTGCTCAAGTGTACATTTAAAAAATAAATGTTTTCCACAGCACGCTCTGTTTTCAATGGCAGGGTCTTTGTTGCTTCGTCCATTCACTTTGTTCTTTGTAATCTTTGTTTCCACAGAAGCGCCCGCAATATTTCCTTAATGTTTGGTGATGCCTCTTATGCTTGATCAGTTGCTTCCAGAATCTGTATGAGCTGCAGAGCAGAATCTGACTGTTGGATAACTGCAGAATGTATTTTAGCAGTGAGGACTTTTGTCTTCCTTTTTTAAGAAATCAGTAACTCTGTTTAAAGGAAATATTTTGGCATTGTCCTACTTTACTGTGGGACCATTATAAACACATTTTCTATTTGTATTCCCAGAATTCTAATTTAGTGATTGAAATAATGGTGACAAAATACTCCCATGTTATGAATAAATGAATGTGTGAACTACATCTTCTTAGCTTTCATGTATTTCCAGGCAGCAGAGGCATTCAGCAGGCTTTTGTTAGGGAAAATGTGATCTGTTGCATACAGCCTCTGGGAAAGTATGTCTACTTTCTAATTTTTTTTTTTTTTAATCTTTGTATGTGTTTGTGTGTGCAACCAGGAACACTGACTATAGTAGGAAGCTGAAAAATGTAAGTACATCACTTGGAGTTTTTGTTTGGTTAATCCTGTTATTGGCCTGATCAAGAATTATGTCAGTAAAAACTGAGTACACATGAGTATTGCTGAAAAGTCCTGAATACAAACTTAATTGGGTTCTGCTGGAAATTTAGGTAGAGCTGCTATGGCTAAGCAGCCATACAATAGAAATAAAATTGAGAACATTTGTCTCTTCTTAGATACTCTTGAATGAGTGATAAACAAAGTGATTTCTGTGCTCTCCAGTGTGGTGTTTGCTGGGAACAGTCTGATTCACCCATAAGCCACACTTTTGTAGCCCTTCACAAATATATAAGCAGAGTACAATTGCACAAAGCATTTAAAATGAAGCAAAATGACCATTAAATTGGGATGCAAGGCCATACTATCAGGTTTGCTAGCTTTTTTGTTGTTCTTCCAAATAAATCAGTGTTTCCCTAGAAACACTTCAATTTCCTGTTAATTTAAACTAAGGGCAACAGTATTAGATCCTATACTTCTTAACTAAAAAAGAAAATGTCTCAACTTTGTTGGTCTCAGTTTAAAGCCTAGCAAGCTGTCTGTCCTTAGTTAGCTGTAAACTGGTATAATTTTTATTTGGCTCACATCCCTATAATCTGATAGGAAATGCCAAGATCACTTCTAATAAGTTTGAAAGCCAGTAATCATAACGGTCACGACTGGAGGTAAAAAAAACCCCCAAACAACAAAACCACCCCCTCCCCCAAACTGTTTCATCCTGTCTTTTCCATCATCAGTAGAGTAGAATCTTCTGCACCCAGAACACAGACTTTTAGGGGAAGAATTCAGTTTTGGTATTTTAACACTCTTTGTGGGTGCTGGCTAAACATCTTTGTACAGATGTATTGCTTTAAAGATGAGTTTTTTTCAAAAGTATCCTCCATAATGTGCCTGTGGGCAATATATGCTTTCCAGGTGCATGGTCCTGCAGCCTCAGCTGGCAGCCAGCCAGAAATGCTTGCAAATGAGAAATTTTCTTTTTTTTTTTTCAAATAAAGAAAGGAAGAAGAGAGAATGTAATTAAATGCTAGCAGAAATAAATAAAAATACCAAAAATACCATAACCTTCATCAATGAACTGAATGGCAAAATGATTTGGACAGTTTCCTGGTTGCTAGAAATATTGTTATTTGCAAATATTTTCATTAAACTTGAGAATGTATACTGTAAGACTTTTTTGCATGAAATTTGTCAGGTGGTGTTCAGATAAAGGTTGTTTCAAGACAAAAAAATCAGTACTAGCAACACCACCTCCTTTCATTCAGCATAGTAGTATTGATTTGGATGTAATTTTTTAAAAGAGAGAAAAGTTTTTGAACTGTATTAAAATTTTTACTCAGTTATTTCATGACATGTATACTAATTGTAAGCTGAAGAAAAATATAAACTATATTTTTATATAAAATACATTTTTTACATTATGTACCACAGTTGTTTTTAAACAGAAGGTCTGTATGATGCTGTATCCTATTCTGACAGGGCCTCAGCTGCAGTACTGCATCATTTTGGACATTACACTTAAATGAAAAATGGGGATGCCAGAGCAAGTTGATTAGAAAGGTCCGGCATGTTGCTGAGGAGGAATGTGGATGCATGTTTTAGGGAAGAAGAGTGCAAGAGATGTTTGTTCCCAATGAAATCCCCCTTTGGGATTTCTGCTAGTCTTGTTTCCTTTAGTTCACTATATAGCATGAAGTATATGGCCCTGTCCCATCAAAACATAAAATACTGTATTTCAGTTTATGAATCTTTTTTGATACAGTTAATTGCAACTATTATTTATTATTGGTTATATCTCTTTTCCACTTAAAAATATTTCCTATTTGTTCTGCAGTTAAATACTTTGCAATGTCCTGGAATATGCTAAAATAAGGAGCATTAAATGAGAAAAAGTTCTAGAGTGATGGTTTGTCATTTTTAACCAGTGCAAAACACTGAATTGAATTGCCTTTGATGAGCCATTTCCAGTCCAAATAGCTGCTGCACAGATATTATTAAAGACATTGCTCTAAGTGGAGACATATGTAGGTGCAGAAAAGGCCTTTCCCTGCATGGTATAAATGTCAGCATTTTTGAATGTATTGGATTTGACCATCCTAAGCATCTTAAATTCTCATTTTCTAAAACAAGTGCAACACCAGCAGTGTCATGTCAGATATCTTTGCTACTTACAAGAGCAATTCTTGGTCTTTTTTCCTCACCAGTTTTGAACAGATTTTTGAGTTATGGAGAGGTATCAAGTCAGAATTTTATTGAAATCACTAAGTTTTACACTGAAGTCTGAAAGAAACAAGAAGATGCTCATGATTTTTCATTAATCTTGGGCTAAGCAATTCTTAAACTAGCAGAAGCCTGGAAATAAATGTTCCTGTGTCATCCAGTTACTTACATTAAAGTGATTAAAAATGGGACTCCCTTTTCTGTCCTTGAAATAGACACATATTCGAGATGCTTTTAGGCAGGCAGATATTCTATGTACTTTGCTTATTACCTTGGTCTTAATGGTTTTTATTAATGACTACTAATATTAGTACTCTTTAGGGATTTTTTGTATTGAATTTACAAACAAATATATTTGTGTCTTTGAGAAGTTTCAAATCTGTTTGTCTGGTTTTTCTACTCAGATCTATATTTTTCTTTTTATTTTTCCAAGCAGACATAACAGTTTTATTATTTTTATTAAAAATACCAGGGATATAATATGTTAAATTACATATTTTGTAGGACTGTTTAAATTTTCATAGTTGTCTGACGTATTTATGTTTAACCTCTGACAGACACTTCCCTTTCAGTTCTGATTTATAACCAAATTTTGTGCCACTGTGCAGTTTAGAATAAATGAGAGATGTTTCAGGGAAGTAAATTTAGCTACAGGACTGTGTAGATGGCTTAAACTAATTCTTATTAACTTCTGCAGGTATTAGTCACCATTTATTGGCTAGGGAAAGCAGCAAACAGCTGCACGTCATATAGTGGATCAACCCTGAACCTGAAGGAGTTTGAAGGCTTCCTGGCACAAATGAGAAAGGTATCTTTTTGTTATGCTTTGGGAATGAAAATTTACTTCAAATTATTACTCCAATAAATAAACTGTTTCTTGCTAAATGTGAGAGAAGGGGGGCTGGAGTGCAAAGTCCTTAGTAAATCTCTACTTACATCAAAAATGTTTCTGATTCTACCAAACTCTGAAAACCACTGGCAGCCGGCTTTGTGGTGGGATCAGTGATGCAGCAAGTGATGTCAAATAGAGCTTTAGAATTGTCATGTGGTACTTTCATCTTAATTTCCGTGTGTTTTGATTTGAATTATTTTCATTTATGACACCAAGTTTCAGCTAGAAGAGCTGAGATTCAAAAGTAATGTGGTAGCACTCACGAGCACAGTTTTTTCTTCTTTAAAACATTCAGTCTCATGGGCGGTTCTTGTGGTTTTGTGTTGCAACACAAGGCATCAAACCAAAGGATCTAAATTAAGCTGAAGTGGAGGAGAAGGAGATTATATTTCACCAAGGGCATAGTTAGAATAAATCTGGTTTTGCCAAGCTCTAAATTCATCATATTTGTGAAATCTGAAATCATATTTGTGGTTTATGATGAGCTGATCTCTGTTGGAAGGGAAAAGTTGTGATTGCTGTAGGGTGGTTTGGGGATTTTTGGTTGAGCATTCTAGCATGCCCTGAACCTCAACATCAGACACTTAACCTCGTGGTTAATGCAAACAGTTAGCATCGATAACCAAACCCGCCTGTCCTTGGGATGGAAGGGGCAAGGAGCAGGTGTGGAAGAAGGTTAGCAGCACCATGTGCTGGCACTGCGTGTGTTAGACATACTGCTCAAGAAAGGCTGTGCAGATTTGTTCTGCAGTCCACAGAGCCTCATGCCTGCTATTCCCTCCCCACCTCGTGTAGCGGCCATGTCATCACAGGCAGTAGGGTTTGGGGGCCATGGGAGACTCTCTGGACTTAAATTCTCCTTGAGCTCTGTGCTGCTGCAACTGTGCCAGCTGCAGCTCTTCATTCTGGGATCTCACACTGGAGAGGAGGAAATGTTTGTCTGACTGATAGCAGTTCCTACACCCTGGTGTGACCCAAGAACCTTAACTAGATGGGTGAAATTCCTGTCTGTGAGCCCAGTTCCTCTGAACAAGCAGGTGAAAATGGAGAAGAAAAGAACATCCTGCTTCTCTGGGGTTTATTTTAGTCTTCATTTTAATGACCTGTGCTTATTGCTTGGAACTTCGGCACTTATGAGTGATATGACTAAGCCTGAGCAATAAAAAGATGAAGTTAGTACTTGAGTTGTTTACAAATAGAAGTGGGGAAGGAGCAGTTCACACTCCAAACAGTCTGAAAGGTGAAACAAACCCAAACAAGGGAGCTAGCACAGAAAAAATTGCGAAAGTGCAGTTTGTCACAATGTTAGTGCTGCGTAATATCATGATTTATTTTTTAATGTTTAATCTCACACCATGAGGCTGTTCTTTTTCCAGGTGACATTTACCCATGAAACAGAGAATTTTGGTGGTCCTATCTTGAACTGTTCTGTGGGATGAAATAGGCTAGGGGCGAAAGGAAGTGTTCTCCATGGAGCTGATGGTCGTGAAGGGCACAGCTGTGTATTGCAGAGTGCTACAAAATTAAGGACAAGAGCAAGAGGCTGGTATTTGATTTGTTGCAAATGTTCACCTGGGAGAAGAGCAGAGGTCTCATAAAAGCTGAACGCTATATATGCCTTTAATACATAAACAGAGCATTTTGCAGTCCTGAAAAGTTTTATTTAGGGTGATGCTGCTGTGTGGGCTACTGACGATATCTTTTATCACATCCCTACCCTTGTACCTCTGCAGTATTTCCCACTGGCAATTGTGGGTTTGTATGTGGAAGAGGATTGAAGAGGATTTGGTTGTAAAATACAACATGTTAATCATGCTGTGCAACACTCTGATGTTCTTTATAGCTGAGCTCGAGTGATGAAAAGACAGTTTATCACATTCTCTACTGGCATTTTTTTCCACAGAATTTAATAACTAAATTGACCATAAATTCAGCATGGTTTAGTTTTTCTGTTGTAAATCCTCTCTACCCTCCATTTTTAATAAGCAAATCAAAAGACACCTCTGATGTAAGTTGTCTCGAACTCATCTTTTTCTACGTCTCATGCTGAAGGGGATATTAATTTCCAATTTTATTCATGCTACACTGTTTTTAATTTCATTAACTATTTGAGTACTCATTCGTCTTTACTTTAAAAACTAGAAATTCCCAATGACAAAATATCCATGGCTTTTTGATTATTTTCAGTGGGTGGAACTTCCTGGACAAATGCATCTTGTATTTGGCAATCATACTTTAACTGCCACTCAATGACATACTGTGTTTTTAATTAGATAATATGAAAGACTAATGTGCTGTTGTGTGTCATGTCGTGGTGTTATCAGTCCCACAGATAATCACATTCCCACTGATAGCATTTGGGAGATGACGTTTGTTCAAGGCAGGACAAGTACCCGTCTGTGTGACGGCATTGTGTTGCGAGAGTGTCTTTGCCAAGGGGAAAGCTGTAAAGAACATGTTTACAGAAGTCTAGGATCCTGTTCTGGTGCCTGCCTTCTAATTCCTAGTGAGCAGCATGCAAAATTAACATAAACAGGCCATTGAAAGTAGGTTCTGCAGAACTCATTAGTTCACAATTGGACTGTTTTCAAACTCTGGGAGATACTGAATGTGGGATGGGGCTTTTTGCCCAGTTGAAGTCCCTGTAGCTGCTGAGCAGTTCTCTGTCTTTCAAATACAGTAATTTAGGAAAATGGAAGTGGGCCTAAAAATTGAGAATAGCTGATTGGTATGAAGGGATGAGCAGATTTTTTAAAAGATTTTTGGATCGTGTCACAAACGGGATTTTCATAGGATTTGTAGATTTGTTCTTGGCTGTGTGTAAATCATGCAGATTTCAGGGAGACAGATTTTTGTTGTCTATTGTTTCTATTAGCATTTTAGTTCAGTAAGCAGAATTGGGAAAGGAAATTACATAGGATTCCTTACAACTTTTTAAAATGCATTTTATCTGTTTTTAGAATATATTTTCACTTCTATTTACTGTGAGGTTACTTAATGGCATTACCACAGTTTAGCTTGGCCTTAGGTGACCTTTGTCGCTGCCCTTAATGTGGTATTTTGGCAGATTAGTAGTGAGTGGCACTAATTAGGCCTCCTTCCTGAAAAGTTTGCAGGGCGTTCGGTCTGATGTCTCAGTCCTGCTTCAAGCCTCCCCCTTGTTTGGCAGGGGAGTGTTATTTTACTGCAGGGCTCTCCACTCTCCATCACTTTTCCAGCAAACCCACTTTTTTGTGGAGGTGGCCCGTCATTGCTTGCTGCGATATTCCTGATTGATCTTCTCATTGGCAATACTAGTGACAGCTAAAACCTTTACAGTCAGGGACAGTGAGAGCTCTGCTCAATATAGCCATTGTGCTTCAGCTAGTGGTAAGCAGGGGGTGCTTCTTAATTAGGAATTAATATTCAAATGCTTCTGGGAAAAAAAGAAAAAAATCACATTGCAGCCTCTTTGGGTCACAAAATGTCAGTCTGATAATGGCACCCACATCTCTGACTTTACTTGCTGTCGGGGGAGAAGAAAACGGATTTATCTTAGTTATTTCTGTTTTTTCTCAGTCTGTGTGATTGTAATTAATGTTAAGACACTCTCTAAAACAAGGGATTTATTATAATGCAAGGGTGAGGATGGCTTCTATTGACCTTTCCCTCTGCTGGAGTTTCAGTGTTTTAGTATGTGCTGCTTGCACTGGAAAGAATTTATAATCACAGGGCTGTCAAAGACAACCATTGTTCTCCCTGCTCTGAACATGTGGGTCAGCTACAAGTGCTTTCATATCCCCCAGAGCCAGGAGCTGGCAAAGAGTAAAGAGCACAACTGAATTCTTCTGAGGCATCGGGAAAAGCATTTTGCATATTTTTCATTGCTGATTGCTTGAGAAAGACATCCCTCTTTCATAACAGGAATTTCTCTTCAAGGTAGATGGAGGCTGAAGCACACTGCTTCATTATTTTGCCGAGCTGAAGCAGCAGCAACAAATGCTGTCTGCTGGGGTCCTGGCCAGATACAATAGATGGGCAAGGAGAAGCGGGGGGATCTTTTGGAAAGCAGCAAACTTAAACCCGATGCAGGCACGATGTTAAAATTGTAGTGCCTTTGCTGTGCTATGGACTGTGGATGACAAGTCAAGTTTCAGGTTACTTTCACTTTTGATCAGTTTTTTAACTGGTCTATTGGAACTTTTTCGCAGTTCATTGTACTAATCTAACGAGAGTAGCTTCTTCTTAAACAGCATAAAACTGTTATTGCAAGCTTGCACTTTGTTTTGAAGGGAAGAAGGGGCAAAAACCAAGGAAACCCTTTTTTGGGGAGGAGATTTTTAGTATTAGGGAAGATGCTTTGTTTTCTGATGTGTAATGCATCTCACGAGTATGTCACTGCCTTCTTTATGAAGAGGTTCCTGCTGTATTTCCATGTAGGAAACAGAGGATATTGAGAGCCCCAAGCGCAGCATTCGTGACAGCGGCTATATAGACTGCTGGGACTCAGAACGCAGTGATTCCCTCTCCCCACCTCGCCACGGCAGAGATGATTCCTTTGACAGTCTGGACTCCTTTGGCTCCCGCTCGCAGCAGACACCGTCTCCAGATGTAGTGCTCAGAGGGAGTAGTGATGGTAAGTACCAGTCACAGTGCGGCACAGGCACAACACTGTGACATAGAAGTAATGTTTCTGGAATAAATGTGCCATTCAGAAGCTGCACACAGCCTCTGAATTGGGCAAATCCAGTGGGTGAACTTCTCTGCAGATGCTGATCTGTGCTCCCTAAAGTGTAGATGACTTTGCTAGCAGCTTACCTGAAGTTTATGTCATGACAGTGTAGCACTGGGAAATGAGTTACATCATTGCAGTGTAATTTTAGGATGGGAAGGGTGCTTTTCTGGGTTTTGATGTAAGAGGTTGTTATGCAGACTCGTTTTAACTTACAAACTAGGCTGAAGCAAGAAATAAAATTGCAGGAACAGGGTGTAGTGAATTGTAGTGAATAAAATATTTGCTTAAGTAAATGTGGGCAGATAAATGACATAGAAATATCTTAAGAATGTCTGATATTTGACAGAGCTTTGAAGTCTGATGTACAGCACTTTAACAAATGTCATTTATATTTTTATGGCATGTAGAAAAATGTGTAAATTAATACCTCCCAGAATCGGAGCTTTGTACACATTTGTGAGAGGACAGGCAGCTCTATGCATACAGAAGGGCTGCTGCTTCTCTGCCTTTCTTTTCTGATTGAAGAGGTTTTCAGAGGCTTGTAAACACAGCATGCTAGATGGAGAAGAGTTTGCTAGGGATAGGTGTGGAGCATGCACTTAAGTTACCTGTCATGAGCAGGATTCTGGTTTAGAACAAAAGGATGAATGATGAAGGCTCTTTCCATACAGTTACATTCCTGATAAACAGATGAATAAATCAAAATTCATCATCCGATGAAATTGTGTTGCACACATGAATCACATCTCCTTAGTAATATTGTTTACTAATTTAAAAATGAAAGGCAGGAAGACTTTTTGGTAGGAACCAGATGTTCATACTGCTTTTGGCAGTGTAAAAGAAACTGGTGCTAATCATAACCGGACACATGAGAGATTTCCTGAGGTGATGGGGAACTCCTTAGAACTGGAAAGCTGGCATCACTATAGAAATATGAAAGAGCTCTGGGAAAATCAGGGCTAAGATCTACTCTGCTGTTCTGAGTGGCTGGTGTTGAGCTGTTACAGGTTGACCGTCCAGCACGCACTACTGGGGCTGATGCCCTGAAACAGCCTCATGACCCTCAGACACTGAGCAGAGCACAGGCTCCACGTTTATAAAATGTTTTTCTGCCTTCTCAAATGAGACAAGCATGGTGTTGGCAAACAGGTACACCTCACATGTCCTAATTGAAAAGTGTTGCTCTATCCTGGATGCTCAGGGGTTGTCCAGTGTCCCTGATTGCTTGGAGCTGGTAGGCAGCCAGTTAGATATGTCCTGGAGATGCTTCCTGTCAACTTCTGCTGTATTATCAGATGTTAGAAAGGTTTTGTGATTGTCTGCCACAGATTGTTTGCTAAGACTTATTATCTTGTCACATTCCTGAATCTGTAACAAACATAAAATAAGATGAAAGCACACAAACCTTGTTCTGAAAAATTAGTCTTTAACCAGGGTGCGTGCAGATGCTGTGTGCACATGTATGACTTGTCCAGCCAACACTTTCTAATGTGTCCTATTTTCCCTGCTTACTACTGCCGTAACTTCACAGCTGTCTCCTCCAACAGTTGCAGGTGAGGTGTAACTTGGCTGACCTCTTTTATGTTGAACCTCTTCCTGTGGTCCCAGCAGGCCTGTGTTTTACTCAGCTGTGAGTAGTTTTTGATAGAAACAGTATACTTGACTCAATGATCTTAGAGGTCTTTTCCAACTTAAACAATTCTGTGATTCCATATGCAAAGTTGGCTGGAGGAAAACGTTTTGCTTTCATTACTTCTTTCTCTATTCAAATAGAACCTTTATAAACCACATAATACTGTGAACTAAGACTATGATTCCTTCCACTCCTAGAAGAAAAAAATAAGGCAGGATGGGCATTATTTAAGTGATCCTAAGGTGATTAGTTTAGGTGGAAGCAGTAAGTAAAACTATCTTCACAAACGCCAACTGTGATTAGTCTCACTGTTGAGGAACCGCTCTGGTGTCCTATGTAGACACTGTCCCTTAGCAAAAAACGAACAAAACCAGTGGTAGAGTAGAACAGTTATTTAAAACACAGTAGAATTGCAGACTAAACTGCCTTTAGAGTTGCCAATTAATAAAATCCTCTGTTTGGACAGCAGTTGTGCAGGGATCCTTTTAAGAAGGATCTTTGAATGTCTATAGTGTATAATTATTTGTTACTAGTTGCGGAAACTGCTGGTGCTTCTACTTGGAAATGAGAACAGCAAACTAAAGGTTATAGATGTAGAGCATAGCTGCATCTTCCATTTGGTACTTTGGCTTTAAGTACTTTTTGTGCAAATTTGAGCTGAAAATAATTTCACAAGTAAGTATATGAATAATTAAAGAAACTGTTTTTCTTTGAAGTACTCAGCTTGGGGATGCTGTTGGCACATCAGTAATGAGAGGAATGTGTTCTAATTCCTCTGCTACTGTGGTTATCTGTTTCAGCATTTCTGTCTGCCAGTTCAAGTCTGGTTTTCCTGTCTTACAAAAATAGACACCAGAGCAAAGTCAAAGGCAATCTGAATAGCAAATAACAGTAAGGGATCTTTTTCTTACCTTTTACCCTCTCTGTGCCCTGCTCTGTCTGATGACCCTACAGCCCTTCAAAGCTCAGCTGTCCTCAGACACCCATGATTTTGTGGTGGTATCTCCACTTTTTGTTTAGCCATAGGTTCGGGGTACCAATTGTGGGGCTAGTTGTCATAAATTTTTAACAAAACTTATTCAAGCAAAAGATTGCTAACAAAAGTTCATTGTGATTTTTGTCTAGCATTCATTTCCATTGTGTCATGTCTTTTCCTACTGTTCCTTTTCACTCTTCTTTCTCTCTCTCCAAGCAAATCATGAATAACTCAATCTACTGCAAAAGCTCTTTGCAAATAACATTCCTAGCATATTTAGACCTCTTTTTCTTCCCCCACTTTGAATTATACACAAGCTACTTGTGAGGTTTATGACTTCATTGTTTTCAGTTGTTCAGTATGTAGCACAGTGAATTAGCTAGTAATTTACTAGTGTTTTGAATTAAAAAGAGGACACAACCTGAGTGGCTTCCCTTCACCCAAAAAAGGGGAACCGCTAATTGCATATGCAAGTGCTTTCTGAAAAGGGGCCAAGGACCAGAGACATCCAACTCTCCAAAACTTGGAGAACATACAAATGCTGATGGGACAAATGGCAGAACACACTCCATTTCACTCTTCAAACCAGGGCCCACGATAAGGTTACACTGCTGGGAGAAAAGTATTTGCATAACTTCTTTGTGAATTATTTTTAAAGGCTCATAATGGTGCAGGTAATCTAGTGAATATCTGTGAAATGGCTTCCAAAATGACTATGAGAGCAGTTCCACACTTCAAATGCTCTTTAGGGTGTTTCTCCTACAATTTGGGAGTTTCAAGTCAGAAACTTGGCTAAGTTTCAGTGTCTTAAATGGGTTATAAATACCAGGAAGCTTAGTTCCTTTGAACAAAATCAAGTGGTCATCCAGCTTTGCCAACCTCATATCTTATTCTCTCCAACTCTCAATTTTTCTTTGCCACTTTATTTCTTCACAGTACTGATCTAACATCTAAATCCTGAGATCATTTTCCTCTCTCCTTGCACCTTTCCATCTGGGTATCAAGTCTCTATTTTGCTGTGTACTAAACTGATTGACTAGGCAGCCAGTGAGAATGGAGAGAGACCATCAGACCTTCTGGTTCATAGCAGCTGCTGCTATTCTCATGTCTTGACTGAAGCTGATGTTGTCTGTGTTCAGATTGCTGTGTTAATGTGTGTATAGAAACATCCACATATTCCTGCCATTCTGTAACTATATAACATGGAACCTTTTTTTGCTTGTGCTACGCACATATTAGTCTAGGCTCAAAACTGTGAATCAGGTCAGATATGCCCTTACGTGCAACTAGGAGTCATCTGGGCTTTAAGAAAACAACTGTGGCTGAAGATGAATTTTTCAGGGAATGATGGAAAAAAGTTTACTGTCTGTGTAGACGCTATGTCTACTACCTTCAGTGACTGATTTTAAAATACAAATGCAGGTAAAAATGGCTAAATGTAATTTTTTGTGGTGTCTTCTCTGATTTATAGTTTAAAAATAACCCAAACAACTGGATGGAAGTGAAAATAAAAAAGGATTTTTTTTTCTCGTTCCTCACTAGGGAGAGGAAGTGACTCGGAAACTGACCTGCCACACAGAAAGATGCCAGATGTGAAAAAAGATGATATGTTGGCAAGGCGGACCTCACACGGTGAACCTAAATCAGCTGTGCCTTTTAACCAGTACCTCCCAAACAAGAGTAATCAGACTTTCTATGTACCTGCTCCGCTTCGGAAAAAGAAAGCTGAACGAGAGGAGTACCGAAAGAGCTGGAGCACAGCGACTTCACCACTAGGAGACAGACCTTTCAGGTAAGACTGGCCTTTCCACCTTCTCCTTTCCACTTGCCCAATTTTCATTCGTTTCACAAGGTGTAAGATACTGTAATAAATCACTTGCTGGTGTGGCACTAGTAAGTAGTTTTTAGCACTTGGTGAAGCTAGTAGAAAAACAACAAGTGGAATATGTGATGTCATTATTTACCATACAATGCAATGTATAGCTTGTGTTTGACAAGATGTTGGTTAATGTAAGTAACATGGATGTTGACTCCAACCCAAGGCTGGAAAAAACTTTTCTGGACAATCTGTTTTATTTCTTAAGACAATTACTGACAAATGATACTTAAAACTAATGTTTTATACAGTTAATCAAAATAGATAATATTTTTGCTATTTTTTTGTAAAATAAATTTATTTGTATGTTGTATTTAATACACCAATATGGTTTATATAGCTGTGACTCTGTGTGTGACTCTGCATGATGGTTTTGTCAACTAATACTGCACTTTCAATTTGGACTAAGAAGCAACTTCCTTTAAAGAGCATAATTATCTTCCCTGATTATTCATCAGAATTCATCCTTTGGCATCTTGATTTCAGCAAAATCTGCTTTAAGTGTGCATGTTTTAGGCACAGCCAACATTAAACTACCTTGTATAATTCAATAGCAAACCCCACCCTGAAACCATAGAAGAAGAGCTGAACGAATCAGGACTGTGTGAAAAGGAGAAAGTGGGCTCCATGGCTCCTGAGGCAAGCTCCCTTAAAAATCAATTAGGTGTGAATCAAAGTGAAGAAAACTCCACAAAGCAGTCTCCTTCATGTAGTGCAAAAGAAACATCAGCACCCAAAGGGAAAGATGTGGAAGAGATCAGAAAGTTAAGAAGACTCGAACAAGCTGGTATTAAGGTCATGTCAGCAGCCCAGCGCTATGGCAGGTTAGCCCAACGGTGTGGGAAATGGTGCACGTTTCACAATTATAGGATTGGCTGAGGTGTGGGCTTCCTCAATCCACTGCGATTCATCTCCTAACAAAAATCCAGTCTGCTAAGCACTCACAATTGCTAGTGAAGGTCTTGGTCTGAAAAAGCTTGTGATGTGGCAGCTGTGGATTGCAGAGTTGTATGATGCTGACTGCATTTGTGTTGAGAAATTGTATTGTCTTACAGCATAATGTAAACTGTGCCCCGGAAAACTACTACACGCACTACTTGTCACCTTCCACTTAATGCTTTCTTATATTTTATAAAAATAGAAGATAGAAATCTAGAAATATAAAATATAAATATATGAAATATAGAAATCTACATTAAAATGCCTAGTCCAGGTAAAAGTTTCAGAAATTTACATTACTTTTTGCTGGTGGGATGGATTTGTGAACCAAACTTTTTAGGTTGTTGATATTTTTAGCTGTGTTAATAAATGATACATTTATTTTTAATGGCAGGAACTATAAAAGCACAGTGCTTGTTAGCACATGTACCAGTTAAAGTATGGAGGCATAGTTCAGCAGACAAAATTTAACTGACTTTAGAATGGAATATATGTAGTTATTCACTTATTACCCATGTTATATATTCTTGGATATTGTTCAATTTGGATATTTCCTATTCTTTAACTTGAGAGCTGAATGATGGCTACGTTCACAGCCCATGACTTTCCATCGTCTCAATCTCTTCTACTCACGGGGATTACCTGCAAAGTAGAGTTTTAGCTAACATATCAGAAGATTAGGCACATACAAACTATCAGAATGGTTTGGCTAAAGGGTAAGTGTCCAAATATCCTCCTGTCCAAACCATTTTGTTTTGGGTTGTGGGGTGAAATCCTAACAGTGAGTAGTTTAGCAGATGCTGGTCTACAGTCTGGGCTTTGAAATGTAGTAGGAAGAAATGTAGCTTGTATGTGGTACAGTTTATTCATAGGTGCAGTGAATCTGGTGTGCAGCCCCATGCAGATGTGCCATATGCAGATGAAATAGTCACAGAGTATATGCTGTCACGTGTCCTCTTCTCAGGTCTACTTCACTATTGTCAAGCTGTGCTGAACCAGTGTTTATATCTGGTTGTGGAACATTACTTTTAACAAAGCCCAGTACTAATGATGAGAAGCTATCTGGTGTCAATTAGTTCTTCAGCCTCACTTAGTGTGCTAGTCAATTGGGAATCCATAAACCAGAGGGGTATTAGCATAATCCTATTCCGAGTCCAAGGCTGTAATATTAATGGTAGCAATGTAGTAATATGTAGTCATTGCTTGTGTTTAGCAGTGCCGTGCATAACAAATAGCTCTGTTTGCATTTGGATGCTCACCATGTTGAGAGACCCTTTTCCAACTCTGTGCTTGATCTACTGTTATGATGTCCACAAAGGAAGGATGTGTGAACAAATGTGTGGTTCTTACATTGGACAATCTGTTGTCCTTACAGGCCTTATGGAGAAAGGAGGAGAAATAACAAGTAATTTTTCTTCCTTGCTGTCAGTGGAAGTGACTTGTGGAATTTGGCAGCTGGAAGAAGGAGGAGATGAAAGTATTCTGTCCCAGCTAAGGGTCAAAGAGCAGAGCTTTGTAACCCAAGTGTCACCGTAATGAAGTAGGAGCCTGCTTCTGGGGATTGTAGGAAGACACAGCAGAAAAGGCACAGGGGACAGAAGTCTGTAAGGAAAATTCTTTGTATGTGAAGGTGGAAGAAAATAGGTGGGTGAGGAGAAGGGAAGGATTTAGTAATGACACTTTAGGATACAGGGGAGCGTTTAATCATATTTCTTAATGTCTTATTATTCTTTTCTGAACATCTCAATTTTATCTCTCTTCTTGGCATCAAGTTCAATTTTCCATGCACTAATGACACTTAGCAATTCTCAGTTCCTCTTGTTTCTGTAGTCTGATTTTTTTTCTTTAACCCCTCTTATTCCCTCTTCTTTCTCTGATACCAGCCTTTCTTTTTTTTTTTTTTACCTGAGGTTGTCAGTTTTATTTTAGTTCCTTTGAGTTGTTTACAAGCTGTTTCCTCTCAACTTATTGACCTCTGGAGGGCACCCACTGTGACTTTTGAGTTCTGCAAGGCATCTAATTGTTCCTAAAGCCTAAACTCAGTAGGGGACTTCTCTTAGTCCTGAACAGGAAAGATTTGAACTTGTATGCAAATGTATTTTTTGCTTGGAGTCTAAGTGCTTGTCTCCATTGCTGTAGCATTTTCTAGGAAAGAGCTGCTTTAGTTAGCTGAATTAGATGCTATACAAATGCATGCCAAAAAGTAATTTCCCTTCCCAAAAGAGTGAATTGTCTCTATTGCATGTTGTTTTATTGATGTGTGATCCTCCTTGCTCGCTTATTGCCTGCACATCTGTCTCTTAATTACTGTATTGTATATGAAAGGTAAGGATCACATTCATGGAGACACCCTAAAAAGAAAATAATTAAGTGTGTTTAAAGAGATGATGAAGAGAAGAATTTAAGAGAAAAATGTGAACAAGTGTTTATGATATGTTAGTTGAAAAATGACATGGACTCTTACCTTGACAGAGCATACGGATCCAAAACCCTTCCATTGTTCTGAAATGCAATATAAGGATCCACAAGCCTGTATGAGACCTTGCTTCAGGGAGTACAAATGCCTGCAGTCACTTTGGAAGCACCTACTGTACCAGTATTGACCCATTTACTGTTTCTGCAACAGCTGGGGCTGAGTGTGCAGGAGCAATTTGCAGCTAAATCTACTATTTAGTTTTTGCTATCTATACCATGGTAAACTAACCTTAAAAAAAACCACTTCTGAGACCATCATAAACTATTTCAGGAGACCCCAAAATGTCACAGCTAATCTTTGATTCCATAAAAAAAACAGTAAATGAATGGAAAATATTCTCAACCTAGAAACTGATTACTGAAGTCTAGTTACATAGTAAAAGCTGTAAGTTTCTCATAGCAATGACTCATAGTTGCCCTTTTGAGTACTATAACTTGATATTTCTTTGTTGTCAAAACCATTGCTCTCAGAAATGCTATATTTGGTGCTCTCAAGCTTCTCTAGCGTTGGTGGACATGAGACTGGAAAATCCAGCAGTTTTTACTAAATAATCACTTGGTGAGCCAGCTGTTTCTGAAGCTGTCGTGAACACAAATATTCATGAAGAAAAGGGACAGCAGTTCCCATGTGGAATGCTCTTGGCCTGTGTTGTTCTATTGCCTTAAGTGAAATCGTGATCCGATTCTTCAGAGAGATCTAAGGAAAAAGTTGCCTCTAGCTAATTTGAGACCATGTTCTCCACATCACTAACAGGGATCCTGTGTTTTGCAGCATAAGAAGGCAAAAGCAGACAGTTTCATATGTCCTTTGAGCCTGAGCCAGGCTGGTCTGTTAGAGATGGTTTATGGCTTCCCCATAAGTTTCTCCAGCAACTTTGTGGAACAGTACTTTGAAAGGGCAGCTGAGAGCGTAAAATAAGTGGTGTATGTAGTGGGCTTGTAGGGATTTGCAATGTTTTAAATGCTTCTAAAAAGCAGTCTTAAGATAGTAGAGAAACTCAGAGCAACCCCTGAGCTATTAAGATTCGCTTTCTTAATGCCAGTCTGTTTAATCCTTTGTGATCTCCTCTATTTCACTTTGTATAGCAAGGTGTGCTACATGACAAAGCAAATGCCTACAAAAGTACTGCATGGAACAGTCCCTGCTGCCCAACTTCCTAAAATATCAATACAAACAGTTAGATTTTTAAATGTAAGAGTTGCCTAGCTCCTGCCATCTGTCTTTTCAGTTTGCCTAAGAGTATTGACCCTTACAAGTTAAAATAAGCTTAATCATTATGGGTACCAGCTGTCAACTGTCTTTATTGTCGTAATCTTCAGTGACAGCAAGGCTGTGTTGATAACAGTTGTGTTTCTGACGAAGGCAGGTGGCAATGTTTTCCAGCATGCCAGTATCACTGGTGCGCTATCATTGCAGCTACTATATGTCAGCATTGGCATAGAGGGCTTAGTCTGTGGGAAAGGAGAAGTTAATTAGGAAAAGAATTCATCATGGTGCATGTGAGAAGAAAGCAGTTAAGCATACTAGGGTAGACAGCCTCAGTGATTACTTAGGAGTTTTTTTTATTAGAGCTCTTAGGAAAAATGTCAAATATCTGATATTTCAGGACCCAGCAACATTTGCTAGGGATCAGGTATTAGTATCACATTTCTTCCTGTGTTTGAAGTGTTCAAGAAGATTAATACTGCCAGTTATGGTACTACATTCACTGTATCTCATATGCTAAAATTTGTTCTTACTCATTCTTCCAGCTATAGCTAAAATAAGTAAAGGTCCAATGTGCTGATTTTTTGTTGCAGCAGCCCTCTTGTTAGGGGGTAGAAATGAGCTAAGACACAGCCTTCTTGTTTATCACAGCATGAAAAGGGTCCTGGTTTATTCCTCCTTACAGCTCAGCCACCCTGACTCCAGCTATTCACTGGCTGCAGCAAGCTCCTACTGTAGATTTCCCCTGCAGCCCCTGACTGCTGGTTGTTTCCTGCAAAACTGTGACTTCGGGTATTAGTTTGCAGACTCTGAGTGCAGGCTTTTACCTAGCTAGACTATGACTGCAGGTTCCAGCAAGGGGCTCTAACAGCAGACCCACACTGACCTCACAGCAGTGATTCTCTCTTTCCAGAATCATCCTTCTTCATGGCTCCCTTCACCAGCTCACCCACTCCCTTTTATCACACTTACCTTTATTGGCTATAGCTGTGACTCATCAGGGGTGAGGCTGTGTTGTGTAATTAACACAGCTGTTACTTAACAGAGATAAGGTCACCTGTATTTCCTTCTCCTACAATTTTTTTTTATTTAAAGTCTTCGTGAATTTGCTACTTGTATATGATAAGTTTTATTTCTAGCTAGGCTTTGTGCAATCTAACAGCAGCTCAGAGCATATTTGATTAACTGTGCTTGTTTTTTGACCTGGAGATGAGTGCTGCACTGCCCTCTCCTCCCCTGGTGCATCAAGAGCTTTATTTAATTTTGCTCTGTGTCAGTAAAAAGCCAATATGTGAAGACAACGGAAGCACCCCAGACATCATCCTTCGTAAGGACAACCCCTTCATGACACATTATCAAGGAAAGGATTCTGGTTCAGAAGATGAAGCAGCCAGCAGAGTTCCTGATTTGGAAAAGGATGACTTTGCCACCCGGAGAGCCAGAATGAATCAACCCAAACACATAGTTCCATTTAACTCCTTTTTAGTTGGACCTTATACAAGTAAAGAGAAAGGTAAACTGGAAGATGTCAAAAAGCCATTGCAGATGGAAAAAAAGGAACATGCAAGGTGTGCATTCATGGTCTTATTCTTTCAATTATAATGCTTAATTTCACCATGATATATTTCTGTGTAGGCTACAAAAGCTGTCTTGGCTACAAAAAAAAAAAAAAAACAACTTACACATTAAAGTAAATGCAAATGATTTATCATAAAGTGAATCAAAATAATTTTTTGTTAGAGTGTGAGGAGAAGTTTTAATTGGCTGTGAGTGTAAATAAAATAAAGGCAGGACACTTTTGCTACCTAAGCTCATGTGACAGGTCATGAGCGTGAGTAGTGCAGAATAAACTTAGAAAATAAGTTTTGCATCTCAACTCTTTTTCTGATCACTTTCAGTGCACGTTTTTCAATGCATTTCTTTCATCTCATGCTCTCTTAATACCCTGCATAAAACACGGACCAGATGAGTCTTTAAGGCACTGAGTATGCCTGCTACACGTCACTGAATTATGTTACACCTGGTCCTAATGTGTATTATGCAGCATTGATTTGGGAAGTGGATCAGGGGTTACAGGGCTTCAGCCTAGAAAATCTCTTCTTTCTTCAGTTCAGTGATACAGACCTTTAAGAAGCTGCTGAACACAAATATTTGCTAGGTAGAAATCTTTTTCAGGAAACAAGTATATTCATTTCATTTGTGCAAACAGATGTGATTCTAGATAAAATCGCTATATGCACACTACGGGGAGCCTTGACTGTAACAAATGATATGTTCAGAAAACTTCTTCTAATATTTAGGAGCTCTTTTCAATTTTGAAATGTCAAATGTGCCATTCAATTGCTGGTAATTTGATTACACTAACATTTTGAAATGACTAGTTTGGCAGGACATCTGAGGAACACCTAACCAAATTTTAATAGTCCAATGCTATTGACATGACTCTTAAGATCAAAGAAATTCTGTAGTATGTTTGAAAGCAAAACCTGAATTCACTGTGTGACTAATATGCAAATGAGATATTTGTAACTATTTCAGGGAAAGCTTCTTGGAGAAATGCGTAATACAGTAATAACATAAAGGTTTTTCTTGAGCTGGGAATAGAAGTTCATGTGAAGTGGTCTCAGTAGTGCATGAGTGCAGTAGCATAGCTGAGAGGTTTGAACTTCAAATGATTCATTACATGTTTACTTCTAAAATAAATGTGAAACTAATATTATAAATTCAGTTTTATCTTCTTGAGCTCTGAACCTCTTCTTTTGACACTGATTTATAACTGCTTCCTCAAAATATCTTTCCTTGCTGAACTGGAATGTGCATTAAATTAGAAGAAGACGGGTGCACATGACATCAGTAAGGCAAATAGCTACAAGCAAAGAGAACCCACTTCTGCAAAGTGAGAAGACTGAGTCAGAGGAGGAACAGCAGGTTAAAGAGCTTGATAATGAGAGAGATGATTTGGCAAAATGGAAATCTCAAAGCATCCTTCCTCAGCTACAAGATGTGCGTTTTGTCAATGCCTCTATAACAAAAGCAGATCTGGAGACCTGGAAAAGATTGAAACTGTCAGGGGAGCCCAGGTATGGTTTCTGCTTGTGGACAGAATTGGCATCCTGGGAAGCATGTTTAGTTTGCCACAATCTGCTGTGTGTGCTTGTGATTTTAAACTTGAAGATGCCTTGTTGACAACCAGTCCTTACCTATTTCAGTTTTCAGGAGGAGTCCAAAAATCTGTACAGATATGCTATCTATCATGAAATGAAAGTGTGTCCATAATTTAGAGTACTATAGTAGTTTCACAGTCACTTTTCTTGTTGATACTCTTAATACAATATCAGAAAGGTCCCTCTTGTCATGTGGCTGAATTTCCTTTGAAGCTGCTTGAAGTTGAACAGTGCAAAGTTTCAAGTGGTACCGCTAATACACTAGCAACTACCTTGCTCCTTACTAACCTGTCTTCAGGACTTGGGGTGTTTTATACCTTGGGAGTATTACCTGAGGATCAGCATCTTTGCATTAATGTCTCTGTACTCTTTTGAGACCTGAGCTGATACATCAGCATAGCATTTACACTGGTAAATACACCAGCTCTGTTTCTCACTGCAGCAGGGCTTTCAGGAGCCTCATTGTATGGTGTTTGTATGCTCTTGTTAACAAAACCTCTACAAAGGGAGCCAGTACAAAGCAGTTATTCTAAGCTGTTTCCCTATGGAGGTGGACTATAACATAGGCAAGTGATTTGTGACTCCAGTAGGAAAGGAAACAACTCCTAGCCTTCCTGTTTAGGTGCATGCCATTTTGCAGTTAAAGATGGCTGTCTGTTCCGGCACTCTTCTAACAATGTGGTTTTTGTATGTAATTTTAGCTCTAATAAATCAAAATTCAATCAATCTTTCGTCCTAAAGATATTAGCAGTCTCTCTGTTACTTCTAAGGTGATTTATTAAAACCAGGCTTCAGTCTGCTTGGTTTAGGGTGAGTGAATTGCCCTTGGTAGTGCTCCCATGCCACTGTAACTGCCTTGTGCCAAAGTGAGTTCTAATGCTGTACAGTCTCAGATAGTGCATGGCCTGGGTGTATGCGAGCAGGTAAGAAAACTGTGGCTTTGTTAGGGTGAAGAACTGAGTTTGGAACAGTCCATATGTTACATTCCTTGCCCTTAGGAAGTGCTTTCATGGACATACTACCCAAGTTTTCCCCAGAGGCCTGCAGTATCTTTGCATTTTATATGTTATTTGGGACTAAGTATGCCACAGCTGTTTATACCTGTGTCCTTGAATTTTAAAATAAAACCTCTTGAAAACCTTTTGGAGCATTTAATTTGTTTTATTATGAAGGTCTCATGTTTGGGACATTCTTTTATTCCTCATTATGACCAGTGAAGAAGATTTCAGATGTTCCAGCAACACTCTGCCACCAACTGATGCCACGGTGAAAGCGGTAATCCATGATGATTTTGCTGTCCGCAAAACCAGAGCAAACAAAAAGTCTGGTAGCCCCAAACAGAAGTTTGTGCATTTTGGGCCAGTAACTGAGATTGATCAACAGAAATGGGACAAGCTTGTTATTGGCAGAGCTTCATCCAAGAGTGGAACAGAGGAGGAAAGCAAGAAAGACGGTGTGGGGAGTCTCTCTGGTGTTCAAAGCTCTCCTTCAACCACTGCTGTCAGTCTTGGGTTTGCTGAACACAGCAGTGAAGTATCTGAGCCAGAAAATGAGTCCAGGTATTTGGTGTGGTTTAGGAAGTGCTATTGAGTTGTAAGTGAGATCTGTTCTTGCCAGAGGCTGATCTGCATGGGAGTGAACTGCAGCATAAATTAAAAGCTGTTTACGCACACGGCCTTGTTCAGAAGACATCTGATGTCTTCACAATATCTTAACATGTTTAGGATCGCGCAAAATGCTGCACACAGGTCTGAACACTTGCTCAAAATTTATGATGGGCAGTGAAGTCACTGGTATCTCAGAGGCTGAGCTATCATTCATGATTTTTCTGCTGCTTGAATTCCAACAGCTTTGTTCTGCCTGCTTTCAGCACATTAGGAATTTGTCATTCAGCTTGCTGGCCTTACTGATCTTCAAAAAATGTTTTTTTCAAACCTAGTGGATTTACTTTCTTTTTGAAGATGGTGTACTGCTGCTCTGTGTTTCTGGCATTTATCTGGAGATGAATTATCTGGATTGTTAACACATTAACAGATCTTATATTTCTTTGGCATTTCTTTAATCACTTAGTCTGTAGCTGCAGCAAGAATTTTTAATGAATGCTTTTAACAAGCAATTCATTCAGCTAAGTTTGTATGTTTATAAAACTTTTGCAAACTGAGTTAGACGATTCCTTTTCTTATCTTTCATTTGACCTGAGAATGTTTCGTCTGTCTCACCCCTCCTCTCATTCTCACCAATAGTGAGGGGGGAGTCAAGTCAGGTACCGATGACTCTTGCAGGAGAATTCCATCACCTGTACCAGCTTCTGATGTCATCTCTGAGGAAACCCCATGGAGTTTGGGCAAACAGCAAGAAGGCACCAAGGAAGTATGTGACAGGAATTTACCAGATATTGAGAGAGATGATATGCTGGTTAGAAGGATGGGAAATTTTCCAAGGCGTACTACAAGCTCCATTCCCATAAATTGTCCTCCCCTGTCAGTAGCTCCTTATCTGCTGCAGCAGCAGCAAGAGGAGGCTGTAGCTCGGGAAAAGGATTTGAAGATTCTGCAGGAAGGAGAAAGGTCAGAGAACAGAAGCAATTGCCTCTGAGGCTGGTTTGTGTGTGGTGTTAGCTTGGATCAGTCAGCAACGTTGTCCCATTCTTCACATGGGCTTTACAGATGTGTCTTATTCATTCATCATGGCATGTGTTCTGTTTTGTAAAACTACTTACAGGAATGTGTCCTATGAATATAAAACAGCCTGTTTTCTTTCATAATATTTAAGTACTTCAGTTGTTAATTGCTGTTCAGCATGAAGATAGTCTTTCATCTTTTGGGGGGATTTCTTTTGCAAACCATGGTGCTTTGTCTAGATTTTTATGCCAGCTTCCAAGTGAGTAACTTGTCACATAGATTTGTATGCAATTCCCAACTTCTAACAAATCACCTACATAAGTGTGGGGTTCAACGTAATTTCCTCTTGCTCCCTGTGCTGTGGCTAAAGATGCCTAGTTTGCCTAGTTGTCCATCATTTTCAACTTTGTTTTGAGTAACGGTACCTCACATTGCCTGAGCAGCCACTTGCTGTACAAGTGAGCATTATCATGGAACAGTGTCACTTGTCTCTCTGAGCAGTACTGTCACACAAGAGAGCCAAGAACCTGGAATCCCTCAGCTGCAGAGTGATGGAACAGAAAACAACATGAAATTTCCAGACCCACAAAGAGATGACATGTTAGCCAGAAGAACTGGAGCTTTTCTTAAACAACCTGAGCCCAGAGCTAAGCAGTTCCTTCCCATGCCATTTTCAAAGCAGCAGAATAAGCAGGGCACAGCTACAGAACTTGAGAAGAAAACCACAAGGTAAGAGAGTTGTGATTTTCTCCATCCCATTCAACTAGCCCTGTGGGCTGTTTGTCAAGATCTCTTTATCAGGAAGATTTGCTTGTGGCCCAGTAGTGGTTATTTTCATACTTGTCCTCAGTTCTCTGCTAATTCTTTCTGCTCAGTAGAAGGCAGTAGAAAGTTTCTGGCCCTTTTAGAAGAGCCATGTAGAGACTCAGACCGGAGCTCTACCAGATGCAAAATTCTAACAACGTGTGGAAACAGATCTATGTAGCAGTGCAGAGGTTTCTGGTTTAATATGAGGTAATCATTATAAATGTTTCCAGCTAGAAATGGAGATGCTGGATGTTGTAGGTTAGATGATTGTCTATGGCTTAACAAGTGCCAGTGACTTCCTAACAGGAAATCCAGAGACCCTGAGATTCTTCCTGATAGTGCTCAGTGTCTTTCTAAGCAGCTTTGTTCAGATGTTTGAGGCATTTGAGCCTTTGAAGAGAGTTATCATTTGGTGGTTGAGCCACATGCAAGCAAGAGTGGAGAGGTTCTTACTCATCAGCTTCTTCGGAGTACTTGGGGAGAAGGATATGCATGCACCTGTACAGACACGGATGAAAAACTAGCTTACATCTCAGCCAGGAGAAAACAAACCTGTCATCTGCCATAGAATTCAACAGTGGCTTGGTGTTGAAAAGACTTAATACTTTAATTTTCAGTGGTGTTCGGGACAGTTTGTTTTCTGACTTAAAAGAATGGTACAAGCATTTGACTCTTAAAATTATGGGGTTTGCTCCTGCCTCACTTAGCTTGTTCTGTGTCAGCTATTTGGGTTTGTAGGGGCTGTTTTTTTGTTAACTTATAGTTATGCTTTTCATTATGTATGTGATTTTTGAAATGTTGCTTAATACATCCCTTTGCACTACTGCCTTTGGCTCACTCAGGCCTGAAAAATTTCCACAAGGCTACATTAATAGCTCTGGAAAACCTGCAATAGAACCACTAGAAGAACTGCAGCAAGGGCAGGAGGAGCATCTCCCATCTACAGGACAAGATGAGATTATTAGTAGTGCCCAAGTGGCTGAAGACGGCCACAATGAAGTCCTCCTTGGTCAAACATCTAAGCTTCAGGAGGTTCCTGAGGAAAACAAAATGGAAACACTTTCATCCAAGGATGATCTGCAAACGTGAGCTTTCTGCAGCTTGTACACCCCTGTGTGCACACTTCAGAGTTCAGATTGTGCATTGCCTGGCATGTTTTCTGTCCAGACTGAAACACTGTATGTCAGTAGTACACATTTTAGAAACTAAAAGAATAGTTGTGTAATGCATTTTATTTTGAATTTCAAAATTATTTAATTGAAAGCTAACTGAAAGGAGTGATTACAGTATATATGTTGAATTCCAAGCAAAGTTTATGGAGAGGAGATGCTAAAATGGACTCTGCTCATTGAGAAATGCTTATTCTATTTCTTCCATGATTAGAAATGTTGTAGTATTGACTTTTGCATTTGATGCTCTTTTATGGTAAGTCCTATATACAAATACGTGGTTTGCATAGCTCTAAACAAGACTATAATTTTAGTGAATGCTGCTGGTTTGTGTATTACCAGTAACTTTTTTCAGCTATACTCCCCTGCCCTGAGGAAAGAAAACTAAAACCAACCAAAAAGCAAACAAAACCAACCAACCAAAAAAACCCCAAAACCCCCCTGCCCAAACCAAAACAACAAAACAAACAAACAAAAGAAAAACCAAAGCAAAAATCAAACAAAAAAAATCAAACAAAAAAAAGAGAAAGAAATCCCCAAATACAAAAAGAAAAAGGAAATCCTGTGACTCACTTTCTGACTATAATATTTGTGTCTTTCATGCTTCAGTAATAGTGGTACTAAGCACTGGTGTGGAATGTAACTGTTTTGTCTCCATTCATTGCATGTATGGCACAATGTAAATGCTAAGACATTGTCTATTTTCAATAACTATTTTCTACACACATTTTAGGTATACTTCAACAGATTTTTATAATGTGGGGCATAAGTATGTGTTTAAGGAGGGATGGGTGGTGTTCTCATGTAGTTTGACCTCAGGATGATCAGGTAAGTCTGGTTTGATGAATATATAATCCCTGAACAATATGGTTCTATTTTGGTCAGCTTTACTAGTAGAAGTGACAGTTGTGCGAATTATATGGGTCCAGTTGCAATGTATTTATCCACAATCTAATTTTATATTTGGTCTTGTAGATTCGGCCCCAGAACTGCTGTGTCTGATGACGCAGAGTAAGTTCTCTTGTGTTCACAAGATTCTGTTTTAAACAACTTACACTGCATGCTTTCCCATCTTTCTACTAATTTAAAATGCAGTTGATGCATCATTATTATTTTGCAGTGTTTTGGCAAATAAATTTTTCAGACAGCACTGAAAAATGGAATGCAATATGGCTTACATTGAAGTTCAAAATAATTTCTATATAAAAGCCCATAAAAACTAAGCATAATATTAATTAATGTCCAGCTGTTGCTTAAAGTATTGCTTCTTCTTTTTTTCTTTTATTTTGCCTTGGTTTTCTTCTGAATTTTCATTGCCTCTAATCAGCTACAGGTAAAGAGAGTTAGGTTGAATCTGGATATTGAAGAAAAAAATGGGGTATAAGGAGGAAGAGGAAGAAATAAGTAAATCGCAAAGCAAAATAATAACACTGTGATCTTCGGAATAATTACCAGGAGGATACATCTTTAGCTGAGACTTTATTATCTTTTAAAAACTTTATATTCTATCCCTTCCAGGTTAGGTTTAATTTAATAATGTACTAAATTTCAATTTTTTGGCTCTTCAGCTCGATGCATCACTTTTCATAGAAGGAGTAGAATTGACATTTTTTGCACTCAAAAATTTTAATTGTTCATGTATGCACACAAACTTTAGTACCAGTAGTATGCAATGTCATTTGGAAAGCTCTTTGGAAGTATTAGCTATTTAGAAGATAAATAGTTGGGAACTACTCACATAATAACATCCTTAATGTCCTTCTGTTCACAGAAATGCACATGACCTTCTCTGTCTCCCAGATTAAATCCCAAAATAGAAACAGTATGGAGAGTTGTGAGGGTTTTATAATGAATATACATGTTCAATTTTCATCCTTTCCTCTAATGATAAAACTTAGAATCATGGCCTGAGTGTTCTTTATAGGTTCTGTAACATCTTTATGCTGAGCAAAGCCTCTGTTCTCTGACTACAAAGCAAACATGATCATTTTCAAGCAGCAGGAATCTGTCAGGTCAATTAAGGGATGAGATAAAAGGAGCCATATAACATAGAAGTGCTATACTTAACAATGGGGATGTTCCAGCTATTTCAGAAAGCCTGCTTATATGATTGATTTTTTTATATGTGCATGTCTGTATTAAGTGCAATCATGAGAGAAGGTAAATGGAGATGCCTTCAAAGAGGTGCTGCAATGGGCTTGGTGGCACCATGTGAGAGTAGCAGTGGTCAATAAATCATATTGGTTATTCCATACTTATTCTGATTTTGTTTTAAAAAGCAAAGCAATTAATGTTCAAACCTCATTGTCATCCTTTCCAGATGTGCTACAGTTTACAGAGAAACTATTTTCCTATATTGCCTTTTAAGTTCTTAGAAGACTGTTTTCCTTTCTGAAGACAAAGTATTTATGAAGACTCTAATAAAACATGTCTCTCAAGTAGGAAAAATAAGTTGAACTGACATTTAAAATAATTTTTAAATTTTTGTCGAGTCCCCATTGAAATCTGTAACTTGAATTCAGTCTTAGACTAGATGCTCTTTATTCCAGCAGCAAAACTAAGGACCCTTTTATTAGACAGCCAAAATTCCCTTTGCTAGTTAGAGGAAAACTAGATATTGTTTTGGGCCTTGGTCTGTCTTAGGGTCCAGAAAAGGCAATACTTAGTGTGTTGCTGCTGATCAGGCCCATTCCCATCTCCCCAAGAGAGAATTCTGGTGGTACCATGATAATCCAAAGTGAGTTTAGGCTCATAGTGAGCTGAGATTTTTTTGTATCTCTTTACTAGAGTTTGATTTTGAGCCAGTCTGTCCCTTTTTATGTTTTTTTAGGGTTTCTTAAGTCTTAGTATGACTGTAAAATGGTAATACAGCCACATAATAAATGCCTTACATAAGATTGTTAACATATTCTCATAAAAAGGTTTTTTACTTTATCACTCACTTTTAAATTAATTAATCTAAACAATGAAGTCCTTCAGAAGTTTTTTAATCCAAAATTTATTTAGACCTGTTAAAAAAAAAATTGCTGCATGACATTGCTGACAAGAACAACTGTTAGTTGTGATAATAAAGCAGTGTAGCTTGAAAATCCCAACATCCCAAACACACTGTTGGTCTGCACAGTGCTTTTACCCAGGTCACTGTAAAAATGGCAGGTCTGGTACACCAGTCAGCAGAAAGGCCTCTTGCTTCAGGACAGATTTTGTGTACAATCTCTGGAGCTGTGCTAAGGGCAGAAAGTTAATGAACTTGAATTTGGTGCAGTTACATATTCCCTGTCTACTTGTGTGCTGTGTGCTATGTGCCTGCTGGCCCAGCATGTAGTTGAAAGAAGGAGTGAATCTAGTTCTTTTCATGGAGGTGTTAGTGATTGTCTGGAGCCATTTGTAGATTATACAAGACAGAAATAGGACAAAATTATGTGGGACTCATAGTGAGAAGTGTCTTTTGATAGAAGCTCAGAGTTTTGGCTTCTTTGATCCTTTTCTAAGGATGAACTCCTGTCAGGCAGAGAAGTTGATGTAGACCTTTCAGTTCGTCGTGTTCATGTACTCAGGAAAGGAGGTTTTTCTCCTTAATGATTACTACATGTTGGCTAGAGTGGAGCACAGTGCTTTGAGATGGGACTCCTTCAGATTGCTGTCTTGGGAAGATACTATTGTGGAAAAACATGTTGCTGCAGAGTTGAAGTTTGAATCTACCCAGTTGCTTACCCATGACAGTGAAGGCCCAGCAGGAGGAGGTGGCTGCTGGAGTAGGAGGTGCATCTGGGATTGTAGGGTATTTTGAGTTTGACTCCTGGCCAAGGCTATAGTCTTTTTCAGAGAACCTTTTTTACTGCCCTGTTAATAGTTATAAAACCTGTTGCTGTCTTTGTGCACCCTGTGAGACCTGCGTGAATTCAGGGAACATACATTAGACTTACATTAGGAAATTCAGGTACTCCTGCTGGAAGGGCAAGATTCTTCCATCCTGCATTGCAGAGAGTGGGTAGTCATGCATTCTACTGGGACCAGTAACCACCATTTCAGGTCGTACATTTTCTCCTATTGCCATGTGAATGAAAAATTCTTTGGACATGAGGAAAGGGTACAAAAGAGGAGCTACACAACCAGTTTGACCCAGTAGGCACAAGATAGCAAATACTGAATATTAAAGGCTTTCCTGGACTTGAGTTTCAAAAGCTCATAAACTGGAATAAACCAAGAGTGACTAAATTAAGAGTGACTTTATTGTAAGTTATGCATCTCTCAACCTTCCTCACCAGTCTGCCAAATGAGACTGATATTTAAGTTTTAAAAGACAACAGCACTTACCATCTCTTTAGGTTCTATTATTTAGGAGTGTTCCAATCCAATCCTGAACAATGAAACTGTTAAATTACCCACAGAAAAACTCAAATTAGTATAACCCTCAGCACTTTGTTTAAAGAGTGAAGCGTAGTAATATGTTAACTTCACTGTTCATGCTTAAAGGCAATAGGATGTTTATTCTGTCCTTCATTTCTGAGTAAATACCTACTTAGCAGGATGGAATCTGTGCATGGCCTTTTCCATACACTGTCCAGACCTTTCAAGTTTTCCCTTGAGAGTGACATTCCTGTCTTTGCTTGCCTGAATCCAAATGCTGGCTCATAAATATTGTGCACAGCTTTCCGTGACTATTCACTTTGATTACTGTGGACACAGTTGCTCACAATTTTATCTTCTTTGGGTACTTCTCCTGCTAGTTGGCTCATTGGCTCACGTAAAGCTGCAGGTGACCATTTGAGGACTGCTATGAAATCACCTCATGTGGAACTGCATGGCTTTCTTTTATTTTTTTTTTTTGCTTTGAATGGCACAATTGAGGTCATGTTTTACTAATAATAGGTAGTAGAAGTGGAGTAGTAAGCATGTTATCTTTGTGTGAAGATCCTTTTTAAGAGATGTATAACATCAAACCATGACCTTTTTTTCCCCTGTAACTCTCCAAAGGTCAGAGGCATAAATAGAAAAAACACTTTTTTTACTATTCTGGACATCATCTTTTCCTTCTTAGGTTAGCTTTATTAACAAGTTGTTGCTGGTAGCATTGGATTTCTTCAAGGCAGGGAGGAGAGGACAGGAGAGGGGAGAATGTACCATGCATTTTGAATCGAGCATACTTTTCTGGGTTTGTAGCAATAGCATTTAGCCGGCCATGCTGCCCTTGATGTACTTCTCAAGCCTTCTTTTACCCTGAAATGGAAACTTCTGTCTGTGGTGTTAATCAAAGTGATCTTGAAAACCAATTGGGTACAAATCTTCAGAAAATAAAATGTTCTGAATGATAGAATGATTTTAATAAGAGCTATTGATGGAAGTGTAAAGTTAGTACTGCTTCTTAGTGAGAGAGAAACTTGTGGTCAACCAACAAAATGGGAAGTTGAGGAGTGTAATGCCTGAAGTACTGAGTGGGAGCCATAGGAATGCTAACAAGCTCGTCTTGGGGACTGCTGCTTTGGGGAGCTTTGTAATGGAGCAGGTGTCTGATTCTGCTGTAGCACCCTCATGTGGCTTCAGCTCTTATGAGCTGAAAGGAATGTAAACCTCTAAATAAGACTGGGCCTGTTGTTACTTCCCCCTTGTTTAGGAGTATGAGTATGTTTGACATGAGATGTGAAGAAGAAGCTGTGGCTCAGCCTCATAGCAAAGCTCGCCATGAGAAGCTGCAGAATATACATAACCAGCTGAAAGAGGACGAGACCAGATGGCAAGATGTGAGTATACAATGTTGTCTGCAATGCTGGCAGGCACTGAGGCCAACCAGCTAGGCAAAACCAGGACAACCTGCTAAATCTGCATTTGCTGTCAAGGGCTTTAAATAAGCAGGAGAGCTTTCTTTTTCCTCAGTGGATTGTTGCTAAAAGCATAGAAGTTCATAATTCAATGTAAATCAAAGAATACAAGATCTTCCAGTCCCTTTGCCTGTTCACCAGGTATTTTGCTTTTTTAAAAAAGAAGTGTAAAGAAATTGTGATTAAGTAAAAAAATGGAAGAACAACTTCTAACTGCTGACTTCTCTAACTTTTCTAATAAGTCAATGTCCAAAGTGACAAAATGCAAGACTAAGTGGGACAGGGAATAAATAGGTCAGCCTTTTCTTTAATAAATTTTGTAGATAAAGAAAATGTTAATGTTTTCCATCTTGTCCAAGCAAACAAATGGCACTTCATGTTAGCTACACCCTGCTTGGTTTACAAGGCCTTTCCAAACCCTCTTTCCTTGATGTGTTTTGTTAAGCTGTCCAGGCATTTGTCATTGTCTGCAGCAAATTAGCAAGGATAGAAAAACATCATCTGCAGGTAAGTTAATATAAGGAGTTCTAATTTCAGTGCTGTTCATTTCTAAAGTCTGATTTTAAATGAGGAATTTGGGATATTTTTTAATTGAAAAACCCCCAAAACACAATAAAACACATCTCTTCAAGTATAGTAGCTTTTCATTATAAGGAAAGTTTCTGTGAAACACCTCAGAGAAGTTTTTGGTAGAAAATTTAAGAAAAAGTTAAAAACAAATTGTATATACAGCTTAGAAGTGACTTTTTATAGTAGAACAAGGAAGGACTTCAGCTGAAAGGTCTTTATGTGTGGGAAGTCATAATTTCCCAGCTGAGATAAGAATAAATCCAAAGGCTTTCATTCAAGAAGTTTGAGAACTGTGCTTTGAACTGAAAATCCTTTGAGCTACAGTTCCTACATTTTCCAGGTCCTCAGCACCTTCCACCATGAATTAAAGCTTCTGAAGAGGTACTGAAAATGCCTTTATTAGAATGTCCTTGGCATTCTGAGGGTTTTCTAGAGACATGTGTCATGGTCTAATATTTTAGATGCCTATGCTATAAATTTGCCAACAATTAACAGTTTCATGGCTTTTTTTAATTTTTGGTATTCTAAAGCATCAGAACTGGAAAAGATAAACATGTCTGTTTTTTAATTATGAAAAGAGAGGGAAGGCTTATGTTAGAAAATTTGCTAATGAAAAACTAATTTCCAAACGTTAGACGATCGTGGAAGTAACTGAATAAAGAAATGCATTGGTACTTCAATGAGAATAACTAGTAACTGAGGAAAATGATAGGCCTATGTTTCATGAAGGGGATTATAGACTGATATATGTAGGTCATGTGAAGAAGTACTTTAATGAACATTCCCTTAACTGTAACATCGATAATTTGTGGTTTTGAGCTAAATTAGAAGTGACAATGTTTTTTCCTGTTTTTAATAAAATAAGTTATGCTTGCAGTACCTTCTGCTGTTTACCAATAAAAGTGCAATTAAAATATTTGGGAAACCATATAATTAGTGAAATAGCCTTTGAATTGAGTATGTGTTATGAATATCTGAGTTTTATAGAAACCAAAATTTGTTAGCGTGCATGAAATATAGTCCGTGTACTAAACTCCTGATGTTGAAAAGTTAATGACAAATGTTCCCTTGCAGTTCCTTGGAAGTTATTTTTCTTTGCAGAACTTCTGCAGTGGTTACTTTTTACATGTAAAATTTTGTTCCTTTGCTAGTTGGCTGCAAAGAAATTTTACAGTTAGGAAAACTTCTATACTGTAATACTTGAACTGTGAAAAATATCTTGCTTCTGTATCCTCCAGGATTTATGAATTCATAAAGGATGCAAGACATGACAGGGGCCCATAACAGGTACCTCCTGTGACTCTCTGGTTTAGTGTCAGGCTAGTTTTTCAGAAAAGGCAGAGAACCAGATTCAGTCAATCTTCTGCACAATTTCAGGCAGGCAAATTCCAGAAAGGCTGAGATTGTTACTTCAACAAGGACATCTCTATATAGCTGGACACAAACCATAGGTGTTTTACTCAGTTATGTCTCACACCAGCCAGGTATGAGTCACGTCACTCCCTAAGCTCTCTTGCTCACATCTGGATCCAAAATACTGCAGGTTGGCCATAATGAAGAATTTAAATTTGGATGCTGCACTGGATTTTTCTATCAAAAAACCCAACATCATGGGTCAACCATATTTGCATATAGCTGACTGATAACATGGGTAAAGTATGGAACTATCAGCTCTCCGAGGCAGACTGTCAGTGCAGCTGTAGCTCATGGTGAAACAACATTATTCTTCCAATGAACCCCTGCTTCCCATATACCTGATTATTGAAATTCTTCACCAAACATATTTTTTTATTTAATCACTCTGAGGAATTGGATTTTGTCCCTAGTGTTGATCCAAGTGAAAATGTGTGTCCTGACTGGTCCTTTTAGGCCAGATTTCCTACCAAAAGCAAGGTAAATACTGAAGCTGTGAAATCCTTACTGTATCCTGCTGTTAGCAGAAAATTCAGGCAACATCTTCATTTGTGGCATGATCTTCTTTTGTCATTGAAATAAACAGTGCTGCCTCCAGGTGATGGGAGCCTAGTCCACAGGCAAGAACAAGTATTGTAACTGGCTGGTTGGGTTCTTTGTTACTTGGGACCACTTTTTAGTTATTTGCAACTCTGCATTCAGGTGCCTTCCTTCTCTCACAGGACCTGGCTCGGTGGAAGAGTCGTCGAAGGAGTGCTTCACAAGATTTGATTAAAAAGGAAGCTGAGAGGAAGAAAATGGAGAGGCTATTGGCTGGAGATGGAACGAATGAGCGCAGAAAAAGCATCAAAACCTACCGAGAAATTGTGGAGGAGAAGTATGTTGTTTTCCTGGAGTGTGGTGGCTTGTGAAAATGCTGTGTGCTTCCTAGGTGATAGGTACCTGTGGGTAGCCATGCCTGCAAGTCTGAGTGAGGGAGCAGGGAGGATGTTGATGGAGCAGAGGAAATGGGTGTGATTTTCCAGTGTTAATACGATGGTTTCTCCTGTGTTGTCTTCCTTGCAGAGAGAGAAGGGAGCGGGAGCTTCATGAGGCATACAAGAATGCAAAGACACAGGAGGAGGCAGAGAGAATCCTTCAGCAGTACACTGAAAGATTCACTATCAGTGAAGCTGTCCTTGAGCGTTTGCAGATGCCAAAAATTCTGGAAAGAAGCCATTCAGTGGAACCAAATTCCCCACTGAAAGACCCTAATCCTCTGAGATACTTAAGGCAACAGTCACTTCCTGCTCCAAAATTCACTGCCACAATTGAAGCAACCATTGTTCCCACCACTGAACTAGAGCCCAGCAGTTCAACAGGACGCACATCTCCCAGCAAAAGTGTCTCCAAGGCTGTGCCTATGCTGACACCCAAGCCTTACTCACAACCCAAAAATACACAGGAGGTTTTAAAAAACTTTAAGGTAGGATACATCATTTGCCCCAAAGTCAACCAGGAGGCAAAGAGATCTTGATTAAGTCATCTGAACATATAAATGTTTAATGCAATTATGTAGAAAATGATGGCAGCATTCTGATATTATAAAATTCAGCTTCATGCTCTGTGCTGCCCAGTTTAGTGGTTTCTTTATGTTTACCACTCTTCTTAGAATCTTGGCCTCTTCAGACTGAAATACTTGCACTGGTCATTTTTCCTCAAGCTGTATTTGTTTGGGGAAAGGGGGAATTTAAGAAAAAAGCAAGGCATTTCTTCAGAAAGATTTTATAAAAGAATATGTGGTTGCATCTTTTATTTTTGAACAAAATGGAAGGTCCAAGGAGTGTGTAGGCCCTGACTTTTGAAGCAAGACCTGAACTGACTTTTGTGTCAGGGGTCTGATTTTTGCTGTACCAAGTGTGTCCCTACTCCTTCAGAGCCGAGAACCAGCTTGCCCAAAGATATGCTCTGCCTTAAACATGCTTCTCACCAAGGATGAGTGGGGAAAGCTGCTTCACAGGCTTAAAGAGAGGATTTAGGTTGTGCATGGAGGTTCTGTGAAACAGGTTGGTACTGAGGTAGCAGAGTAACTGGAGATTGATGGTGAGAGAGGGAGAGTGGCTCCATTGGATCACAAGAACTGTGCAAAGATTATGGAAGTAAAAGAAGTAAGAGAACTGGTATGAAAGCAGAGCTGCTAGGAATAAGTCAGCTGTGAGATCTGTGGGAGAAGAGGATAGGAGAATAATAAGACACAGTATTCTGAAACCAGAATATGAAATCTGAGGAGTGTATCTTTAGACTGGATGGATGTGGAGAATGGGAGTAAGATACTGAACCAGTGATGGGAAAAGCAAACAACTGGGATGTATTAAAAAGAGCAGACCAGAATAAGACAAGTTTGAAAACATCTGCTGTTCACATTAATTGTACCAAAATTGGAGCTTACCCATGTCTCATGGTAGTCATGTTGTGAGCAGTATGAAGCCTACTGGCATGGGTGTCCCCAGCCTCTGGAGTTTGGGTCCCCTTCTGTCTGCCATTGCTCATACTTTGCAAGTAGCATTCAAGGGTCCCTGAAGCCCTGCTGATATCCCAGTAGCACTGCTACCATGTATATTCAGGTTGTTTACTTTCTAAAAAATAAGTCAGCTTTTTATAGCAAGTGAAAGAAGTTGTGATGTATAATTTATTGAAGTCTGTCCCAGCTTCTGTGGAAACCACACCCCTCCATGTTTCCTAGTTGAAACATGAAACTGATAATTCCTGTTTCTCCTATACCTCAGTTGCTATGCCCCAAGTTTACTTTTTAGATATCAGTGAATCATGGATCTTCAGGTTTTTTCTGGACCTTGGCGCTTTTTTCATCAGAGGACCAAGATATGTGTGTATATCACCATAATTTTATTGCATATATAATTCACATATGTGGGGAAAACTAACCCATGAAGGCTCCTACACCCCACAAGCCACCACAAAAAAAATCTGTCTGAATCTTGTTTACATGATGTGAAAAAATGTAATTTTTCTTGGTAGGAATTATTCCCTAGCACATGTAGCTGTAGCAGCATTTTCCCTTGAAACACCAGTCAATGATTCTTGGCTCTTGTGACAATGTGTTGACTTCCTCCAGATCAGAAGGAAAGGAGTATGTTTGTTTAGCTTTGCAGCCAGGGCATCTGTCCTGCTCATTCAAACATTTGGTTTTCCTCCTTAATATAAATAGAGAGATGTCTTAGTCTAAACAGAGACACTGAAATGGATGGTGTGGCCTGACAGTGTTTTCATGGCCTTTTTATTTTTGAGATCTTTCATAACCTGCCTTTCTAGTAGATAATCCAGCATACAGTCCCAGAAGACTTGGGGCTCAGTTCCTGCTCACACTTGTGTTTAGAAATAAACCCTGAGAGAGGTACTGTGTTAAGTGGATGATGTCAGTGTAGGAAGGGAGGGAACATTTAATCTGAAAAACTCTCAGAATGAAACAGGTGGTGGAGCTGACTGTGCAAGGGCTAACTGCCTCCACCTTCCTGCACATCTGACAGAGCTAAGGATGCCCAACACCTCAGAGATGGCCTCTTAGCTATCATGCTCATAAAGAACAAGCCTCTGGATGCATGTGTGTGAGAAGTCAGTGGAAGGAGTTTTCCCTCATCTTGGTACTGATCATATGTACTAAGTTGGAGTGCCACTCTTGAGGTATCCAAGCTGTTCACTCAGTAAGTAAGGATCTCTGTGCACAGAGTAGCCAAGCCCTTCTTCCTCCTCGTACTGCTGACAAGCCTGTAAACAGCTGTGCTGTGGCCAGGCAGAAGCAATGTGGTGGTACTGAGACCTGGTCCTGTCCTGGTCTCACTCCACCTGGGCCCTCTTAAGGTGAATGGCTACTGAATTCTCTGTAGCAGCACTTCTCCTGTATGCTTCTACAAAGAGCCTTTCAACTGAAGGGAGTCTTTACATCCCACCTCCATTCAGAAATTCCTTCGTAAAAGTACTATGAACTTGTATCACTGCAGAGAAAGAAGCCAAAGCATATTTTGTATATTCTTCTTTGCTTAAAGGTTCCTTAGCAGGAATAAGGAATATATGGCCATGAAGGCCAATATATGGCCACCAAGCTTGACCCTGAGAAAAGAAGGTAGTTAAACTGTTTCCACACTCTCCTTTTTAAGGAGATTGCCTAAATTGGGAAAGCACCTAATCCATTTGTTTGCCGTATGGAGAGGTTGGAATGGCCAGTTTTATTTGCTGGTGCCTTGATTCCCTATTATGAGCAATAAAGAAACAAGTGGATGAACTCTGCTGCTCCTGTCCCTTCAAAGTTCAGGTAACAGTGCTTCAAAAAAGCAGGCTGCTAATACTGTGGTGAGTTCGTTGAGGTACATAAGCAGTTCATCAGTGTAATTAGTCCTGGAGAACCTGCTTGGCTCTGACATAAGGCAATGCAAAACCCAGCAGTTTTGGTCTCAATTTAACATTAAAAAATGATTTTTTTAAAACATCCTTTGATCTGTGATGCATGCAAAGGGTGTCTGTATGTTACTGGGAGAACAGGATGTGGGAAACCAGGAAATCCAGAAAACTTATTTCCTTGTGTCTGTATTTTGTTTATGAGCCCTCTAGGGTCATAAGGTTTTCTTCTGTTTTGGCCTGTTGAATGAAGTATGTGCTTGGCTTCATCCCTCACTGATAACACAGACTGTGTTAATGATTGTAGTATCGCAATGAATTCCTAATTTCTGAAATTCTTTTGAATGCTACTTGTCTCAGCATATTTTTTTAACTGTATTTTGCAGGTAGATGGAAAAGTCACCATGAATGGAGAAAATGTCAACGGCATGGAAGAAAAGGATAAAGAATGTACAACAGTAATATTTACTCCTTCACCAACGAGATCTCTGAAATTTGATGGAGTAGCCAGAGGGGACAGGCCCCCAGTAGAGTTGAAGAAGGACCCCCCAAGTGTTGAGCTCAGTTTACAGAGGCCTGCCACTCAGAGTGTGCACAAAGAGCCAACAGTAAGACCAACACGAACAAACCAGCCTTATTTTCTTTGCCAATTTTCTGTCTCATGATGTGTTTAATGACAAACTAATGATACCCAAGTGCCTATGTTTGCCTTATTTCAAAAGGGTGTGCCCAGACCAGGAAAAAAACTATAAACAAAACCCCAAATCCTTTGTAAATTAAAGGCTTCTTCCTTTTGTATGTGGGTAGAGAAATAGGAGGGTAAGATTGAAAAAAATTTTTTGCAGCCACTGGTGGGTTTGGGGGGATTTTTTTTTTTTTCCTTTTTGTTGTTGTTTTGGGGTTTTTTTCAGATGTCATGCAGCTGATGAACATGCTTTAAATGTGCTGGGCCAGGAAGAAATTGATTCGGTGTCCCAGCCGTTGTGCAGGTTTATTCAGTGCTTCTCTTAATGTAAGCTGATTAGATCAGCAGCATAATTGGACTGTGTGAGCCATTATAATTAGTCTCAGTTTTCAGTTTTCAAAAGAGGATGTGGATGTGCTGGCAGTTTTGAACATTTGGTTTTCATTCCCCTCTCAGAAACATTAGAAAAGGGGATAAGCTATTGAAATGCTCAGAGGGACCAACATGCTTCTTAACTGCTTTATCAGAGAAACAAATTAATTTTACCTTTTCATCTTTCTCTCCCCCTCTTCCCCAGAGAAAAAGGGAGGAATAAAACTAGAGCATATCACAGCAGGCATCTAGATGCTACAAAACTGTAATAAAAGTAGATGGTAAAAACAAAGCAAGAAATAAGGAGAGGATTGCAAGGAGAGCGTGTAAAGGGCTGCAAGCAGGTGACAGGAGAGGGAATTCTCACCATTTTTTTCTATGTAACAACAAAGAGAATTGGAGATGTGGTGAGAGTTGGAGTATGATAATTTTTTCTTTCATCTCAGATTTCATCCAAGCATTGGCCAGATGGATAACAGGGAGCAGGCAGAGATCTGTCCTGGGGCCTGATGGCTCATTCATGAGAAAGGGTTTGTGTTTTACTCCCCTGCTTAATGCCAGTCTCTAGCTATGGACAACCAAACCATGGAGCCTGCAGCAATCATGGGAACTGGGGTGTGCCGTGAGCACAGACTTGATCCTGTCAGAAGGAACTGGTATTGAGTCAAAAGTGAATGATTTGCAGGGAAAGCAGAACTGAGGCTGCTCCTGTCTCAGCAATTCAGCTGTGAGGGAAAGGCCAGGTAAGCTTTGCATTTGATGCAGAAGAGCAGGTAATGGGAGTGTTTGGAGAACAAGAGAAGAACCTCAGCTTGCTGGAGATAGAAGCTCAATTACATTCAGAAAAGTAGCCAAGTGAAAGTGTTAATGTCTCCTTTTTTAGGATTTTCAGGCCTTGTTAGAGTTAGGAGGAAACTCAGCAGCAGAAGTCCCTGTTAGTTCTTGAGTGTGCTTGTATCTGTTTGCTGTCCTCTCATCCTCCCCTTTCTACACCTTTGAGGATATGGCCAGCTGAATGCAGATTTTTCTGTCTGGTTTCTCCTTCCAATTCCTAGCTCTTGTGGTGATACTGGCAAAGGAGGCAGAAGAGTTTGACTCATCAGATTCCTTGTGACTCCTGACATTTACAGAATAGCTCCTGGTTTGTAAGCTTGAATGCACTTAATGATGAAGCCTACAAGAGAGAATGAGTGTTCACCAAAATGGTGCTAGTGTCAGAGTGTCTGTGCTCCAGCTACAGATTTTATATCACTAGCCTCACAATTCCATCAGCAATATGACTGGGTAATGCAAATCATCATAATTACTCCTGGCACTTCACTTCAAGCAAAGGTATGTGTATTAAGCATGTCAGGGGCAGAGCAAGGAGAGAAGACTACTTTGAGTGGGATCTTCCATGGGAAAACAGTGGAATGCACTGAATGTGATGAGAGAGAAGAGAAGGAGATCTGCCTGTGGCTGGAAGGCAATTTGCCAACCTAAAATAAGATTTCCGGTTCTGTTTCTTCTGGATGTTTACTTCTCTTTACCCAGATGCTTCTTTTACATTTTCCAGGTCTCCATGCCTCAGACTTAGGCATGGGCAGTAAATTACCTATTGAGCATACAGGAGAGCCTTGGTTTGTTGATAGAAAGGGCTTAGATGCCAGGTTACAGAGATGGGGCATGGTACTGATGCTTGGCTTCCTCACTGTGTGTGTTGGGACACAAACAAGCACTGCTATAGAGAGCTTGATATGGATTTAATTGATCTGGAGCATTATCTGCAAGAACTGGGCAGCTACACTGGGCTCACTTCACTCAGCCCTCTCCCTGTACTTATGACTTTGGACAACTAGCACCATGATGTCAGCCTCATCTTCAGACCCCGAAAGGCTAAGCTGCTCTCTGAAGGATATAACGACTCTCAGGAAGGCTGGGAATCCAGATTAGGAAAGATAAGATCCTCCTGGGCTTGTCCCACTCCCCAAAAAATGAGATCTCTTGCTCAGCAGGATACTTCATCTAGCTGTCAATGTCAGCACTCCAGAAGGGAAAAAGAAGTTTGATGTTTGCTCCAGGGATGGGACTTGCAAGCTACACATTCTTAGAAGTAAAGAAGCCTTCTGAAAGCCTCCTCTATTACCTCCCACAAGGAGGATACAGGGCTGTAGGTTTTCTCTGATGCTTAACCCTTCTGACATTCTAGAGGAGGAGGAGAAAATGACAGAAACAGGCATAAAAAAGCAGCTGAGATGAAGAAGAGCTGTCTAGAGTGGAAGAAATTACTAAAGCTCTTTTGCCTCGAGAAAACTTCTACAAATTAAGCATATTTTCAAAGCCATTTCTAAACTTGCTTTCACTGTGTTTATTTGTATATTTTATCAATTCAGTTCTTGTTGTCTATGTCCTTCACAGGCTTTGAATGAGATTCAGAGGCAATAGTTCCTCTGTTAAGAAATGCTGAGTCAGGGGTTTGTTTTTTCCCTCTCTAGTTGCTTGTAGCTTTGGGTTGATTTTGTGTTCTAGTCATACATTTTCTTCTCCAGGTCTCTTTTGTGGAATATATATTTCTTTTCATATATACCTTACCTATGGCACTCCTGTCCTCCCCTTTTGATTGTCTTCCTGTTCTTTACATGCCCCTTCCTCCTCGTTCATCCCTCATAGGGCTGCTCCCCTGCTGTTTCTGTTCATTTGTCAAATGGACTAGTTCTGTCTTCTCTCAGCCTGGCAGGCTTCCCTTTGAAGTCCCTCCTGTAGTCCTAGTTTGAGTCTGTCTGGCTACCCTCAGGCATTGTCTGCAACAGGGGAAGGTGCTGTGCAACTGTACTCCAACAGTGCTTTTGGCCTGAAGTTTATTTAAGTTACACCAACTAATACTATTAAGGCTTTTGGGGACCTAGGCAAGTGCAGAGATCATTTCCTGTGGATGAGACCTCTGTGTCAGTTGTCTTTTTCACAAGAGAAGGACACCATCTATATGTGAATCAAATAATGTTCAGGAATCAGAGACTGACTAGGAAACATATGTACATCCTGCCTAAATCTGCTGTGAAATGAGGTACAGAAAACTGCAGCAGGTGGGCAGGACAGTAAAGAAAAATGTTTTCAAAAATATACATATATCTCTAGAGTATACATAGAGTATAGGTAGTGTCTACGTGATTTTACAAGAGACTTACCTTTGCTTAAAGTAGCTTATGAAATTTTGCCTATGATTAAAGGCTAAAAAGGATAAACTTGGCCTACAAACAGGAGGAAAATGCCCCACTGGTGTTTGTGGAGCAATGTGGTGCTAAGAGGGGGTGTAGGTAAAGTGTACCTATAACTTTCAACATAGTTGGAAAAGCTGGGGCACAAGCCCAAAGACTGATCAATCAGTGGCAATACCAGCAATAATGTGAAAATCATCTCTTCATCCTGGTCCTACCTGTCAGCCATTTAGGCTGTGGTTTCTTCCCATTATACAGAATAGTGGTGGACACTACAAATGCTGACAAGTTTTATCCTCGAGCTCTTTGAATCAGAAGTTGGCAAAGTAAATGTTTCTTTTTAAAACAGTATTTGTGCAGATTTTAGTGTAGGTTAATTTATTTCTCAGTAAGTAAGTAACATCACTTTATTTCAACCAATCTTTATGAGAGCACTTAGAAATTATTGACTTCCTATAGCTCTAATTATAACTTTGCTCTGATCAACCAAAAACAAAAAAATGCAGGCAGCAACCTAAAAAAGATCAGGTGGAGGTGGTGGGTAGAGACAGCTTTCTTTTATTTTTTCTCTAGCTAGATAGCTAGTTTAAACTACTACATTTCTACTCACTGCATGCTTGGCACAAAATGCACTTGTTTTCTATATCCAAGTAACACTCTCCTTCATGTTGAAAAATTCACTGATTGAACTGAGATTGAAGTATAAGCTTTCTTGTGGTTGAGGATTGTTGGCCAAGCTACAGGAGAGCAGGACTGAAATCCTGGTTTGTACATATCCGGTAAGACAAGTCTTTGTTCTTTGATTCATTATGAGAAACACTTGTAGAGTAAGTCTGTCTGTTCCAGATTGACAGCTTTACCTTGAACCACACATGAAAAGATGCACGGAGGGCTGGACTACCTGAAGGGAAAAAGGTGTAGAATGAGAAATGCAAGCAGTAGGAAAGCTTCAAAGCAGCTAGAAGGGAACTCTGCTCTGCATTTGGTTATGAACATAACATGCCTGTCTCCTATCATGTACTTTACATTGTCTGTCAGTGAAAGAAACTACTTTTACACCCCAATTGAGCAGTAATAATTCTAATGACTATCAGGAATACTTCACACTTCCTTGCAATATTTTCAAGACTTCTCTGTCAGTTACTGATTACCCTGATCTTTTGTTGTAAATAGCTCGCCTGAGTATAGAATTATATAGCTGGCAGATGACTTAACCTGTTGAAGCAGTGTTCTGTCTGCAGTACTACATCTGGCATAGCATGCAAGAAACTAAGCTGTGGCAGCCCAAGGTTGTGCCATCATTACCACTCATGTCAGCTGCCAACATGAATTTTGATGAGGAGATCTTTGTATGAAAATTTTGAAGTCAATGATACGTGTGGAATTCGAATCACAGAAGTTTTGTGATTTGTTAGACAATTTCTACATGTGGCTATTGATGTTGCAACCAGTTTCATTCCTGAATGGTTTTACAGAATTTAAATTGTAGTTTTAACCTGATCCTTTCTGATATCACTACATTATCACTGGTTTTAGACAGCTTGTTTTGCCATATTTTCATAGAAAGTACAGTAACAATATTTCACATGATTGTGTGCGCAAGCAGTGTTAACTGAGCTATGTTTTGATTTAATTTACAAGAAGTTAATAAATTAATAAAGTTCTACTGTAACTTCCTTTGGAGTTTGTATTCTTGTAGAAGTTGTGATACTCTGTGTGTTAGGTACTTCTGGTTATTGTATTTTTTAGGCTTTTATTAAAGGTGTTAAGTTCTGCCACAGCAGTAGCCAATATGGCCATTTCTGGCTTGTATGATCTTAATCAAAGAAATACTTGGACTGATGTCCTAGTTTATGTGATAAAAATCCTGTCTGTCACAAACTGAACTAATTTATTTTCTTGCCTAATAGGTGTTTGGTAACACTATATGCTTGTGCTTGTGTCTTTGTTAAATAGATACTTTGTTTAGCAGAATACCAGTGTTGCTTTGTCCTCTGTACTGATGTGCTTATAACCACAACTGCCATCACAATATTTAACTTTACGTCATTAATTAAGGCTAGGTCATAAATGGGGAAGCTTACTTTAACTCCTGGGCAGCCAGATGCATGGGATAATAAAAACACCCATCCAAGTAGACAGCATTCTTCAGGTTTTAGAAGTTTTAATTGGGACAGTCTTGACACCAGCCTGGTGTGTGGGCAGAGATAACCACAGCCCCCGTGCACAGAGGTTTTTCATACTTCTCTTGAAGGATTCTTTGCCTGTGGTGGTGTTGTGTGACCTTCCTTCACAGGCACCTGCATCAGAGCCTATGTTTGGAATGGCTCTGTTGCCCTGCAGAAAGAGACCTCTGCTCACACAGACACATATGACAGAAGGGTGCTGAGAGGCTACATCAGTCCCTCATCCCAAGGCATGAGAGCTCCTGATAGAACTGAAACACCTCAGAAATGTCACTCACTAGGTTACTGAGTCTTGCAGTCAAAATACAGTCCTCTTAGGTGTAATGAAACGTTTGTATGCTTTTTTTTTATGTTTGGACATCATCATTTGGTTACAAATATTTAACAAATGTGAAGTATGATAATCTGTGGTAGAAAAGATATTTTATCAATTGTATCAGCACACTTAAGAACTTTCTTAAGTGTATCATATACCTGTGGATAAAATACTGGATAATACTACATTAACTTAGTATTATAAATAGAATTAAATCTAGTGGAAATAAGAGAGTTCCCCAGTGAAGTTGACTTAATTTTTTATAAATCAGTTATTAATCAGTTTTATATTTTTAGCTGTATGTCACTAGCATTTAATTGCTCAGCAGAGGGAGGAGAAAGAGTCAAGTCTCATGAGTAGGAACAGAACTTCTGCAGCATGCAGTGGGAAAGTCAATTTTCCTGTGGGAAGTAGTATCTCTTTTTTCTATAAATAACATTTATGTCTATACCTGGTTCAGCCTCCTGGATATAGGTTATGGGTAGGCTTAGTTGTTGTGCTGAGGTAACTCTAGGCCCAGAGGTGACACAAGTGCATCATGTCTGTGCATCCTGCATCACTGCAGCATTCACTGAGCAACAGTAAATTTTAGCCCCTCTGAGAGGCCATTGTGGCTGTGCTTTTTCTCCAGCAGCAGCTGACATCAGCAGTTGACTTTCTTGGGTGTAAGAGTTTAACACTTTTTGTATTGGCCCCAGGTATATAACACTTAATAACTTTAAAGCCTCTGAGGTTGAAATTAAAGATTTTATTTTAATTTTTCAATTTGGACGGTTCCTTTTTGAGAGTGAAAGGTGAATTCCATTGTTTTACAAAAAATATTATCAATCTAAATATTAATAATTGAAATCGAGAACAATTTCTTTGGGAGGCTTATGGTTTGGACCAGCAGGTGTGGAGCCTCTTGCTTTTCCATGTGTAAACTACCTTGTTTGGGGCAAATCCTGAGCTTTCAATAATAGCTATTTCTTTAGGTTTAACAGAGTTTTGTAGGTTGTAGGATGACATAGAATAATTCAGGTTGTAGGTCTCTAGCTGAGTCTGCTGCTCAAAACAGGATCAGACATGAGATCAGAACAGGTTGCTAAGGGCTTGATCATTCAAATCTTGAAAACCTCTGAGAGCAGATACGGCATGACCTATCTTGCTAGCCTGTTGCACTGGCCTGTCTGTCCTTATGTAGAAAAGAAATACTTATTTCTGCTTTAGGCAAGGTTGGGAAGGATTTCCTGCAGCTTCTCCCCGGCCGATGTATCAGGAGCCAGAACTGAAGCTGAAGGGGAAGCGTTTTTTAATTGCAGTGGAATTCTGCTGGGGCTTTTGCAATGAAAACTCCCAGTGACACACCAGGCTGGCGTCCAGATGAACTGGGGGAGAGAGAGGTGGGTTATATGAAAGAAAAGAGCTACTGAGTGGCCAGAGATAAACCTCTGGGCCACAGGGCTTGAGGTCTTCAGAGCACTTCTCTGGGGCTGTGTTTTAGCCTGTGCCTCATGTCCAGTGATCATCCCTCCTGGGAGTGTGTGAGGCATGGAGGGAGAGGTCTGTGCTTTCTTCACTCTTGGTATAGATGCATTCACAGGTGAACATGGTAGAGAGGAAGTCCTGAAATTTACCATGTTACCTTTTTTAGAGACTCTTTCACTTTCTGCCTCATGCAGTTGAAGAACTGCTTTTAGGCAGGTGGGAGATGTGTCTCCATGGCTTGCCTGGGGCAGAGGCTGAGGGTGGCAGAGGTGAGGGTGCACTGGGAAGTGGCAGCAGTGGCGAGGATGGCAGGCAGCCAACCCCAGCAAGCGCTGCTGATGCTGGAGACTCGGCTGTGATCTGGCGCCTGTCCTGCTGAGAGGTGGCAACACAGCCCTTGGCAGCTGCAGGCCTCTTCTTTTTTCCCAGTACTGCTGGCTGCCTGCTGGGTTTGCCCGGGTCACTGGCCGTGGCCTTGGCCCCACAGCGGTCTGCACTATTTCCTTGCAGGGCATCATCCTAGATGTGTTCTTACCCCTCTTGAGAGCATGTCTCCCTCCAGAGAGGAGACGAGGCAGGGATTCACAAGCTTTGCCAGCAGTAAAGTTCCCCAGAGCTTTGTGGTCTGTCCACACATGTTGACATCCTGTTGGCATTGCCAGCAGATATCTCCAGTTATGGAGCTGTGAGAGCCCAGGTCTGTTTTTCATGGGGCATGTTCAGATAAGGGGCCACAGGCTCATGTGGGCCTGTGGGGATAGGAAACAGGATCCATACAGAAGGTGGAGGTCTGATTTCTGCCAGCAGAGAAGAGGAAATTTCGTCAGATTTCCTCCTTTGCAGCTGTTAAGAAGATGGAGGATTGGGAGGAGGACAGGAAAGAGACTCTACAATAGGTTATTTCTGAAATACGTTACTTTTTATTTTTAAAAGTAGTCTGCATTTTTTGTGTTCCTCCATGGAATGTGCCATTTTCTAGATTTTGGATGCATTAGAAGCACCAGCTACCGGCAATGGCGGATAGCTTTGCTGCAGATTTTTCTTGATTTGCTTTCTGGGAAAGCAGATGTATGGTGGAAACTGCTGAATAGGTCAGCTGAAGTGTTACCCTTGTTTTGACAGTGTGGTTTTAACTGCAACAGCCCTGTCCAGGTTAGGAAGCTTGCTTTTCAAAGGCATTTGAATTATTGGCTTGATACGGTCTCACCATATTTTTTCAGTCCTCTCTTAGCAGTGTTTCAAGTATTTCATTACCTTTAATACCAACTCTGGCTTTTCCCTTCAGATAACAGATTGTTTAGACAACCGTGAAATAAAGGAAGTATTTAATTACTTTGCCACTTTCCAAACCCTAGTATGTGCTATCCATTCACTAATGCATACGTTTTGTGTTATTCTGGAAGGGGAAACTGGGGGTGAAATGTATGCTTATCTCTAGCTAACACAATCCAAGATATCGTACAGTTTTAAAAGCTTGCAGGAGCTATTCCAAACCAACCACATTAATGGCTGATGATGACCGATTTGAAAAGGAGATTAAAGCACAGCCATTCAATACCCAAACGGGCACATATTGCTCTGAAACATTCTCCCCAGCGCCCTGCTGAGCTCCATACTGATGTGGTTCAAACGCACTACAAAGGAGCAGCAAGCACTGCCTTGAGGAATTAGCACATACTTTTATTTCCACTGTACTCACTCCATGCTGTGTTCCTCCCTCCAGGCCTGCCCGGTGGAACTGGATGGAGCTGACAGCCTGCAAGCCGAGCCCAGCCCCAGCGGTGTGGCACCCGTCCCCCCAGAGTGCCCATCCCCAGGTAGGTGTGCGGCTGCCCTCACCCTGCCTGTCCCCAGGTGGGTGTGCTGCCACCCTCACCCTGCCCCTGCCTGTCCCCAGGTGGGTGTGCTGCTGCCCTCACCCTGCCCCTGACGTCTCCACGTGCGAGTGCTGAC
>WBMY01015330.1:136448-180462 GCA_013397315.1 Donacobius atricapilla | reverse complement strand
TGTCCCCAGGTGGGTGTGCTGCTGCCCTCACCCTGCCCCGGATGTCCCCAGGTGGGTGTGCTGCCACCCTCACCCTGCCTGTCCCCAGGTGGGTGTGCTGCTGCCCTCACCCTTGCCCTTTCTCATTTACCGGCCCAGGCTGAGGCACACCCTGTGGCAGGAGTCTGCTAGGAGCATGGCCAGCAGCACCAACAGGGCTCAGAAAATGCTGCAAATGTCAGTAATCTTGACAGAAAACGAAATTGTATGCTGTCAGAACAGTCACTCCCTGTAGCAGCCTCCCAAGCGATGTGTTAAGAGTCCCTGTGGCAGGAGGTTTTCAGATGCAGCTAGACAAATTGCTAGAGAACCTTCTCTAGGCTCCCTTTCCCACAAAAGGCAGGACTAGATGGTCTTTGAGGTCCCTTCCAGACTGGGCTGTTCTCTCATTATGTGGTTGAAATGACACACCTGAGTTGTCCACTTGGCCATTTGTGCAAGTGAAAAGCCAGCGCCACGGCACGCTGTAACCAGAAGGCAACAAGGGCAGAAGCTNTGTCCCCAGGTGGGTGTGCTGCCACCCTCACCCTGCCTGTCCCCAGGTGGGTGTGCTGCTGCCCTCACCCTGCCCCGGATGTCCCCAGGTGGGTGTGCTGCCACCCTCACCCTGCCTGTCCCCAGGTGGGTGTGCTGCTGCCCTCACCCTTGCCCTTTCTCATTTACCGGCCCAGGCTGAGGCACACCCTGTGGCAGGAGTCTGCTAGGAGCATGGCCAGCAGCACCAACAGGGCTCAGAAAATGCTGCAAATGTCAGTAATCTTGACAGAAAACGAAATTGTATGCTGTCAGAACAGTCACTCCCTGTAGCAGCCTCCCAAGCGATGTGTTAAGAGTCCCTGTGGCAGGAGGTTTTCAGATGCAGCTAGACAAATTGCTAGAGAACCTTCTCTAGGCTCCCTTTCCCACAAAAGGCAGGACTAGATGGTCTTTGAGGTCCCTTCCAGACTGGGCTGTTCTCTCATTATGTGGTTGAAATGACACACCTGAGTTGTCCACTTGGCCATTTGTGCAAGTGAAAAGCCAGCGCCACGGCACGCTGTAACCAGAAGGCAACAAGGGCAGAAGCTACCAATCAGTAATAATTTCTGTTTGACACATTTTTTTCCCCCAAGACATTAAGGAATGGAAAGAAAGAATAAGAAGGGGCACTTCAGTCCCCGTAGGGGCTTTAAATAGACAGTATTGTGCAGACTCCTAATTTTCTGCCTTAAAGCCTTTATGCATGATTCCTAATCTGGGGAAAGGAATTTGCTGGTAGAATTTTAAGCTGTTTTCCTCAAAAGTGTGTTTCTGAAACATTGTCTTTGAGTAGGCACTTTATTTGCTGTATGCTGTTACACGAAGTTCATGGTAGTTTTTTGTTGTTCACTTCTTTGAAATGGGTCTATTGAAGTTCAGCTTGGTATGGGTAAGTAAAAAGTACTGTGTCAAGTAACTTTTTAAATGAGATCTCTGGCTGCAGTTGGTATGTAAGCATAATGCTTCTATTTGTTGGGGATAAATATGACTTAAACAATTGAGCTTTGCCCTTGAACATCAATGAGGTACCATTCCCCAAAGATTAGAAGCACATGAGCAAGGCTCATTAGCTGCCTTAATTACTTTGGCTGCTAGATGCCAAAGTACATAGTTTAACAATTTTAAATTGCATCTGGCAAGTAATGTAGAAGGTGCAATCTTGTAATGAAATGACCAAATTCTCCTCTCCAGAGTCAACAGTGATGAGCTGGTGTTGTCTACACATCACAAGGCCATCTTGGCTTCAGCTCCCCAGCTGTCAGAAATGCTAAACTTTTAGTATTGACAGCAAATTTTGTCTGGCAAGGAGAACTGAGATGGCATTGCAAAAATCAAAATGATAACGTAACATGGAGTTTTCATTATGTCTGCTTTGGAGGCATAAATGGAGTCCAAACTCTGTGAACTTCTTGTAGAGTAAGCAACCTCCTCTGCTATTCAGTACAAGCCAAACACTTCCATGCTGTGGCCTCTATGCCTCTAATGGTAGGGGAACAGCTCCAGAGGAGGGTGCATCTGCCTTGGCAGCAGCAGCAGCTCTTGTCTCTGCTTGTGTCCACATTCTTAGTGGAGTTGTAGGCTGCATCTCTTTCTTAGCTTACTCTCCCAGCCTGTCAAAGAGGTATATTCAGAAGCTGCCAATGCTGGTGTGGTTGGAAAGGGGACAAGATCTGAAGTCTCTGCTTTAGGAGGTTGGAGAGATGTCTGGGTGCTTATTCAGTGCCTGAGATGCTGGTGACTGTTCTGCTTCCAGTGGTGGCATCAGCTGTCAGCAGTTCAGCTGTCACAGTCTGCTGTAGACCTGTGTGCTTCTAGTCTCTTCTTCCAGAAACCAGCATCAACTTGTTGGATTTCTTTAAGAAGTAGATGACAACTAGGTTATTCCAATCCAAGGCTGCCTGTTAGCAGTTTGTTGTCTGATGATTAACTGATTGTCAGTGGAAGTGGTAGGTTTAGTGAAAATAGGCAAGCTGAAATATCCTCCAGTGCTGCCAGTGAGACCATGTCATGTAGCTGCTTATCATTGTAACATCTCAGGGTAGGATTCATCACAGAACTTCAGTAAAGAAATCTTAGCTCAGTAGGCCCATTGTAGGTTACAACTCATCTTCAGACAGAGGAGTGCCTGAAATAAAAGTTTGTGTGACTCTTTCCCAAGGACTTCTTCTCTGTTTTTGTTGACCATGAAGGGTGTCTCATGATGCCCAAGTCGAGTGTAAGTGCATAAATTTTGATAGGTGAATTTCATTCTTTGAGTTTTGTCTTCTCTGAGAGATTAGTTTTTCCTGTGTTGCAGAAAAAGGTTTATTTTTTCAAAACATCCAGTAAATGGGCTCACAGTATATCCAATGAGGAATAGTATGGTAAGAAATAGGCGTATATTTTATCTGAAAAAGTATCTTAACCTTGCAACATTATCTCTTTTATGTGTGGATTGGGTTTAGATCAAAAGCAATTCAACTCAACTGCAGCTTGTGCCAGTCCTGTTGTGAAGAGATTAGAATTCCTTCCCAGTCCTGTCCCTTCAGAGGAAACTGCTTCAAGCAAGAAAGATGTGAAGAAAGCTGAAATAGAGCAGCAGAAGGAAGCAGACCTCCCTCCTACACAGGAGGTATGTATAGGCAAGAAAAAGAGAGAGTAGAAAACAAACACACAAACAAAACAAAACCACAAAGAAAAAAAAGAGATCTTGCACAGAAATGATTATTGTGCAAATTGATATTTTTCTCCATTAAATGTCACTTCAGGAGTTCATTCAAAACATGACCCTGAAGGATGGTTTCAGCTGCCAAATCTTGTGGTCATCAAAGGGTTCCCCTGTAAAAGGAACTCCACGTGTCTGCTTGTAGCATTTGAACCTGTAAAGTGATGAGACTAGAAATGAGAACTTAATCTACAAACCCCAGTCCCACCACCTATTGGGAGGGCAGAGTATCCAGAACGTGTTGACAGTGGAGCTTATCCTCTTAGTCCTCTTGCAGGGCTGAACAAGTGCTGGTGGTGGCAGAGATAACAAATGGCTGTGACCATACTGCTCTTTCAGGTGAGTTAGGTGTTGGTTAGTTAGATGTTGTTAGAGGATTGACTTTGCTGTGAAGGGCAGTGTGCATATCAACAGGAAACAGCTACCAGTTACTTACAGGACTTCAATACTGCAACTCCCTGTTGTCATCCTGGAGATAGAGGCTTCATCTTTGATAATGTTGTTTCAGAACATAAGGAGAAAGGGTTTAAACTAACCTTTGATTGAACCAGTTGTTTTTTAATGCTGTTTTCTGCTCCCAAATGTCTGAACAGGTGATCAAAGCAAAAACCCTGGAAGAAAAGGGGAATGTAGTGCTGCCATTTTTAAAGAAACTACCTGAAACCAGCCAAGTTACTCTGCATAACTCTGGTCTACAAGGTGAGCAAAAAGCATTTGGAAAACTCAGCCATGCAGTAGCTGAATATGGGTGTGTGGTGTTCAGGGACATATGCCTAATCCATGACTTGGAGGGTTTTGGAGCTAAAACAGTTATTTTCTACTTTCATTGACTGGTATTGATAGTGTAGCATCTGTGATGAAAAGAACTCTTCTGTCTATTTCTCTTAAACACAGCAGCAGAAATTTGACAGAGCAGAGGGAGAACCCTTTCTTGCATTTACCTGGCCTAGCAGTAAAGACTGTGTTATGTCAATGAGTATTACATACTGCTGCTCACAGATTAAAATGACTTAACAATTGGCTTTAACTCACAATAAAATTTTCTGGAGATAAATTCAGCACTCAGCTGCTCATGTGGAGCTCCTTTTCATAGATGGACAATATACATATCTGGACACATCCTTGAATTTGGTCACTGCCCAACAAAATTTCTTGCAATGCAGGACCTTTTTTTTCCCCTTGCCTCCATGACAAAGTACTGCTTGCGACTGATAATGTTTAGTAGTTTGATTTTATATTTATTTTAAATATGCATATAGGTAGGTATTGTGGAAGAAAGAGAGAAAAATCAACTGAGTTTTTTTTCCCCATAAGAACTTCCTAGGTTGTTAATCTATAAGGTAATATACTGATTAGCCTAATTTTTTCAAGGTTAAAACTACTGAAGGTGATCCACTTTGAAAAAACTGAAGAGGGACTTTTTACAAAGCTATGTCAGTGATAGGACAAGGAATAAAAACTTTAACCTGAAAAACGGTAGATTTAGATTAGATATTAGGAAGAAATTCTTTACAATGAGTGTGGTGAGGCACTGGAACAGGTTGCACAGAGAAGTTGTGGATGCCACATCCCTGGAAGCTTTCAAAGCTAGTCTGGGTGGAGCTTTGAGCAATCTGATCCAGTGGAAACTGTCCCAGTTCATGCAGGAGGAGGTGAAACTAGATGATCTTTAAGGTTTGTTCCAACCCAAACCACTCTATGATTCTCTGAAAAGGAATGGAATTCTCACTTGTTTTTAATGGGTAGATGCTACCCAAGCAGACTTTGAGACCAATATAATTTTATGCTAAGCAAATCAAGCCAAATATCAAGTAACCGTTGTAGGTCTCTTGCCTTGTCAGTTTTCTGACTGGTTCTGAAACACTTGGCTGCACTCTAGTGTTCACAGCATATAGAGCACTGAAAATCCTTTCACAATATCCGTTAAAATCTGCATCTGCAATAGGAATGAATGTAAGCACCGTGCCAGACTCAAAAGGTTGGCTGCCCTTGCATCAGTGTGCAGGAGCTTTCATGTAAGTCCAGGTGCCATGTTGCAAAAGTAGCATTTAAGTACAGGCAGTCCAAGCGGTCTTCAGGTCCATTGTAAATTATCTGCTGTGGGCCAAAGCGACTGTAGACAAACCCCTCCCGTGGGCAAGGTGGCTCAGGTCTGAGAGTCTGTCATCACCTTTTCACCACACTGTTTCTTGTTTTGTCTCCGTGCCACTGCCTGCAGAGCCACCCCGCGGGGCCATGGTTCCGCTTAGGGTCCGCAACCACTGGCGGCGCTCACAGTTTTTCTCCCAGTCAGGTAAACGCAGCGCTGAGAACAGCTCCAGCCCCTCTGCTGCCCCAGCCATAGGTGTCTTCGGACACGGGGCTGGGGTGAAAGCTGATGATCACGGGGACTTGTTCTACCTCTTGCTTCTGTAGAAATTATCTATTCCTGCTACACAGTTGACAAAGAGCTGTTGGGTTGCACATTGTTGTGATGCTCTGGTTTCAGGCACCCAAAAGAAATCCCTTGCCTATAAATACCTTTTTCTTAATTTTTTTAAATCAGTCTGATTTTCAAAGACATTTGGATAGAAAATGGCAATGGTTCTCTTCGTAACTGTGGCTCTTGAATAGTGTAGTCCCATCCTTTTAGCACTGCTGTACTTTTTCCTTCCTTGCACTGAATCACGAAGGGAAAAGTAGATCGAGGTAGGTGAGACTCAGTGTCTGAACACTGCTAACATCTGTGGCCAGAAGTAGATGGCATTAGCTAGTGGTAGAGTAGAACCTGATATTAGTTAATACTGTGCTTCTCTATACCCAGATAAAATATAGTTTTGTTGGTGATGGGTATAATCAGATTTTCTGATTTATTTGCTTGCAATTAGTTCTTGCATTTGGTTGTGGGAGTAAATAGGAAACTAACATGATGCTCATATGCAGATACAATGTAGATTTATTTACAGACTGAGAAAATTTTGCAATGTTAAATGTAATCTTTCATTGTTCTGGTTTTTTTTATTAGCTGATTCTGATACTGGTGATAAATCAAATGTGAGTACTTTTTGCATTATTGTTTGGTTTAGTGATTTGTGTTTAGCAGAAAGTGATTTTTTATGCAAACTGTCTTGTAACATCCCTAAATCAGAATGAGAATTTTTTTCTCTTGGAAATGAGAGAGGAAAATTACAGTCCAAGTCAAAGCATTGTCTGAATCTGGAATTCATGCATTCTCCTCTTATCTGGAGCTAGCTATACAGTATTTGGTTGTTGGAGCCACTAACATTTCACAATCTCTAAATAGTATGTAATTCTAAATTATCCATTGTATTTTAAATGCATAAAAATGAAAGGACTTCACAATTCTATTGTGTCCTCAATGAAACAAAAAAAAAACAACACACCACAAATGCTACTCTGAAGTACACAGTATTTCACATTCTGTTTGTCCTATAGAAATAGATATTATCTCTTCCTATGAGATTCAAATACTACTTGCAGTGGAAAAGAATATGACAGCAAGTATCTAAAATTGGCCTTGATTATAAGAGTTTTAAACATATAATGTAATAGGATCCTTAGTGAAGCCTGAGGAGTTTTTTAATTATGGATAAAATTCAAAGCAAGGCTGTTGTGCTGGCAGAGACATATGAGAAAATATTTTTTACAACCTGAAATTGCTTTTAATGTTGTTAAGAAGATTATAGAGAAGTCAAATATGTATGTTCCTTAAATTTGAGTCTCTGCAGGTGGCTCTGTTCAGTGATGCTGAGAGCTTTCTTTAAGACCTTTTTCCCCAAATCAGTTGAAGTGTCCCAAGACTTTCTTTGCAAACCAAATGATCCTTTTATCATGTGGCTACAAATGGGCAATCCCAAGTGTCAGTGAAGCTAAGAATATTGTCTGCTAAGTGAGAGAACCCTTATCTAATTCTCAATTTCCCATTGTAGCATCATCAGCAGGGCTTAACCAGGCACAGCGCAGTTTTCTCTGGTAGCCGTGTGAACTGTAGTGTCACAGTCTAATAGCTTGGTTTTTCTTCATGTAAGCGTTTCAATTTTTGGTCCTGGGATCCAGAAGAAGAGCGAAAGCGCCAGGAAAGGTGGCAGCATGAGCAAGAACGCTTGCTTCAGGTAGGGAAGAAACTGTGTGTCTTCCACTGTGTGGTTCAGCTATTGAATTGTCCCTTTGGACTAGAGTTGGGCATTTTGTGTCATGTTTTCCACATCCTCTGTGGATTCTTGAGCAAATTCTATGGCAGTTGAGTAATAAATGAGCACACACACACGTGCTCTGTGGTCTAGGCACTCTCGTGTCTCCCTTCCCCACTCCAGGGGAAGACCAAAAGGACTTGGTCCTGCAATCCAGCGTAGAGTTAAACTAAATGTGTTGGTCCTCAATTATATTTAAATGATGCTGAGCAGAGACTGCAAAACACTTAATTACTTGGACCTTCTTTGTCAAGACTGACAGTTTGTTATCCCTGATGCCTATGCAGCTCTTCTTTAAAATTATGGTCTTAATAGGTTTTCATAGAATTCTGCTTTGTTCACAGAGTCTTCCTGGAAAATATCAAGCTAAATTTAGACATGAAAGGACTTGGGTTTGATGAGGTTTTGTGAGAGAGGGAAATAGCTTCAACACAACCATTAGTTTTTCCTAGCAGTAGAGTAAACTCTAGAAGTTCTACATTTGTGTTCTAGTTGGAAGAAATGCAGTGGCCAGGAGAACCTGAATTTCCCAGTCAGTCGGGAGTGTCTTTTGAAACTGCAAGTGGCTTTGATCCCAAAGAAATCATATCTTTGTTTCATGTAACAGAAGAACAACCATCTGTCCAGAGATGGAGAGTAATGAAATGGGGTCTTTTAATCCTTTAAGAACTTGTGTACCTTTACACTTGAAATCATCTAATTTTGCACCTCTTAAAATGGTGTAAAATTCTCATAATAATTTTTCTGGCACATGTGGGTGCTCTCTCAATAGTAAACGCTTCTCTTCTGCATTAGGCGCATGTGGTTACCCACTGAACAGGTGTTGGAACTGGTGTAAGAGGGAAATGGAAGTCACCATTCCTCTCCATATTCAAACCAGTTCTGGCACACAGTTTTAAACACCTCTTTGAGGTAATATTTTGTGCAAGTGAATTCTTGAGATGAATTTTTAAGAAATCATCCCTTCAAAGAAGAAAATAAGCTATTTAGCTAATTATAATCTCACTTTCTTCAAACATTTTCACACTATTCATTTATCTTTTAAACTTGCATAGTTAATCATCATTCATTAAATTGTATTGGTATATATCTTAAATTAGTACTATTGGCATATCTCTTAAATTAGTACCAGTATCTGCAAAACTTGCTTATTTATGTGCTACTTTGCTGAAGTTTTTAATGTACAGCCATTGCTTCAGTGTTTTGGGGTCTGTGAAACATTTTTGAATCTTAATACAGTAAGATAAACAAGGAACTATTGATATTTTTGAGCATAAACCTATTTTCCGACCAAAGATTTTAAAAATTCTAAGAAATTAAACTTCTTCTAATGTGTCAAAAGTTCCTTAAAGTTTGAAGATGTTAAATGTAAGTCCTAGAACAAAATGGGCAAAGTGAAAAATAAGCGCTTTTTTGACATCCATGGATGTTTCCAATTTTTATCCTTTTATTTCATCCTATTTCTGATAAAACCACTCTTAGCAAATTCATTTTTGCTGTGGAGATACTACAGAATTTACTTTCAAGACTGAATGCTCTGAATTTACCTGCATTTGTACAGGAGAAGTACCAGAAGGAGCAGTACAAGCTGAAAGAGGAATGGGAAAAGGCCCAGAGAGAAGTTGAAGAGGAGGAGCGTAGATACTATGAGGAGGTATAAGGCTCAAAGGAGGAGGTTGTTTTGTGGGGTTGTTTCGGTTTTTTGGTTTTTTTTGTATTTAAATGCACCCACTTATGTAACAAAAAAAAAATCATCCCATACCTAGATTAATTAACGAAAATCTTCTTCAAGGCTGAATTCTGAGGACGATTCTTTGTCTTAAACACTGCCATAAATATTGAAGAAAAATATTTAAATGTTTGGACAGGTATCCTCAGCACCTCCTCCTAGGTGGAGGTGTCTAATTGCTGTGCAAGTCTGAGTGACTCAGTACAGCTGTGTCCAGACATGCTCAGACTTCCCTGCGGGGGCAGAGCCCTGTGTATTTTGGCATATACTTTGTGCCTAGACTTGGTGGAACTCCAGATGAAATTGTTGCCTGCCTGGGGTTTGACCATGGACGTATTTTGTAACTGGCCTTAAAAAAAAAAAAATCCACAGGAAATGTTCAAAGCTTGCAGTTGTAGAATATTAACAATCTATAAGATAGTGGTGTTCTTCAATTGTATGTGGGTCATTATTGTAGAAAAATGGAAAATATTTATAATTTCGTCTATGCATTATGTAAATAAATAGTTTCTCATCTGTGCTTGAGGGACATACTTGTGGTCTAAACAAGAAATGTTTTTCAACTTTCAGAATAAGTGTCTCATGTGCCAAGTGTAATTTCATACTTTTATATTAAACTTAATATACTGGTGGTCTGCAAAACAGTAGTTCCATGCAAGTGAAATATTCTTTCCTCTTTTGGAAATTCCATCCTAATGGTAAAAGGAATGGAAGTGCCAAACCTTGAATCAAATTAAAAATTCAGATTTTACCATTATTCTTGGTACCACAAGTCCTTATCTAGCCATCTAAATATGGCACGTAGCCAAATCTTATTTTTCTTACGTGTTTCATAAGCTCATAGTTTACATTCTGTATTTTTAACCCCCACTCTCTCCTGATCCTGTTTCTTTAGGAACGCAAGATAATTGAGGATACTCTAGTTCCATTCATTGTTTCTTCAAACTCTGCCGAGCTCCTCTCCTATTCTTCCTCTACCACTGAAGGAAACAAGACAGTGGTGAGTTTCTCATGGAGTAGTAAGGCACTGAAGAGTAAGCCTTGTTTAGTGCAAAGTTTAATCCTTTGCTGTCAAAGTCTGGTAGCTATAAGAGTAAGGGTATTCCCTGGGTCCCTTCTCTAACCAGTGATACCTCAGAGTGCTGTAAGTTAGATTTTCACAACTGAATAGCTGTATTCCCAAGCAAAGTGCTACCATCCCATTTTCAACTGGAGCAGAGGGTACTTTCTCTCTGCAGCCTCTGTTCTTTAACTGGTGCTGTGAAATTTTAATTATTTTCCAAAGCCAACAAAATCTTAAGTGGTTTCCCTGAACCCAAAATCTCAAGTGTAAAATAGTCCTTTATATATATCTCAGATGAGACTGAATCCTACCTCCTGAGTTCTCCTCCTTTTCTCTCCCATTATTCCTCCTAGAAAGCAGCTAAACAGAGGAATGTTTACTCTCTATGTTTGGGTTTTTTTCCACTCATGCAGCACGGAATTTTTAATTCAATGCCTCTAGCATCTGATTAAATCAGTGTTTTCAGAGATAGGGAATGAAAACCCAGATGAGATCACAGTCAAGTAAATGTGGGGTTCACAGACATAAGTTTTTTCCTGCCTAAGGCACCTGCACCCTGTCATCTGCCTTTTCCCATTCAACTTCGGGATTAGGAGTACTGTATCATTTGGTTCTCCTCTCACTCTTCCTACCCCCCTGTTCTCACTCATCCCTGTGCAAAGGCATCAGCCATGGCCAATTTTCCACGTGGCCTTGTAGCAGTAACTTCCTTGGTGGGGTTGCTTATGCCAGTCAGGACACTGGGTGCGCCCAGAAGTGAGGGATCTCATTCCATTGCTTATTCAAGCTCCACAAGTCAGGTATGAACCGCTCTCATACCACTATGGAAGTAGTACTGATGTTGTCCTTTGAAGATGCCCAGTGCATGTGAGTAATGCTTTGCTCGTAGGCAGTGACACCAAGCTGAGGTCACTCACAAAGTCCTCATAAGTCCAATGGAAGAATGCCTAGACTCTCAAAGTATTTCAAGGATTTCTGACAAAGAGTATGTAATGGGAAGTTATAATTTGCCATCCTTAGCACTATAATTGGTACTTAACTTATTTCATGCTCAGCTTAGTCCAACTAGTTGTTTCAGCTAAATTCTTAATTAAATCCAAAGTTAGTCTTACCAGGGTCAAATGGTTCTACTATATAAATGTGAGATGTTTTTTTTGATAATAAGGGGTGTCAACACAATGTATCTAGGGGCAGCGTGTACATTTCCCATGTGTGCACCAATGCCAAATTCAAAGGGAGCTCCTTGTTTTCTCTTTGTCTGTCTTCTAGAACTCAACTGATTCAAACAGCTGTCCAGGAGAAGGCAAACAAAAAGAACTAACAAAGCAGAAAAAGCTGCTCTGGGAGCAGGACAGTATGTCATCTCTGACAAGCAAGGAAAACGAACTCTGGCAAGAAAAGAGGAGGTATGTATTAACCCGAAGCATTTTATAACCGTGTGGAGCTTTGTGTTCTGTTGGCTTCTGGGCTATCACATGGGCCCAGGGTTGATGCTGCAGCATCAGCACTTGGTGGCCTCAATACAATTAGCCTGATCAATATTCACTGGCCCCGCAGACCGATGCATGTGTGGCAGTGCACAGTGCTAGTTGTGCAGATCAGAAGGCTTTTCTTTTCCTTGGTATGGCTTTGTCAAGAGGCTGTCAGCAACCAGATCAGACCTTAGACAGCTCAGGAATCTGTGTACATCACTGCACTGTGCATGTGTACAGCTCACAGGCCATCTGAAGGACTAAAGGAGCAATAGCTGTTCTCACTCAGAATCTGTGTGAAATTGCCTGGCTATCTCAAAAATGCCATGCCCAGTCTTGCCAGGTGGTGTTTAAAGTCCTGGACTTTGCTCAACTGCTAATTAACAAGTTTCACAAAAGAGAAGAGGCATCTGATGATGCTGAGCAGTATATAGAGAACATGGATAAAAGCTTTTTTTCTGTCAAAGAAGCCTTTTTCCAGAAATCCAAAATGATCTTCAGCACATCTAAGTGGCAGTCTGAGGTAAGCATGAAGACTTGGACTATTTGGAAACAAACTTGTTAATTCATTAAAGTTTTCTCATTGCTTTGTCATTGCAAAATTGACACAATACTGAAATCTTCTTTTGTAAAAAGTAGACTGATATTCAGAAGTCTAATTTTGCCATTGTGTTCTAGGTGACATTTTTCCTGGCTTTATTTATACAATTCAACTTATTTTTATTGGCAGTGGAAATAAAGTGCTCTCAGGATACCCAGAGACTGGTATCTTGAAAGGAGGAAGTGAACAGGAGCACCACATGCTGGTAATGGAGCGCAGCTCACCTGCCAGACTGAATCTACCACTGACTCAGGATGAGAGTAAGACTCTTCTCGTGCATGTGTTCTTCTACAGATAGAAATCAGGCAGAAATCTGACTGAAAGAATTTTGGAAATTGACAGTACACATATATCTTCAAAACTGGAATGTCTCCAACAAAAATTTATTTTATGTTAGCAAAGATAAATATGTTAGGGTGAAATTCAAACTCATTTTCATCAGAGATGAGAGTTTCTGCAGCAGATATCTCGTTTATAGGCCTGCACGTTTGCAATACCAGTTAAAATGGTTATCTTCCATCTTTTATATAATCTTACATATAGGATTTATCTTGATACAGAGAGCACATTTCCAGCACTTGTTTTCTGTTTTTATAGCTAATTAGATTCATGTCCATTTCAGTCCAGTAAAAATCACTACATGTGATATGTAACCTTTTCAAGCCAAGCCTAAAGCAACACCTGCCTCAATTTTGTCATTAGCAATGTCTAATGACATTTAAAGTTAATTTATTTTTTTAGCTCTCATAAGTATTGATGTTTTTGAAGGAAGGAAGGAATTTCCCCAAAGCATTGCGGTCATGAGGGTCACCCTAAAAAAAATTCACAAATTTTTAGCATCATTATCTATCTAATACAAGTGAACAGTGGAAAGTAAATAAGTAGGACTAAAGACAGAAAGTGAAAATTTTGAAATCAAGTTTTAGATTTTTGTTTTCAGTTCAGCATAAAAATTCATTATTCTAAAAATTGAAGTGTCTATAGATGGAAAAGTTTTCAGTGTTATTACTTGCTCCAAATGCAAATTCAGCCTATTAAACTTAGTGGGTTTGCTTTCCTTGTCTCAGTTTTATTTTATTCTTAGTGCTTTGATAAAAGTCGCACAAAGAAAGCAGAATATATATTATCCAGCAATTCAGCCCTGGGGATTTGTAGTAGTGATTGAGCAACCTCTACAGGTTGGACCATTTTGAACTACATCTGCTAATAACCCTGATTCAGGGTTTTCCTAGGTTCTTTTCAACAACTTGGTCCTCTGCAGGTATTCTAACAGCTCCTTTCTTGCCTCTTAAAGTGTCCCATCCTTGCTCCCTCCTTAAGCCCTTAAATAATCAAGTCTTGATATCAAATTATGGTCTTGATATCAAAATAGGTAACAGGCCTTTCACAGGCCCCAGCAAAATTTTCATTCTCTAAACCAGATGGTTGGCACATGGCAGGGTAAGGCTTCTCCCCAGCCTATGAGCCACAAAATTCATCTTGCAGGGTCCAGGTAATGTACTGTTTCTCAGAGATGGGATGGTTGGCTGCCTAAGCATCTCACAGATCATTGCTTTTTGCTGTGAGGCTGTTATTGTCACTGAGCCATCTGAAGCGCAGGAGAAAATTCCAAAGGAATTCCTGTTCATCAGTAGGTTTATGGAGAGCAGTGGCTGTATCACCATCCCCTTAACTCTTGATATTGAGAAGTTTGGATCCTGCAGCGCCATAGAATTTCAGTCTCTCTGGTGCTTCCTTCATTATTTTTGCAAGTGTTGTTTGTGGATGGCTGTTTGACCTTGCCCTTTCGCCTTTCAGAAATACATTCAGCAGCAGGTGATCAGATATGTGTATGTGAAGGTAATGCAAAGGAATGATGTTCCATAAAGGTCTTTTTATGTAGCAAAGCCTGTCTCTGACTTGGTGGGGGCTTTCTGAAAAGTTTGTTTTAAGGAACAGAGCATCTCTCTCATTTGTGGTGTGCCCACAATCCATGATGGTTTATAAATATTGACAAAAGCATTTTGCCTCAAATACTGAGTTTTCCCCACCTCTTGCTGTAGATGTCTCTTGGAATCAGCAGCTGCTGACAAAGCGATCTCCACAGTGCGCAGAGAACATTCAGCAGAGACCATTCCTGGGCCAGACTGTGGGACAGCAACCAGGCTCCACAGGGGAAGTAAGGAGGTGAGAACATGAAGGTTATTGAAGAGATTGAGAATTCCTCCTTGCTCTGTTCTCCCATATCCTTCCGCCCAGCATTCCTTATTGGCTGGGTTTGATTTGTCCTGCAGTGTCAAGACACCCTGAATTCATGTCTGGCTTTCCCACAGAGACTGCTAGCGCTTATCTACTCTGTTTTTCATTACAGGCACCACAGTTACTAATTTCAGGAGGGAGCACACCCCCTGCATGCCTCCCTCTTCTTTCTCCTTAGCTCTCTTAGCACATATCTGCATAACTTTTCATGTGCCTAATTTGTTTTAAGTGCCTAAGACAAACATTTATAGCTAATAAGTAGCTAAATATGAGGGTGGGAATGTCAGGTTATATGTGCCTCTTTGAAGCTGGTATCCAAGAGCTTCATTCCTCATCTTCCAAACATATATCAATTGCTACTTTCTGGTCCTTTAAAGATTATGCCTTTTAAAAGAAGACACATATAGAGTGGCATTTTCTTTCTGCTGTAAATTTTGGTGAGGTCTTTTTTCTTTGCTGCTTTGCCTGTGCTTTTGAGTAAGCCTTACTGAACAGTAACACCAGTTCTTTTGGTAAATAAGGGATCTGATTGCCTAATATTTACAAAAAGAAGCTATGTAACGAGAGAGGAACATCTGTTTTCGTTAGCATATATATGAACACTGTCTTCTGCAGAAGCTGTTACCTCTATTAAGGTTGTATCCAGTCAAAACTAATGTAGATTGTGGTTTGATTACCTATTCCTCATTATAAACTGCTTGTGTTTGAGAAAATCATTATTTAATCTGTAAACCTTTTTAGGCAGTTAGAATTTGGATCGGTCCTATCCTATGATTTCTGATAACAGAACCCATGGTTTTGCTCACCAAACGCTTTCAGCGTAGCATGGATACAAATTAACCATTAACCAAATAAACCACCTTTAGGTGTTAGTAGCTTCCTTTTTACTCAGTGAAGGGCCAGCAGAGAGTGCAGTGTGGTGTGGTGTGACTTGGCTTAACCCTCCTTCCTCATGGTGAAAGCTATGATGGATTGGTGGGGTGGGCAGGAGTCTCCACGTGGCTGATTACCTTGTGAGTTACCTGACTGAGCAGCAGTGAGCAGACTAAGACTCTACCAAAAATCCTGAAATATACTAACGGGAATTTCTCCATACAAAACTTGGTTTTATTTGTTGTTCAGCTGTAGTAATGCATATTCTCTGCTGTATTTTAGGGTGGGTTATCATGAGAACTTCCGATCTGGGCTGTCATCTCCCTGCTCTCCTGCTGCTCTGAGTCAGTCACCCAACAGGTACTAAAGGTCAATAAGGAATATTGCGGATCAAACACATCTTGTAGTTGCTGGTGAACTGCCAGAGAGAAAATCACATTAGTATTATGTGGATGCACTATTAAGTCTGCTAAATATCGCAATTCATAACTGTCCATGGGTTAAACATGTAGCTCCCTCTCCCATATTTCTTGCTGGCTTCAGTGGTACTGTTATGTTTTCAAGTAACAGAGTCCAGAAGGAAGTTCTAGAACTCTGCTTGATCACTGACGTGTCAATAAAATTGAAATGGGACAGTATAAACCTCAGTCAAGTGTGAGCTCAGAGCACTTAAGCCAAAGGGTGTCTTCTTTGTGAATGCTCAGGAGTAAGATCTATTCTATACATTGGCACTTGCTGACTTAAAAAGAATTTTTCCTTTCATTTCCAGACTAGAAATGTGGTTTGCTTTTTTGCTGATTTTTAATTTGCCCACAATCTTGCTAATCTCCTAGAAATTAGATTCTCTCAAGCAATCTGTACATCTTTCAGTGAGTTATGTGTACCCACTCTAAATAAATGTTAACTGTAGCTTGATTAAATCACTGATAATTTGGGCTATATTAAAATCAGTTTGCTTATTAAATAGGGTAATTTATTACAACACAGAACATAGAAAGTTTCTTTCTTTTTAAATTACATTGTTCTTCACTTATCAGAGCACAGCCCTCCTTCTGATGACACTTGCATTGAAGTGAAATTATTGGGAATTTTTTACTTGAATAATTTATTATGTTTTTCTAACCATAGCTGTAGTTTTGGTGGAATTGCAGATCATTTCCTTGCTACAGGTCGCTAGTTGTGATAGCTGCTTCATATTATTTAGCAGCTGTATTCTGATCTGAGAATATTTTGTATGATCTTTTCCTGAAATAAATCTTAGTTTTGTAAACAATAGATGCAACGTAAGTTATTTTTCCACTAGAACGTTAGAAAACTCTTAAAAATTTCCCAAGATCTGAGACTTTAACTTGCTCTTGTAGTAACTCTGGTAATGGAGAAGAAGTAAAAACGAAGGTGAAAGGAATAACATAGAAGCAGAAGGGTTAAGACTGTAGGAGGGGAGCAAAATACTCAACAGAGTTATTCTAAAAGGAGTAATGATAATGAAGCAACAAGATGGTCATGTGTCTGTGCTGCCTGTGTACATGGTAGGCTCAAGAGTTGGAAACAAGAAGAATTTTCCAATTGTGATGAATTTTTCTGCTGCTTCTTTTTTTTTTTTCAAAATGGCTCTTATGTCATGCTGCAGTCCAGATCTGTCTCTGTTGGTGACTTTTTATTTTGTAGCTAAATCAAAACCTTAAAGCAAGAGATTGTAAACTTGCTTATCTGAGTAGGATTTCATCAAATTGTCTTTTCAAAACTCATGAAGTATCACAAAGTTTTTCTCCTGGTTTCAGCCCTGGCTGAAAAAAGTGTGGGGGACACAGAACGACAGGGGATCCCTTTTGGTCCCAGGTTCATCTACCAAGCCAAGCTTCAGTTCTGGCAGGCTGACAGCCAGGAGAGAAGTGAAGAGACCCATAGAAGTGGACACCTGTACTGCTATTAAAACCATTATGAAAAAGGGCACCAGTTATTCCTGGTGCTCTGAACTTCCACCCACCTGTCATCCAACAGCGGATTTATGAGAGAGGTCTAGACAGTCCTTCAGGACTGCTGAAGAAACAAATGGAAGTATTTTCTACATTGCAGATGGAGATCCAATTTCATGTTTTCTCTGACTATAAGTGGCTGCAGCAGCACTGAAATCAGACAGCCAGTGCCTAGTCTGTGCTACTTTAGTTATGCTGTCACTACTGACTTCACCAGCTTGGTTGGGTGCAAGAATAGCATCCCTGTTTTCTGACTTGCAGTGAGCAAGTCCCTTTGTCAACAAATTGAAAAATTTCCAGCCTGAGAGTCTGACTCAGGTCATTTGTATGAATTGCTGTGGCATTAACTAGGTCTAAGTAACCTTTACTGTAAGTGGTGAGGCACTGGAGCAGATTTCCCAGAGAGACTGTGGACTCCCCATCCCTAAAGATGTTGAAGGCTGGGTTGGATGGGTGGTCTAGTGGAAGGTTCCCTGCCTATGGCAGAGGGTTTGGAGCTACATAATCTTTAAGGTCCCTTCCAACCCTAACCATTCTGTGATTCTGTGAATCCACAGGTGACAGTTCCCTGTCACCCCAGCCTCTGTTAAGAGGCTTGCATCTCCCTTGATCTAGCACAGCAGACTGGGAGGGAAGTGTCTCTGAGTTGATGTGCATTTAAGCATTTTTAGCCCTTTTCTTGCTTATCTGGAAGGCAGATGTACAGGTCAATTTGGTAACATGGCTGAAGGGTCAATGTGTATTTATGTAAACTCCTCCAGTGCTCCTTCCCCACATTCTGTCCCTCTTGATAAATCCGTCTAAATATTTGGCTTCATTTTAGCATCTGTTGCTGTGTTCTTACAGCTATGTTTGTCTCCTAGGTCTGTCAGTGGGAAGAAGCTTTGTTCTACCTGTGGTCTCCCTCTTGGAAAAGGAGCTGCCATGATAATTGAAACACTTGGTCTTTATTTCCATATTCAGTGCTTCAGGGTATGGCTCTTGCTTTATGAAGAAAAAATTCAAGTCATGCACAGTGCAAGTAGAAAGTAGATGTGAAACCGAAAATGAGAGGACCAGGAGATTTATGTGGTTGTTATGTCTGTTGGAGTGTATTTGTTTGTAAAGAAGTGGAGATAACAAAACGAATGTGTTATTTTGCAGTCAGACACATTAATTGGACTAAAACCTGTGATCAAGCAAACCAACTTACCTTCTGTACTTGCGGGGGGAAAGCATCATAAAATTTTTTCAATTGTGCTCATTGTTTTTTAAATATAAAATTATTTACCTTGTGATTTTTTTAGGTGATTTTTTTTCCTTCCAAAAGCATGACCAGTCCAAAAGCCATCTTTGATCTGCTCCATGGTTGGAAAGCTTTGACTATGGAATGAATGGTGTATTCTGGCTTTTACCAGAAATATTTCTTTACTGTTCCTGGGTGTTTCAATTTGGAAATAACCTGAAGTGTTCTCTAGAGAACTCAGAAAGTATCTGTTTCCATTATCTCTGGCTCAATTGATATTAGACATACATGAAGACTTTTTTGATTTTACTCATTCACCCAGACTAAATCTCTGGCCTCTTTAAACTTTGTCCATCACAACTGACCTGCCTCCAGAATGCAGCCTCAAAATCAGATGTCCCATAAAATAATTGAACTTTACTTCTGTGTAAGTGGAGGTTGCTGAAATCCAGTCCTAAGCACTTCTGACTCTATAGAAGCCCTCTACCTGATTTACAGTGCTCCCCAAGAGTATGGGCTGGGTTCTAGGGGTGTATTTTCCTCACCATTCCAAGAACTACTCAAACTAAAGTAAAAATTTGAGAAGAGTTGTGGCAGATAGTAGGGCATGGTCTCTCTTACTTTCGCTGTTCTTCAACTGACAGTGTGGCGTTTGCAAGGGACAGCTGGGAGATGCAGCGAGCGGTACAGATGTCAGGATTAGAAATGGTCTTCTTAACTGCAACGATTGTTATATCCGATCCAGAAGTAAGTACCAAGTACTGGGAACTCCAACAATACTGTGGCCATGAATTTAACTGGCAGGTTTGTCCAGCTCTGATACTCAGGCATAGCTTTACCATGGGAGAGGAGTCTTCCCATGCCATTTTCATTATTTTCTCATATCAGAAAAGATTTCCAAGCCCATTCAATTTTGCCCAGAGGATCTCTGCTCAGCACTATTAGACTTAAAGGCAGTTTCTGTGCATAAACATATACTCCTGTACTATGCACACATATTGCATGACTCGGAGGCTTGGATTTCTCACATCACATGAGATAATGTAGATAATTCTATCCGATCTAGGACCCTGGACCATGTTTGGAGAAGTTCCCATTTTTTAAATCTCTAGGCCCCCCTTTTGTGGACAAAATGGTCATATAAAATATTAAGAACATTCTGTAACTCATAATGAATCCTTGTGGTGGTATCCCCAGATATGTGCTAAATAGCATTGCTTGCCATAAATTTTGAAAAATGAGCCAGACAAGTGCATGTCAGAAAGAAAACTTCGTGATTTTGCTGCCTTAGAGCAGGTCACCTGAATGTCTTTCCAAGTCCTCGATTTCCCTCACTGATACCAAATTACTAGAACATTTTAGCTTCACACCAGTGATGATCACTGCTAATGCTTGTGGAAAACAAAAAGATGCAAAGCAGCAGGAGTAATTGTAGTCTTCCTGTTAAATATAATTTGATATATTCACTGCCTACAGTTCCAGCTGATAAGTGGACACCTAGAGCTCTTTTCCCTTAGCTTATTATTTCCCTTGTCCTCTCTCAAAAGCACTGGCTGTAGAAATCCAGGAGTAGGAAAGGTACCTCCCTACCTTTGCCAGAAGAAAAATGGGTACTTTTGTTCTGATGCCTCAGGAAGGAGATACTTCTCCATCAGCAGAGCTAGAGGGTGCTATTGTACAGCTGTTTTTTTGGCGATTTTTTTTTCTTAAATTCTGCTAAGAAATGTTATTGACTTTTTATTATTTATGTAACCGGAAGTATTTAGAAATAGCTTTTTCCCTTTTTTCTTGGTATGATAAACCTTCCTCATGTGGATGAGGTCCTGACCCTTAAAATGCAGATTTGCATATCCACCTTTACACAAAAAAGAGAGGAAGATATAAAAGTTATAATTGCCTTCTCTTCTTAGTCCTTTCTATTTAAATAAAAACTGATGTCCCTTGAGGATAGATAAAGGCTCAAATCAATTATCAGCTTATATTCTATAGAAATCACTCTCTCCATCATAATTTCTACAACAGTGTTACTAGAAAATGCATTACAAAGCTGTGTGCAGTGTTTCATGTAGTAATGTTTTGCATTTGTACGTACCCAGCAGAATGGTAACCAGGTCCATGAAAGAGGAAATAGGTTTTGAGAAAATGTATGGCTCCTGAAGAATAATAATGGCAAGGGTTTTTTAATTTTTACTACAAATTGCTTCTTCCTGCTGTGTCCACTGGTCATGCAAAATCACAAAATACAGTTAGTTGAATTTAACCTACAGTAACTGTTGTTTACAATTCAAAAGAACTGGTTTTGATAGAACTGCAAATATTGCTAGTTGCTAATTTTTAACTAAAATTTGATGCACTGAACACCTGAAGTTAAGAATAAACTGGTGCAATGTCAGTGTTTTGCCTTTCAGTTCTGGGAATAATGCTGCAAAAGTTTTTTGATTGCATGGCTTGTGCCTTCCTGCCTCCATGGCTGCGTCTGAAACCTGTGCAGCAGGTGGGCAGAAGTGACCATCTCTGACTAACCAAGGGGTAGTCAGTATTGTTTTGAGATGCTTATGGACATCTCCACAAAATATTTTGGCTCCCAGAAGCTTATCTGAAAAAAATGGATGATTCTGTTTCAAAATAAATCATAAAAAAGATGATTAGAAAAGAATTAAGGATTATGTAGTGGTCCAGAGTCCAAAATATTTCTGGTTTTCAGATAAAAGTGGATGGGTTTTTATCAGTAAGTTGTTTCTGTACAACGAAACCTCACAAGGGGGGAAATTCTCTATTCAATGTCAAACACAGGGAATGGCCACAGGTTGATGAGTGTCAAGGTCAAAGACAAGAATTAAATTTATGAGAGTCCCTATATGGCCAAACAACACAAGGAGTCTATAGTACCAGGTAGCACAAACTAGGCTCAGCTGAAGATGACTCAGCAGTCCTTTGCTTTACTATTTTGCCACTGCAGAGCCTTAAATAAATATACACACAAGTACTTTCTTGGGTGTAAAATAAGATAAAAATTCATGCAGAATGCATTCAACACATGGCAAGGAAAATTTACTTCCACTGGAATTATGCTGAATCTTCTTTGTAGTGGTTACTGCCCCAGCTTTACAGGAGAAAGGGAAAACAGGGCACAAATATATACGCCAGATGCATTTTTTTGATTTGTAGAGATCATGTAAAGAAAGTCTCTATTTGTTAAAATTTGTAACCAATTATTTGTTTTGGTTTTGTTTTACCTAGCTGCTGGACAGCCAACTACATTGTGACAGTCCTAATAACTTTCAAGAAGGAACTCTCTTCTAGTATGTATCGGCTGCCTCCAGACAATCACTTGTAAAAGCTTGAATCCATGGACATGATGGCTCTCAGCTCGTTTTTAAAAACTCGCAAAAAAGCTGCACCTGCTCCTTTGAAATGCAATATGTTGACTTTTGCTTCCTTAAGAAATTTGCAAAATGTGTATGACCATGTTTGGGAAGGCAAAGCCTAAGTACTATTAAAAAAAAATACCTTTCAGGTATGCTTATGATACCCAGTCTGTTATCTTGTTCTTTTGAAAGTAATAAGAGAATAAACATGCAATAAAGCTGGTTTGTTTTAATATTTCTAGCAATTAAAAAGTTTAAGTTTACAGAACCTTTATAGAATATGCCAATTTGAGCTGAGAAGTAATTTTGAGATAGTATCTAATCAGTGCATTTGAAAAACTAAACAACACAGCACGACTTCTCTGTTATAACTGAAGCTATAACTTTTTTTATACAGAGACTACTTTGATAATGCATCCTGTAACTCTGAAGCATTTTGTGTTTATATTACCTTCAATGGAGGGTAGAAGTTAAACAAATAAATTATTGCACCTTTAGTCATAGGATTTTTTGTTTGTGTACCTCAAGTAATGTTCATTACTATAGCTTAATATTCTCTGAAATAAAGATTTCTTCATTAAACCTAAAGACTGCATACCATTAACAATGGAAAAATTCCCATTGGGAGCAATCTTTCTTAGTAAGTTCAGCAGCCTGTATTGTTATTAAACTCAATGAAAGGTGATGTGGGGGAGAGGCAGCTGAGCAAGCAGACCTGGAGGAGTTAGGAGTCTCCAAGCTGCAGTTTGATGCTGTGGTGAAGCTTTTCTCTTTGGCATTTACCTTGCCAATCGATTTGAGAGGGTTGGACATCTGCTTGTACACTTACAAACATTACACTTGGTTGAAATCTCATGCAGAGAAACTTACGGTTTGGGTACCCCCCATGGTAGAGAATTAGACAGCCTTGAGCCTGTGTTCCTCCATCCACAATACAAAAATAGTCAGAAAAACCCAGAAGTGTGGAAGATAGGCGGGAGGAGGCTGGAGCCACAGGCAATTAAACTACCTTGCCTGTGTTTGGGACAGTTTTCCTTTGTGCTATTTGATTAAGCATGTGCTCCTTACTAAAATGATCCAGCAGCTCATTGAAACAAAGGTTCAGCAGGTATCTACAATACACAGACAAAGTTAGGGAATGTGTCGCAACTGTAAAATATCCTAGCACTTTTTCGTAAACAGTTACTAGAAATATCTTCAAATTGAGGGGAAAAAAAACCTTTTCCTGCCTTAAAACCACTATAAAACTAAATTAATAGAGATTTCTTTTCATCTATGTGCATATCTGTCATCTTTTGATGTGTTGGTAAATAGAAATAAAGTGGTTATTAGGGAAGCAATAATTTTGAGTTTTTCTCTAGATAGCAATTATTTATTGAAATGCTAGACAGTTGCTTGCATGTGAGTTGCATAACCATGCAAAACTGTGTGTCATCAAACACATGTGATGTCGTTGGAGGACACTGTGACTATCTGCTGGAAAGTTACATGTTACTTCCTTAATATTGTGCCTTAGAAAATGCAAAGCTGTTGCACACAGTCAGCAATGACTTATGGATGCAATAAATCCAAAAAGCTGAAGTCTTTCGTGGACTTCACCTGGGGAATATTTTTAAGTAAAAATAAAATAAATCAGACAAATGTTTTGGAACTAAAAGTGATATCGTATATTTTGATCAACCACCTGCATGATTTACTGTTAAAGGGTTTTGGTAACCAGGATAACTTACTCTTTGCTTGTGGTTGTTATAACATTTTCCCACAAAGAATGTGTAACATGGAAATTCAAGAAGCAGATTTCATAACTAACGTGATACATCTGCATAACTCCATGCGCTGCATTGAGGATATGTAAATATATAATGTCTGAACCTAACTTTTAAATGAGACTGTGCATGCTTGTGCATCTATTTAATATGAGTCTCTAGCACTGCTTCATCCACGTGATAGAGTTAGATGTGCAAATCAGTCCCCCAAGTGTATCAAAGGGTTGGTTGTCTCAGAGGTCAGGTCTGCTTCTCATTCATGTAGAGGTCAGTGCCCAAGGGGCTTAGGAGCATGGTTGGGATAAAGTGCATGAGCAAGGAGGGAAGGATATTGCAAGGCACTGGAGACACATCGCCGGGTCTCTGGAGCTGCTTAGAAATAGATCTCGGTGTCTATCAGATAGTTTTGTATATGCATGTTTTAGCGAAGTTGATTGTATGTAAAGCAAAATGAAGCAGCGCTCGACGATGATGATTTTTTCCCCTAATGAACATCTACTCACCAGCACAGAATAATTTTCAACAGTTTTCTAAATCGTACTTGCCAACTTCTTATGTTTGATATTATATTCCCTCTGGAATCTTACATGGCAAATTCATTCAAGCTAAGATTTTTTTTCCACTTTTTTTCCAGTTTAAACACATTAAGATGATGCATTTCTAATCAGGAACTTTGAGCATAGAAAATAATGCTTTCCTACATTTGAACTGCAATGTAAATGTATTTGTTGCAAAAAAATGATTCATTGTTACTGAGCAAGTACAATATATGGAATGAGTTTTAGATGTCTTGGAATTTATTTAGCCTCTTACTACTTCAGAGAACCTGAACAGGTGTCATAACCCATCTGTATTTTGCAAACCCATTTTCATGGTGTATTTTTTCCTTACTCTTGCTATGTAGTGTTATTGATGCAGTACATCTGTAGTTTTCAGTGAATGTTGTAAAGGTTGGTGAACCAGAAGGGAGCTATCCTTCCCTGCATGTCCATTCAGGGATAAGGATTGCTCTCCTAACTGGGGCTAATGTTGAATACCAATTATGCTAATCTTCCCTTTATTTTATTTATTCTAAAATGCCTCTGGAAATTAGGAAAACTTGTCCAAAACTCAACAGCTTTTATAGTAAATGTATGTTTATAAATAAAATGTTGATTACCTTTGGTGGTGTTGATTTTACTTATCCTAACTAACTTCTATTGTGTGAACCTGGATTGCAGAGTAGAGGCTTCTGCTTGGTTGGATTTGGCTGAGCCAAGCTATGTTCCCCAGGACTTAGTATATGAGATGAGACAATAAAAAGGCATAGCTGAGATGGCAAAACACACTGTGGATTGCCGCTGTAAGCTGTAGCCCTCTATTCACAAGAGCATGTGTGCCTGTTGTGGTAAAAGGTGAATAGAAAAGGTTTTCCGTAGAGAGGCAAACCCAAGGTCCTCAGATCTTTCATCTGTGTTGGTGGACTGTGGTTCAGACTTTCACTCAACGAAGCACTTTATATATGGCAATATTAATTCCATTTTCACGTAGCAAAGATCCTGAAGTTTGTGCTTAGTTTTGCATGTGCTGGAGTATCTCACTAATTCTTGAATTGCAACAAGTGTGTGTGACTTGTCCAGTCTGCAGCAGAAAGTTAACACAAAATTTTAAACTAATAATTGCCCCTTTTTCTACTTTTTAAATTGGGTCTTAAGTGGATAATGAGTTTGGGGTTGTGCCAGTAGAGCAGCTCAGCTGTTTGATGAATCAAGGGGTCATACAGACAATTTAATTATTTTCACTCATTCATTCATTCATTTTTATCCTGGTGCCCCGATGGCAGTGGTGGTGGTCTTGCATTTTTCCTGCATGTCCATGAGGGCCAGCACTCTCTCTGTGGCAGAGCCATGCCGGGATTCCCGGCAGTGCCATCGGTACCCTGTCTGTGGGAACAGCTCGCTGCCACTGGAGGTTGCTGTGAGGCTGGATTTGGAGGCAGGCAGGCAGCTATTTCTGCTCCAGCAGCTCTGCACCAAGGCTGCTTGGCACATAGACAAACACTGTTTGTGGCCCTTATGAGCTGGGGAAAATGGTGGCAATCCTGGAATGATTTTTTGTAATATTATTACTACAATTTTCTAGTGAATGTGACCTGCACAGTCATTTATAATCCTAAATGGGAACCATTGGGGGTGCATTCACCAGGCAAAATAATTTTGAATACCTTTTAAATGGGGAACTGTGTCACCTGGTCACTTCCCCAGGACCTCCACCTGCAGGTAGCAAAGACTGCCTGGAGGGCCCCGAGAGAAACCGCAGTGGTTTCTCAACAGGGCCTTGACATGCCCCAGGAGAGGACACTGGCTTGTTGAGCAGTGGGATGAAGCTGAGGGCATATGGGAAAAATAGGAGGTGATGGGAGAGAAGAGTGGGCTGTTACAGCTGAGGTTTGAACATTGGAGCAGAGGATCCCCCATGCAAAGTGGGTTGTGTGCATGGCCCCTCAGGAGAGCTCTGTGCCTCCTCTACATCCTGTCCAGGTGTGATGCCTCCATCCCTCTTCTTTCCCCCATCATAGACTGTTGGGACAAGTGCTCAGTTTCCTCCATCCAACCCACTTTGTTTAGCTCTTTTTTTTTTCTCTCCTCAGCAGGTGTTTTGGTGCAGAGGTCAACAGTGAGCACAGACGGGTGCTGGTAGCTGCAGGAGCCTCTAGGCACAGGTGATGAACATGAGTAGCTTGCTTACATTGTGAGTACAGATCCTGATCCAGAGAATTCTTCTGGAGCATAGTTAAAAGTAGGCACCTACCACTTTGTTTAGAAAATTAGCTTTAGGTACAGCTCTTGATGAGTCCCCTTTCTGGTAATGGGAGGCTGGTCAAGTAGTTACTCAATAAAATTTGCAGAGTAGAAGCCTGCCCTTTTCTCCCCTTTACCAGGTTGGTAACTGGGGAACAAAATAACCAGATGACAAAATGACAAGCTGACAGAGACACATCTGCAGTGAAAATCAGAAGGGGCTGTGAATGCTTGAAATGAGCAGATGACCAGCACTTGGATGGGAAACCAAAAATGTCAGTAAAATATATCTCCTGTAAAGGCAAACAGGTCTCTTATATAGTTCTAAAAGCCTCCGGTAGGAATGTAATTTCATCTGAATTTCCTGATAAGAGGAAATGACTAAACTGGAAGCTGCTCAAGTTTTTCAAGTAATAAGAGCCCCAAAAAAGAGATAGGAGGTACAGGACAGGATGTGAGTATTCCTACGGTACAGCAGGGGGGTGGTATTTGAGGGGTTGAGGGGTGCCTATTTTCTAGTTCACATTTTTTATAAAATGTAGCATCAGTTAAACCTGTAAGAGGGAGCTGCTGCTCTGTAGATCTTATGAAATGCCTCATGTTCTGCAAGAGTAGTTAGTGAAGCTAGGTAAACCCCAAAGCATATGGGGTTTTAAGTCATTTAGGAAAAAAACCCCTCCATTATTTAAGATAATCTTATAAGTCTGTTAACCCATCCATAGAGTCCATCTGTTTCATTGCACATGATGCACTGTAATTTCTCTTAGCTAATGCCACATCCATAGGTCGCAGATGTATTTTTTCCTAAGCAGATGACCTGCTGGTTAAAACCTGCTGAAGCCAGTCATGCGTCTAGAAACTAAATCAAAACGAACCAAACTGCAAATCTTGCCTTAAAATAACAGAATTTATCAAATAGGAAAAGAGAGTAAGATTTCAAAAATTCCTTTTCTCTGTTACATCTGATTATAGACAAAACCACTCCAATTACAAGCCCAGAAACAGAGACATGCTATCCAAATCTCTGGACAGTTTGTGTAGTAATGCTGGAACTGCTGTTCCAGGGACCTGGACTTGGGGGTTTGCAATGGCTATCCCCTTTTTTCAGTGGCCAAGTGCTCTTTGGTTGTCTTTGGGGTAGTTCATAAAACTTTTGAGTGTGCACAACTCAGAGGAGGTGTTACAATAATCCTCAGTATAGCAGTATGTCTCTATGATTCAAATTGAAGATGTCACCTCCAAATGCACTTTCCTGGGACCACATCTAAACATTGCCAGGTGAGAACAAAGTGACTATTTTTCCAAAAGATGTTAAATGTAGGGTTGTTTTGTTTTTTTTTTTTTAATCTAATGACAAACTTTTCTTAGGAAAAATGAATCCCAGTGAATGATTTGGCATCTGTGTGATGTATTAATGAATACTAATGGATTGAAGTAAACTAGATTGCATTATGGGCTTTCTGTGTTGGACTTGGTGCAATTTTGCAGGTCTTAAACTTTTTCCTGACTGATACACAATGATAGCACTCAGATCATTTCCAGCCTGAGGATGAAACTCTCTGACTGTTTCATGAACTGATGTTCTGGAGGTTTTCTAGAAAATATTTGGCTTGGCTCGTATTTGGTGCTTTTTGGTGCCCTTCCTGGTTCCATGGGTTTTTACTGGAACCATTCTTGAGTAGAGGGAAGTGGTCATGGTTTGCCATGGTCTCTGGGGAGTGGAAGACACTGCTTACAGAGTCTGGAGGGGGAAAGCCTTGAACTGAAGCCAGACATGATTCCTGCAAACCCTCCGTGCCCAGCTGTGTCCCAGTTAGGCTTTAGATAGGTTAAATGTCAAGACAGCAGAGTTAGATAGACCTATGAAATACATTCTGTCTTCTTGTTCTAAGTATTCACAGGTCTTCATATGAGTTTAAAATGAATGGATAAAAGGACAGCACTCTATGTAAAAAAGAAGCCAGTTAACACATATCTTACCCATACTCCTAATGCATTTTGTGTCTTGTTAGGTAGGATGACATTAAGAGCGGATCTGTGCCACTAAATTATATAATTACAAATCAGTTCCAGTGGACTAAAGCTGAATTTTAAAATGAACTTGCAGCCCCACAAACCCACTTTCAACAATTTCTGTTGGAATGCCACCTACATGTCCAGCATGCATCTACATGATGATGGCAATGCTGGGAAGAGGTGGAAGAGGCCAATCAGCCATCCTGAACTCTCACCCCCTCCACTTTACTTCTGCCAAAGCGGTTATCTCTCAGAACATTTGTCACAGATACACCAGAGTACACAGCAGTTGAAAAGCCATTATCTCTTTCAAAAGTAGTGACTAATGTGCTTTTGCCCACAGCAATGTGGAAGGTTTTGCTGTAGAATCAGCTGTGTTTACCTTGTGGAAAAACAGCTAAAAAATATTTTAATATTTTTTTAGAGAAATAGAGGTCTTTACTTCTTGCAAATCTTTTCTGGTAGCTTTCTGCTTATATTTCTCCTGGAACTGTTGAATGGCATTTTTATATCCTTCTGACATTAGCAAACAGGCAATTTTAAGGGGTTTTTTTCTCTGAGTAAAACAATATTTCACTTCACTGGATGATACTGTCCAGTGTAATTACATGTGGTTTGATAACCAAAATTTTAAAGCATCTTTCAAAAAAAAACATGACAGCTGACTTTTCTGCCTGTAGTGGCAGCCCATCTACCACAATATTCTCCAACATGGTATCCAGCGTATCCCACCTGGTGGCAATGCACAGTGCTGATATTAAAATCATCACAGCCAACTGATGCCCTCACTGCACTCCATTTTATATAGAAAAGGATGGTGCTTGTAGTTCATTGCAAAGCTTGACTTATTAAATCATCTTTTCAGACAGTGGACTTCTGAGAAACCTCTGGGAAAACCAAACTCCAAAGAGCTCAGGTGGTGGCACTGCCTTTGCAGTGATCCTTTTCACTGTGGGGGATGAAGGGGAAGGAGAAAGCTTTTCGCTTGCACAAGCTGCAAGTCATCCATGCAGTAGGGTTTGTATCTGGGAAAAAAAGCTTGCATGATTATGTTCAGTGACATTAACAGCTATTGCATTTCTTCAAATTGATGTGGGTGGTACAGTAACTTCAAAGCTGTATTTTTTCACATGGGTCTGTGTTAATAGTTAAATAACAGAATAAGGTGTAGGTTCAAATAAAAAGTTTGTGATGGAATATAATCACTTGATACTTGGTTTTCTCAATATCTCTATTTTGAATGCTTAGAATCTGCTTACAGCATGAATGCAATTAAACATGTAGCTATATTTCTCTTTACTGCATTAAGGCTCTTAAAGCATGTGGCTGTTTTCACACACTTCCAGCTGACAATAACACTCATGTGTTGTTACCCCAGGAGCTGAAGACTTACACTGTACTTGGTAAACTTTGATGCAAAAAGTGATCAATTTTAATTCCTACCAGATGAATAGATGAATAAATCATTGGATGCAGAAGAGGCATACATCTTAACTTCCAGGAACTGTGTATCTGTCTTGGGAAAACTACTTCAATGAGGATCAAGCTCTCAAAAGATAAATGGTGAAGTTGTAGTACTTCTCCCCTCTTGTTCTCAACCTAGGACAGAACCAGTTTCTCAGCCTTGTTCTGCATGCCGATTAAATCCAGCTGTGCCCCCATGGCACATCGCAGCTTGCTAGGAGCTCTGCACAACCACCCACTCAGCATAGCCACACTGGGCTCAGGGCCCCACTGCTCTCGCTCTGGACCTTTGCAGTGCATCTGCTACAGACAGTTTCATTTTTTTTCCCTCAGATGCTGGGGATTTTGATTTTTTTAAGCAAGAAATTCTTCTCAGTTGATCAATACAGCATTTCCCAGCTGCTTCCTGCGCATGTGCAGTCAGAATGAAGGGCTGTAAAATAACCAACATCTACTTGGTGGGCTTTGGAAAGACCCCTGCAAACAGGGCAGCACTGCCTGCCGGGGGAGTGCTCTAGCAGAAATGGGTGCATAAGAAGATAGTTGGAGCAGCCCAAGTGTGGCAAAGATGTGTGCATGCTGCACTGAGACTTATTAAAACCTTGTGGCTAGCAAGGCAAATGTAAGAAGATGTCTCTCTACAGGTTGCCATAGTACATTTTTTCAAGGAATAAATACCATTTTGTTTACTTATGGGTTTAAGACATTATGTGTCTCTTTTGACAGTACTGAGCTGAAGTTTAAATATAAATATCAATTACTTCCTTATTATTGCAGTAATGTAAAATAACTTGGACTAGATTTTGAACAATTTTGAATGCTGCAATACATGAGTACAAAGTGTCAGAGACTTGGAAACAGCTGGATTTTCAAGGATACCTGACACACACTCCCAGATAAGCAGACATCATTATCATGCCCCAAGTCAGGTACAGAGCCATTGGTCTTACGTGAAAGCATAGGTACCTAACCTTGGTTTTTCATGTTTTTAGAGCTCATCATTACCAGAAAACAGTGAAGCCCTTTTCAATTGTTAGTTGAACCAGATTTAAAAACATCACTGTGAGACAGAAAAATACTACTTACCTGTATTTACAAATGGATACATGGGTCACAGATCCATTTAGTTTCTCTTTGTGAAGAGCAAGAATGACTTCACTAGTGAATTTGATTTACCCTACAGCCTGACAACAAATGTGCATGAAACTCAGAGGAAAACCAAACCAAACCATTTTGCATGCATTTACCAGCTACTGTGACTGCAGCATAGTGACTGTGGCATTCAGAAGGAACCAGGCTATCTGAGTACTGCAGCAAAAATCACCCGAGCAAGAAGCCCATCAGTGTGGAGTCAGTCTGTCTAGAAACTCGGCACACAAAGCAGCAGCAGCAGCAGCAGCAGAGTTTGCCCTCCTACACCAGACTGCCAGGAGCAGCCGGCTGGGCTGCAGCCAGCGCAGCATCGCCGTGCAGGCACTGTTGTTGGAGCACAGACCTGCCGTCGTTGACAGAGCATTTCCCGTGCTGAACCCTTCTGGGGAAACGCCCTTTTGAGAGAAACGATGGCAAAAGGTGTTCCTTTTCTGGGAGAAAGGAGATTTAAAAGCTGTAAGCAGATTGTTTTAATGAGTGATGCCTGCCACAGTGGGGCAGGAACTGTGGTTTATTATCTGGTCTTATTTACGACTTATAAGCTGGACGATGTTACTTTGGCTTCGTATGTCCCATCTATGGAGAAGGAGAGATGGAAACATCCACAGTGCTGTTCCCACGACCTTCTGCTGGAGAATAACAGATATTTTATCTTAGTACAATAATAGTAAAAAAATAAAAAAATTTCTTTGCTGGAGGAGAGATGAAGAAAAGGATTTTTATTAAGTTTTGGTGCCAAATCAGCTTCTCCAGTTAATTATAAGGTGGCTTAAAGGAATGGCCACATGGTGCTTTATCCTCTGAAGGTAGTTGCTATGTAACANTAAGAATCTTCTTAAAAGTACAAAGCGATATACAGAACAGACGACTGGGGATACAGGCATCATAAAGTCACTCTAGGACACATACGTGCCAGGATGCTATGATGTGCCAGAATATGCTCCGTACAAGTCACATGCATGTGGCACACTACCCCTGCCCAAAGGCAGGCAGCTTAGGGGGACTGCCTCTGAGAGCAGATGTTTGTGGTCATCTATTGGTTTTTGTTGCCTGTTCTGCAGGAATTTGTGATATGATGTGCCACTTCATGTACTCCTCATGTATCAAAGACCTGATTTCCCAGGTAAACGATGGCCCACACAAGGCTGGGGCTGGCTGGTCGCTGAACAAACAGTCCTGGTCTCTGCAGTGACCTGCAGCCATATGTAAGATAAGCACCCAGAAAGTAACCTGAGCTTACTGCTGGAGAGGAGTAGCCAAAGCTAGGTTGGAAGGAGAACGTGGAATCCAAAAGATTTTTGCATTAACTGTTAGATCAACTCATGCAAAACAAATATTGTAAAAATAAACTGCATAGATGCTACCTGCACCAGGAGGTTAATTTATGTTTCAAAACAAAAAAAAGTCCACTCTTTTCCTTGGACTTAGCCAGACATTGAATGGCAGTATTTTCTGGACTGAGTTTATTAATGGATGAGAACATTAAATAGTTAAAAGGATTCTTTCATCTTGGTGAATCCTTCACTAGGACAAAATAAACAAACAAGGAAAAGCTGCCCAGATCATGCTCCTACTTTAAGTCATGACAAGTGTTGTGAGGGTGACTGCTGCCATACAGCTAAAGGACTAAGGCACTTTGTAAATCAAATTTCAAGTAAAGAGATTGGTTTGTGAAACCTCCTCGGCGTGGAGTCACAAGCTGTCAGAGTGTATTAGCATTATGTTACTGGAGTAAAAAGCAAAACAAATTAAGATGTTTAACAGCTGAAATCTGAAACAAAATTGTGTTTAATGCTGAAAATCTTGTTAACATATTTTCAGGCTTCCCTTTCCCCAGATATTAAATCTCAGTTTGTTTGCGAGCATCTTTTTATCAAACATAGAAACCTACTGTGAGAGAATGAGAACTATACACGACATATGGTAAGGACGGGTGTTTCACCCTGCATGCGAAAGCCTCTTCAACATTGCTGCAGCATCCAGTAGCACATGGGAAGATTTTAAGGACCAGGAGAGACACACAGCTGGAATTCCCTGTGTGTCCAGGGTCACAGAAAGCATTGCATCAACAGCAACAGGCCCAAACTGAAGATTGCACATGTTGTAGCATTTAATGTGAGGGGTAATTTGAACTCCCAAACTGGTTTTTCTTTCATATTGGCTCCCACAATGAAAGAACCATTAAGGGTTTTAGTGATCTTCCAAGACTCTGCTTCCAGCAGAAAATTGGCTCCTTCTCCTTGGACACAAGACCAATTTTTAATTTAATTTCAAGAGATGATGGATGTTGTACTTTATTCCAAGTCTATATGCTAAATTAACAAGGCTGTCTGCTTAGTTTCCTCTTTGGAAACCACATTGAGATGAGTTTCTGCTAATTCTCTTACACAGGGCATTAGACATGTGAACGGAGTCCTTATTCAAGAATTGAAATAATAGGGGGTTTTGCCAAGCTTATTACTTTGGGTAATAATTTGAGCTGTGAGAGAGTAACAATAATTTGCTTTCTGAAAAAGGATTACCAGCTGAATTATTTCAAGTAGAATGAAACTAAACATACATTTTCATCAATGTATTCTAAAAAATTAATTAATTTTTAAAAGTATATCTCAGACCAGGGACCATTCCATTAGGTGGGCTCATTTCATGTTTGTTTTTTCCCCTCGTCACTTTTATAGATAACTGAAAGTCCCTCAGGAGTACTCTGGATTACAGAATATGGTTTAGCCTGATTAGGTTTATTTATCCAGTTTTTAGCATGTTAACAGATGCTGTTGATTGGTTAAATATTTGATTTGGGAAAACAAAGAAAAAAATGGCATAAAAGTGAATGTTTTTCTTAACTCTAGCTGCTGCAGTAAAATTTATATAGTATTGTACATAAAGATGTTTCACAGAGGTAAGCCATTGGGAAGGCAATTTAGAATGAAATTTTGGACAGAACACAGAAAATTTGAAGGCAAAACTCTGACCAATAGGGCAAAACAAGGAACCAGCTCTATTAAGTCTACGTATAGTGTTCTAGCAGTAGAAGCTGAGTTGTTTCCTGAAACTACTGGTGTGGTCAAAAAGGAAGCCACCTGCTTTGAGGGATGTGGTTGGGATTGCTTAAAAACCAATGAGCCTACAGCTAGGAGCACCTTTGCATGTATTCTGACTCTTTCTAAATTGGAATGTTTAAAAGCCATTGTGTTTATAAATGTAACGTGGCCCAGGATGGCAATAAACAGTCTTAATGGTTTCCTCTTGGCAGCACAGACCTAGCAGGTCTTTATTTTGCAAGGAGATTTTGGGATGGATTAAACAGACTGGCCACATGAAATGGGGTTCACACTTCATGTATCACAAAATCGTGTTTCTCAACTGGAAAAGAAAGAAACCAATGCAAAAATGCAGCTGTCAGTGTCTTCCTCAAGAGGAGGTCAAATACAGAGATAATGTATATCAACTAATTAAAGCAACAGGATGAAAGAGGTTGGTTGAAACAGCTGAGTAATTTAAGCATGGAATAAATAGAATAATATAACACATTTGGCATATTTGAATAATGGCCTTCCCACAGGTGACACAAGGTGGAAAAGCATGGTCAAGTCTTTATTTAACTGTGATTATGCCTCCAAACAGTAGCTTGTTAAATAAAATACTAATAAAATGTCAATTCTTTCTTATAGTTTTGTATTTCAAAAATATTTCAGTCCTACTTGTGTCAGACACCAGTCTCATCCTAGTCCTCCCTTGCATGGAGGTTTCCAAAGATTCCCTTTTTGGTAATGTTTTCTGCTGCAACAGAATGACTCAGAACGAATTTTAATTATGGTTGTAGCCTGAATGATCCTGCAGAGCTCATCGTTAGGTCCTGGGAGAAGCTGATGGCTAATGTGCTCTGTATAATTGTTCAAATCTTCTCTTCCATCAGTTTTCCATCAGTGATATCTCATTTATTTGAATTGTATGCTAGTGAGTCAACTACTCAGCCCAAGACTTCACCAATTAAAAAAATACACTCTGGCAACTAAATAAAAAAAACATTTTGAAGTTATTTTCTTAGAGCATGAAATTGGTGTGAGTTTTGAAATACTGTGTCCTCATGGAGCTGCACTGATTAGCAGTATCTGGTATGTTTTTATACCTAATGTTAGTCTCACTCAATGACACAAGTGATTAAGCAGTTTGTGCCTCCTGACATAGTAACAGAAAACTTATTTCTCGACAGCTTTGCCACTGATAGAAAGCAATAATTTTAGTATCTTTGTTCAACAGCCAGCAGCATGGTTAATATCCAGTTTGTTAAAATCACAAGTCGCCTTTAATGGTGCACAAATAGGTGACCTTTTGCTAAAAGCAAGTTTTTCTTTCACAGCTCCTTGAAGCATGAGGTGGTGGTTTTATCAGCAGAACAGGCTTGTCAGCAGCAATGGCCACACCGGGGCATTTTGAGACCTGTCATTGCAACTCCCTAAACTGTGTGGCAGTTTGGTTCCCGTGGGAAAGGGAGGGTCCAGGTGCTCATGGAAAAGAGAACTGAATGGCTTTCATGAAGAAGAACTGTTTGGGGACAACTCATAACCTCAATGAGCAAATAAGTGACATGTAAAAGCAGCTTTGATGTACTGTTGGACAATCCCCTGGAGCCTTGCTGCCATTTGTAGGTGGATGGAGACTGTGATTGCTGTGACAGAAAAAACAATTATTATGGAGGAGAATAAATTGCATTTCTAGTGCACCTGTCCCCTGTAAGAAAAACCCAATATATCTCTAAAGATACTTGTCTCAGCTTTTACCTCTGTGCAGAAACATCTGGGAGACGTGACTCCCCCCTGGATAGCAGGACACTCCCAGCTGAAATCTGAGTTCTCCTCTGCCTGAAACTGGCGTGCTGAAGGAGCCTCTTCAGAAAACACATCTCTTGTGGCTAATTTATCACTGGGGGGGGGAAAGGAGATTGCAGAACCTAAACTGGTCTTGGAAATGTAAAAGAGACACATAGAGGAGTTTCTGAGCCTGCACTTGCAGGCTACGGAGAGGTTTTGGCACACCTGAGTTTCAGCGGGATCACAGCCCTCTAGACACACACAGCAGCACATCTCCACCTTACCTTCTCCTCTGCCTGAGGACTCAAAAAGGAGAGTCTTTAAAGGTCTCTCACCTGTTCTGCCCACAACAGGTATAATTTTGCTGGGGACTTTTGGGAAATTAATCTGTTGTGTCTGTCTCTCTTCCCTGTCACCCCAATTAAACGTCTATAAAAGAGCTTTTCTTCTCCTACTTCGTTTCAGCTCCAAGATAAAACTAAGTGATTCCCAGTGTGTGGTTTTATTCTTAAAAGTTATGCTGAATAGATCCCATTGAAACCTGTATTGGCTGAAACTTCTCACCAGCTGTAGGACCAGAAAAACCTCATGCATTCAGGTATGTTACAAGGCTCTTCATGCTGTGCTAGGACTACCTTCATTTCAGAGCACTATTGTGGCTTTGGTTCCACTGCCCATGAATCCTCCTGTACTGACAATACTGGTGTGTATTGCCATTTTGGGGTATTTGCCCCCCCAGATCTTAACAGATTTTTTCTTCTTTAGAACTATTGATTAAGATGATTTATCCACTACACCTATTTTTATTCCTTCATGGGAGTGCTAATGTCAACACAGAGCTCCTCTTGCCTTTCTTCTTGTCTGCCTGCTCAAGAATATTCTTAACTGTACCAGCAGCTTTCACATAGACAAGCCTGAGAGCGAAAGAGCAGTGACCTCAGCACTGGCAGGGAATTAAGCCTATAATCTAATGGGGTTACTTTTTCCATTTCTAAATAATGGGATTCTATTAGACCAAAGTGTAGTCGCGCCATAATGATAATTTATTGTATAGCATATCTGAATTTTGCCTTTTATAAATCATAGAGAATTACAATACACAGTTACATAATTGAATCTTCTCTTGTATCATTAATATTTTTCATTGGTTAGAGAAACTCCTTTTTGTTCAGAATTCACATATGACTGGGTTTAGAATTAACAGAGGGTTTAATATGCCTATTTTTATGTGTTTAAATATTTCCATTTTTATTCCTTTAAAATATTTTGTAATTATTCTTTCAACACATTTTGTACTGATGAGGTTTTGTACATATCATTTTGGACAATTTAAAGACAAATGTAGCCATAAGTTTGTGTGTATGTATCCTAAAATCTCAACAACAACAAAATGTCATGATCTTTGAAAGGAAATAATTGAGGTTAATTGATTCCCACATTGACATTTAAATGAATTAGTGGTATACACCAGTGAAAATATTGATCAGTGAAAGTAATCAGCAATAATAGGAAAAATTAATCACTTTTGAAGATCTATTTGACTTCAGCTATGGAATGTACCAGGAATGTGGCCAGGATTGAAGCTGACCCTGTGACTATAACAGGGACTATTACCGAACATAAAGACAAAGACATGTAAATGAGGGAATGCTGGGAGGGCGTGCTTTAACTATCTATTAGAGTATTGAAGTAAGGAGTGGCCTACAGCCTAAGACTTGTGATCTACTCTTCTTAAATCCATTTTTAGATGTGAACAGCAACAGTGATTTAGAGGAACACACAAGAAATCTGTTGGTGAAAAATTTTTGTTAAAGATCTCACCTTCAATAAGTGGAGATTGGCTTGTACCCTGAAGTGGGTGGGTTTATGTCAGAATTCTTTCAGAATATTTTATTAACTGAAGATGTACCACCCAGATATTCTTACTTAAGAGCTCAGTTTTTTTCAGAATTCAGTTAAAATCTTCACATCAACCCAATCTTGTGGCAATGAGTCTCAGTTTGGCTCTCTAGTGACTGGGGATATCCCCTTTTTCTGGTTCTAAGCTAAGCTAAATCAGGAATCAAACAATCACACTGTACATGTTATCCTACTTTTTTTTCTTCTAACCAGCTTAGGAAGGAAGTCAAGTGATGCAGCCACTGAAAGGTGACATTAAAACAGTAAAAACCTGAAGGGACTGGTCAAATTTCTCCAGTCTGTACACTGCTTTAGTATTCATACTTAGTATTATACAGTACTGCACTGAGTAATACAAATTATTAATACAAATAACTTCTCCACTTCTCTTAAATGATATGTGCCCTTGATCCTTCTTACCACTTTTCTGTGAATGGCACCAGGCTTGATAGTCAGTGAATCAGACCAGAAATACTTTAGGAGTGCCACATTTCCAGTGGGAATTGATTATGACGGGAGTGAAGGACTTAGATGTCCATCTAGAGCATCCTCTTTTCCTGCAGCAGGACAAAACCACCCACACCATGTTTATATAAATTTTTGTCTCCATAGAGACAGTCCTAGTGATAATTAGATTTGGATGTTTAAAGCATCACTGTTCTAAGATAGGCTGTCACATAATGCATTACAAGTGCATGCAGTAGCAGCAGATAAAGTTTTAACTACCTCTTATTCAAGATGTAAGGAGATTTTGTTATTAAAAATGAAGTGACACACAGTTTTTAAATAAAATGTATAACTTTGTCATTCAAGTGAATGCCTCAGATATTTCCATGCTGGTTGTGGCAGCATTTTGTTTGCAATATTATCTGTGGAGGTGCCTGAACTGCTTATTTTCAGAGTTCACCTTTTTAAAGATAATACAGCACAAATATTTTGGTAGCTCTTTCTAGAAACAGTTTGATATTGTGAAATAAATACAGAGCCAAGAGCTTCTGAATTCTCCTGACAACACTGTTTTGATATTATTTCAAACTGTAATGTCAGACTCCTTAAGGTGAGAAAAAGTTAGAATAACCTACAGCTCATGGAAGTTACGCCTATCTCTGTAACTGTACCTTGCATTGAAGTCCACTAACAGAGTTATGATAAACCTCAGTGAAAATGAAAATCTCTACCTTGTAGCAGCTCTGCTGTCACTGCCCATCTGCAAAGTTGAGGCAAACACACAAAGACTCACTGAAGCTGAATTCGGTTCTCAGTTCTCTGGAAGAGAGTCCTATAAGCCCTAGGAAGCCACAGTGGTGGAAAGGTGCACAGGGCATCACAGAAGGAAAGCAGGCCAATGCTGACCCCAATCCAGCCTGTTCATGGTTACTCACAAAGAAGCAGGTAGAGGGAAGAGATTAGTCCTGGCTCCTCTTGGAAATGAGCCCCAAAATGTAACTACTGGGTGCCGCAGCTGGCTGCAGGTAGCTCAGCTCCTTTGTCATCAGGGAAAAAGGCAGTGGGCTGGGAAAGTGGAGACAGCTGGGGCTGCTGCTGCAGCTGCATGAACCTCCTGCTCCCTGGCATGGCTCAAGCGGATGAGCCCCCACCCTTAGCTCCTCAAACCATAGGTGGGTTTTTAACAGCTGTGAAAGCACACATGTTTTTGGCTGTGTCCTTGGGCAGGGACTGCTGCAGGCGCTCTCTCAGGAGTTTTCAAGAAGTGAATTAACTCTCAAAGGCATTGAGTATCCAGTCTCCATCTGGGTGCTCTGGGTGATGCATGCCTCTGAAAGGAGCAACCCAAGCTTTCCCAAATACTGTGCCCATCCCAGATGACCAGTTCTCTTAGTCACAGGTTTCACAATCTCCCCTTCTTTTCTGTAATGAATAACCGCAGAAATTTACAAAATGTGTGCGTTGTTCCCTGGATAGGCTTTCCTCTTAAGGGAAGTTAATATATTGATTCTATTTCTATAAACATCTTTCTGCGAAACAAGACTGAAGTGAATGCTTCTGGAAGACCCCATGCATGTGTTAAGCCTGGTAACAGAGGCCTCAGAGCAGACATTAGATTTCAAACTTCTGGAAAGGCAAAGTTTTGCTCAATTGTACTTTCCAAGACCACTTGAACTTTTGTCTAATACTGTTGATAGACTTCAAATGTAATTGAAACACTCTTTGAAGCAGCAAGAGATGTCATTGCCATTCCCTTATTACCTCTCTTTCAGAAAGAAATGTGAATAAGTAGGCCTTAGCCTGTCATACTAGTATGAAACAATATTTCTCTTTAAGTGCAAATATTTTTATTTCCTGTTGATATGATAATCATGACAAGGATCGGGCAAAAAGAGTATTTCCTGTCTCCAAAGGAATTTTTCATCCTAAAATATGAAAGCATGAGCTTTATTTCTTGAGCTGTTTATGGATGAATTTCCCACAAATCAAGAAAATGGTTTTCCTCTCAAGTCTTTCCTTGACCTTCATGATGAGCTCTTGTGTGAAGCACAAGGGACAAAGGTGTTTTTCTAAGATGGAATCAGCTTTTATCAGCAACTGGGAGATGAAGCCACCAGTTTTATTCGTAGCAGTTGTTGGGTGATAGCTTGTAAAAGAACAAATTAAATTGGTGACAGAAACAGAAAGTTTCATCTCCCACTGATATATAGCCTTCATAGTGCCAATCTCCCTAACTGATGATGAGGGTAATCTATACATTAATGTTTTTTGACTCTTAATGATTCATGCTAAGTGTGCATTGAGAGTTGCTGACAGGTACTAATTTCATAGGTGACTGGGAATTAACAGTGAGTTTTGTGTCCTATTCCCCCTCTGTACAGTGGGGATGTCTTCCATGTAAAGAAATTCCAGATTTTGACTATAGAAAGAGCTCATGTTTCAGACCACAGCAGTGAGCCGACAGCCTTGACTGGAATAAGGTTCATTCAGGGGATACCTGGCAGGTACACTTCAACAGTGTCAAAAAAAATGTAGGAGGAAAAGAGTATTTAAAATTACATTCTGATGGACTACAGGCACTTTTCATGACATCTCCTTTTCCCATTGGTTGACAATAGTTTGATAACTCTATTAAAGAAGTGCAAATATATAAGGATTAAAAAAATTAGACACATTTACTTCTCATTGAAAGGGATTGTTTTCACTAGTTTTAGTTTTCCTGTATGCTGGCTTTGTATTCCTTAGTAGCAAAATGAATGTTTGCATTGTCATGCATCCATCAAAGAGAATCATACTGCAATCAGGAATTGTTTTTTCTGTTCAAGTATTGGACAGAAGGAAGCGAGAGTGTGTGCAAGAGCCAAATTCAACATTAGACCTGAATTTTAACTCTTGATATTTAGAAGAGCAAACAATGAAACACTCAAATTGTGCCAAACACACAATGAGTTTACCTCTGAACTCTTCAAAATTCAATATGTTCATATTGAATTTGAGTTGGATTGTACAATGAATTATCCTTTATTTGAACAATGTGAGGGGGTAAATCCAAGAAAAATAAAACTTCCGACATTCATTTCTTTACTGGAGCATCTTTTGGCTTTTTAGGTCATTTTGTCCAGACTTCCTTCCCTGGTGAGCCCTAGAGCACCACTTAGTGTTAAGGATCATCTTGCCTGTTCAGCTCTCACTGGTAAGCAGCCTTTTGGCATCTTCTTCCTGCCTGGGCTCCTGCTGGCTACCCCATGGCCTTCCTCTAGCAGCAGTCCTTATGTTACTTATTTAACTGATACTCCTTTTCAAACTCCTGCCTTTTCAGACAGGCGGGAGATGTAAACTCTGTATATTTTTGATCCATCCCTTTCTACCTGACTGAGCAATCATGGAGGCTGATGAATTAACCATTCCAACTGGTCTGCCACAGGCCCAGTGGTCCTTACAAACGAGGAGTGCCCTATGGCTCAGGCCTCCCATGGTTCCCCTTGCTGTGGGGGTGACCAGAATATGGAAAGCAGTGGCTGGATAAAGGCTTTATGGGTCAGTGACAGAACAGAAATCTCCAAAAAGGACTAATCCTAAGTTTAGATATGTAAGTGGAAAATTGTGATCAGAAATACAGAGGTGATATTAGCTCTGTATGAACCATTATCAAGAGAGACACTGCACTAATTGGTACTATCCTAGTATCCCTTCTGCAAGGCATCTTCAGAAACAGGAGAGAGAGGTTCCACATCTGGAATATTTGTAGACGCTTAAGCCTTAGGGATTATGGGAGACATAAAGAACATGGCCTATTTTACTTACCAGGAAGAAGATAGATGAAAATGCAAACCAGCTTACAGTGCGAGAAAAGAGAGGTCTAGCAGATAGGCAGTTAGATCCGCTGTAGAAAGCGAAAGCCTTTGTATTAGAAATAAAGCCCAAGTTTATCAGACAAAATAATGAACTTGGCCAAAAAATGATAGTGTGTTGTCATCCCTTGATGTTTTCAAAACATCCCTTGTTGTTTTCAAATCACAACTGCAAGCCATAAAATGTAACCTCATCATCTTCACACAGCAAGGCCTAACCAGGAGAGAGATCTTTAGGCCACCCTTGGCTGGTTGGTTGCTTTACTGCTAATACAGGTTTCACCTTCTTCAAAAGCTCAGCAGTCAATTCAGCCATGGTAAAGCAGATTGAACACTGCAGCTTCCCCAGCAGGAGGACTTTGACACATGGATCACTATTAGCAGAATTACAGCTGGGTAATTCCTAGAGGCAGTCCATTTCCGTATAACAAAGATATTCTTAGGTCATGGAATCACTTTTGGAAGAAAAAGTAAAATAGTAAAATCTGCCCACATTGAAACAAAACACATATTCAAAAGATGCATTCAAGTTGTTTTCCTCCAGAAAATACGCTACATATTTTATTGTAGCATTTTAAACGTGATGGTTCAAGTACTTAATTGGTGAAACAGCACTTGCTCCACTTGCCACATTTTTAATCGGGCTCTCCCCAGCACCCAGCCGTGCAGATGTTGCATGCTGCAGATGACAAGGCCCTTGCAAAGTTTGCTTCACTGCCAAGCCGACAAAGACTTTTTTCCTTNCGCTAAACGCAGCCCGGGCCCGGCGGGTGAGGGCACCGGGCGGCTCCCGGGCCGGAGGGGAGCCGAGCCCGCGGCCGCGCTGTCCCCGCGGGCGGCCCCGCTCTCTGCCCTCGCTGTCGGCAGAGGGACTCGGCAGAAGCGCTGCGGGAAGGGCGGGCGAAGGCTTTCCGCCGGCCGGCGGGGTGCTGCGCCCGCTGGCAAACTGGGCCTGTGGGTTTTACCCTTTTTGGTTTCCTTCTAACGGATATTGCTTAATATTGCAGTTTCCGAGGTAATGACAAAAGGGCAAATCTGACACATTTTCCTCCCCTCAATCAGCCTGTCTGCAAATAATTAATAAGGACGTAATGAGGCAGTAATGATGGGACGGGCAGTTATGGCCTTCCTGATGGTAACGGAGATTGGTGCTACCGAGCAAACCTTTTGATGGCAGTTCCGGTTCTGCTACATGCGCCTTGGATCTCTATCAGAAATAACCCCGAGACATCTCCCCAAATAAAGACCTAACAAGAAGTCAGAAGAGCACCATAACTATGTTCGCTTTTGGCTTTTATTATCAACAATCAATTAATGGTACACTCTTGGAAAACTATATGCACATGTAGAAATATTTCCCCTTTTAAATAGAAGCATCCATTTTAACCACATATAAATAAATCTGGAAACCCTGAACATAATTTATGACCATTATGCTCACAAACATATTCCAACAGGTAGGGAAAAGAAAAAAAATGAGACGACATGCAACCAATAATAAAAATATATATAATTGCCTGAACTTGGTCTCTCTAAACGCAAAGGGAACTGAACCCGTGAGAACCTTATTTCTCTATAAAGACACGCCATAGAGACTACGAGAAGGGAAAACATTATTTATACGGTCAACTAGACAAGTCTGTACTGATATTAACACTATACGGTTGAGTCACAGAACACAGTTGTAGAAAGACACGGAAAAAGAGAAAGCATACCTGGCGACATTCAACTAAGAGCTATAGTTTGTGCCTTTTAAAATAAAATTAGAAAATCCTAACGGAGATGCCTAAAAACTGCGTAGACCGTGTAATAATAATAATAATTAATAATT
>WBMY01015330.1:58341-134183 GCA_013397315.1 Donacobius atricapilla | reverse complement strand
GTCCCGGAGCCGGTGCCTCCCGCAGCGGCGCGACCCTGGGCGCGGTCCCTCCGCAACCGCCACCCCCTTCTCGTCACCTGCATCCCGCACGTACCTGCACTCTCGCCTCAGTGAGGTCTATCTTGAGAGCCAGCTCCTCCCGGGTGTATATATCAGGATAATGAGTCTCTGCAAACACCCTCTCCAGTTCCTTGAGCTGGGCGCTGGTGAACGTAGTTCTGATCCGCCTCTGTTTTCTCTTCTCGTTTAAACCCCCGTGGTCGGTGAAGAGTTTGTAGGGAACTGAAGAAGGGAAAGAGGAAAAAAGAGGAAGATGGGGGAAAAAAAGTTTGTGAATCCCTGGTGGCTTTCCCAAAGATATTTTTCCGAAAGACGAACGGTGCTTTAAAAAATTGCCGCATCCTTCTGAGGGATCCTAATACGCCTGAATAACCGGAGGAGTCCAGTAGTCATTGAGAAGAGAAAACGAGGAGGGGGTTAAATACGGGAAGAGAGAGAGCGAAGTTTAACACTAAATATGTATGCTAAAGGCTGAATGTGAGGATGTGTAAAATGAGAGTGTATTAAAATGCCGGAATCCAGCCGCAAAGCACGGGCTGGTCCTGTTCAAAGCCAAAGATTCAATAGGAGAAGGAAAAATGATTGAAAGTGCCAGAAAGCATTGAAGGAAACATCAGGCTGCTTGCTAGCTGTCACTCAGTAATGATATTACCAAACTGCTTCTATATTTATTTGGATTTCTCCAGTCTTACCAGCTGATCCTGTTCAAAGAGGTTTCGGTAAAAAGTGCTGTAAAAATAATGACCGGCGAAAAATAGATCTGCACGGCTGCTGCTGTTGTTGGGTTGGGTTTCCTTTTTTTTTTAAGACAGTGTCGGTAATGAGCTTTACTCTTTGGTTATTTAATTATTTTCTAAGCTTTACGTCTCATCGCAAAGTAAATAAATTATGCCTATCATTTTGGCAGCTTAAGATAATTTTGTTGGCGGTTCGGGTGTGACTAGGATAGTGTAACCCTGTAAGTGAATTACCCCTCCCTGCAATCGCTTCTAACGTGATAAATTCTTTCATTTGTGTAAGCAAATTTCGTTTGGTAAATACTAAACACATTTCCATTTTCAAATGCAATCAAGGCTTCCTATATACCAGCAGCGAGGCGGCTGCCGGAGCTAAGAAAGCTGGAGGTCCTTACCTGCTGCGTATGGACTGCTCTGGTGGTCCCTAAGAGAGCCGAGACTGCAGGATCCTGGAGTGAGGGATGGGCAGCCAGAGGTGGCCCCAAAAGTGGTCCTTATAGGGTTATATTGAAAGCCACTGGCTTGGCTGCAGGAACTGAAGTCAGCATAAGCTGAAGCCAGGCTCGAAGTGTCCATCCCAGCCATACAGGACTCGTAGGCAGAGGAATTGAGGTAAGAATATTCCATTTTATACATTGAAAAGGCTCTGGATGGCTCAGCCAAGTGGAAAAAATGAAATAAAAGCTGGATATATGGAGAAGGTGCCTGTGGTGGGGAGATGTGCACAGCTCAACGCCTGCTTCGAGAGTGGCCTCCTTACTACCAGCAGAGCCTAGTTTTATGAAAAAGCCTCCTATGAGATGCCTTGCCTGAGGTCTCTAGAGCATATAGTCCTCATAATAAACTTGGCTCTTTCCACTTGGACAATAGCAAAGCGGTTGGTCTTATTGCTGGCGCTTTTTACATGACAATAACTCATCAGTCTATTGGGCTGGCACTGGGGGACCGAGCTGTCCAACCTCCCTATCGCTGATTCCTGCATCTCTAATTAGAATTTAATACCACACCATTACGCACCGAGCCCCTCGATCCTCCCTTCTAACCAGCTCCCTGCCCTTTAATTCAATCACACTACTTGGAAATAATGAAAGTTGGGTGACGATTCTCCCTGATCCAATTTGCCCCTGGTTTTAAGGCTTTTTAACTGATCATATACCTTAGGCATAAATTGAGATAGCGTGGTTCCCCACCGCCCCCCAACCTCTCTCTGATCTTTTTTCTTTTTTTTTTTCTTTTTTTTCTTCCCCCCCCCCTTTTTTTTTTTTTTATTGTGTGTGCGCACTTGGTTAGGGAGAGAAACCTTGATGTCATCGAGAAACCTGTTTTGTAAGAGCGTTACACGCTCAATTTAACAACAAGTCTACCCCCCGAAGTGCATGAAATGCTATAAAGGACAGGGACATTAGCCGACTCAGGCACACTGTAAAATAGAGTAAGTGGGCCAGTGGGCTGCTTTTTTTTTTTTTTTTTTTTTTAATGGTAAGAGGGAGAGTGTTTGTTTATTATACACCTGGTTCGAGGGTAGAAACCCAGCAATTTACAAATCGCATTTCTCCTCCAAGGCTGGAGTACCAGGTTTCGTTGTTTGTGTTCTCTCCTTGAGTCTCTGGACCGACACTCTAAGTGCTGGGATTTTTTTTTTTTTTCGGCACAAGGCAACGAATAAAGCCTTCGAATGCAAAACATCTGGATACTAAACAGATGCGTTCGTTGGGCTTGGTGTCCCCGTTTTTATTTGCTCGCCCACACGTAAGGCTTGGATTAAATTGTCGTTATTGTTATTGATCGTTATTATCGTTTATATTGGAATGGAAAAGGCGAATCGAGAAGGGTATATAGGGGAGGCGTGTGCGATGAAGCACAATCAATTTTGCACCTACTTTTTCTTCCTCCGGGAGGGCGAGAAGTGAGCGGGGAGAAGATGCAAACCCAAGCCAGGCATAAAACATGCGGTCGGGACGGGGGGCTTCTGGAAACCTGTTTCCAAGCACGACGTGGCACATGCAGTTTCCCGAAGCCGGAGAAGGAGGATCTCACTTGGGTCCAGCGTTTTTCTCCGCTGGCCTCGAGAACGGCGACCCCTTCTTGCCGCGGGCTGCTCCGCACCCGCGCAGGCTCCGCGCTGCCGCCGCCAACCGCGGAGAGGGGCAGGGGAGCGCCAGGGATCTTCGTGGAGTTTTCTTGCCGATGATGTAATTTTCATTTCGTTAGTCGTATTTCATTAAATCTCTCCTCTGGGTGGGCAGCGTAGGAAATGCTGAGTGGAGTCTCACTGTTGTGTAAACAAACATTGGATATTTTATATGATCTCAGTGTGTAGATAATTAGTTTTATTGCATTCATTACCCCCTTTATGTGCTCTGTAACAAGTCGACAATTAAAGTAACAAACTCATAAAGGCTTTATTGGGGCATTTAGGCTCGCATAGTATTTGCCAGACTAAGTAGTTTAATACAAAGCCAGCGGATGCATACGGGGAATCTACGGGCTCCCGTGCTTTGAGGTGGTTTATTATACATTAAAAACGCTCCAAAGCGGTACTTAATTACACCAACGACTGAGGTTTCCTTTTATATTTTTGCGGCGGGGGGAGGGGGGTGGACACCATGTCACTATGAGTTACCGGTGGGTAATAAAACAAAGCAGAAGATTCTTGAGCTTCTGAGGATCCGTGTGATAGTTTTATGGCGAGGTCTGATAGTTTTATTGCGGTTGCATGTTGTACAATGTGTATTTGATAAAGAACGGCCTTTGATGGCCCGTGGACACTTTTTTGTGCACCGTCGAAATGAAAATAAATGAGAACACGGTTTTAGTGCGAGGATGGAAACAAATTGCAAGCTCTAAATGGTTGTCCCTTTATGGTCAGCAGACAAGAAGAGAAAAGCGCTGCAAACATCTGTCTTCCGTCCCCCAAATCTAAAGGGCACCAAAGAATGATGTGAATCTAAGTGTTACTACAGCAGGGATTTGTCTTTATTTACCCGGGCTCTCATGAATATGAATAGGTGTTTGGGGCAAGGAGGTGCCTTCACCCCTCTCAAACAACTTAGGGCATTAAAAAAAAAAAAAAAAAAAATTGAGTGCGTTTTGCGTTTCCTCTGGGGAGCACCTTTTGTGCCGTGTTCCTTCCCCGGCAGCAGCACCACTCTGTCTCCCGCGCCCGGCCCTGCGGGGCCGCTCGATATGGGACCCCGCGCCGGCAGCGGCACCTGTCCTGTCCCCGGGCTTGCCGCCCCGGCTGCCCCGCTGTCCCCGGCGTGGCAGCTCCGCACTGCCCCGGGGGATGGTTTGCCTCACCCCTCGCCCCTCCCGTCCCCTTTCCGCCGGGGTTTCACCCGCTCCCCCTCCGAGGGTTTTGGGCTCCAGTTGTTCTTTCTACACGCGAGCGGTTCTGCCGAAAAAGTTGCAGCAAATGGGTAATTTGATTATTCCCACTATAGGCCAACTGCCTCAGCGGCCTTCCCCCACGCGTCTGGCTGGGGGCAGAGAAACCATCTCCAAGGAATAATCAAATCAAGGCGAAGTGTGGAAAAACCCCTTCTGATTTCCAGGCGACACAAATAGAATTAGAGCCTCCCGTTTGCTTCACCCCCTCTTTTCTTTCCCTCCTTCCAGAAGAGCCCTTTTGTCTCGATCGTAAACTCTGGCCCAGCCGGGCAGCGCGGATGCGAGGGGTGCGCGGGCTGCGCGGGATGCGCGGGATGCGCGGCGGCTGGAGGCGCGACAGGGTCGGGTGCCGGAGAAAAACACGCCGAGTATTTAAAAGCCACTTTTCTTTCCTCTCCTTGAGCACTGAGAGGGGCCCGGTCCGCTCCCCTCGGGCTGCGGGAGGAATGCTCGGAGGCAGCGGAACAAAACAGGGAACAGCGCGCCTTTGTACGGCCGCCGCCGACCATGGGAAAGCGCCTCCCGTTCCCGGCCGCGACCGCGCCGCGGCGATCCCACCAGCCCGAATAAAATGTTCAATACGGACGAGGGTTTCTTTGCCGTTGCTTTATTCGGAGAGCTCATCCCAGCGCAGTGCGGCCGGTCCCCTGCGGTGCGGGGCTCCGCNATGATGATGATGATGATGATAATCCTTTCTTATTTGTCTGTTCCTCTCCCGGCCGCGACCCGTGGCGTTCGGGTGGCGGCCAGCAGAGGGATCTGCGCTTTGCTTTTCCCCTCTGTCGCCGCGGCCGCGGCGGTGGCAACATCTGCTGGGCTTGAGGAGACGGGGCGATTGAGCAGACGCACAGATGTAAAAGTGACATCTGCTTGTGACAAAGGAGTGGGAATTAGATTAGGCGGGGAGGCCTTTCTGCGATTAGGAAAAAAAAAAAAAAAAAGAGAAAAAGCGAAAAGGAAAATACTAGCTGCAGATTATGTAAGCAGGGGAAGAGGATGTGAAAGAGAAATGCTCGCTGGGCAGCTGGTAGGACATTCCGGGCAGCACAAGGGTCCTGGGAGCTGAAATAACCCTAAGAGAAGGCTGTGCCTCGCTCTCCAGAAGCAGAGATGTGGCTGCATCAAAGCTTCCGTCATCACAAGAGAAGAACAGCAAGCAGGAGACTCGGACACCAGCAGAGATGCTCTCCCACTGCTCCTGACCAACCTGGCAGAGAGACCCAGATCTGGACACTTCTTTATTCCCTGATGGAATAAATACAGGGAGGTTTGTATACCCAAAAGTAAGGAGACAGGAGGCCTTGCCTTTACTTGCCTTATGAACTGCCCGATTTTGGTTGCATTAATTAAAAAACCAAAATCCAAAGCAAACAAAAAACACAACTACCAACCACAAGTTTAAGTCTCTTTGGTAAAGTAGAAAAACTGTTTTGTTGCGCTTGTCCAACCACCTGCAGCCAGCTGACACTTCACCTGCACCGCATGCACTGGTTGGAGAGAAGAAAAACACCTCCCACATTTCAAATGATACAGTCTGTTTTCCAAGAAATGCTTTTCCCAGTTATATGAATACTGATATTGAATATCACTGAACATCATGCTTTTCTTTTTTTTTTTTTTTAAACCCCTAGCACCTTTATCTCTAGGGATACTTGATGCTCTTGCAGAGCAACATACAGAAGGAATAATAGGACTGAATGGTATTTCAAATGGTAGAAGAAATACACTGTACTGCAAAACTAGCAAGTTACAGGGCGTAATGTGCTGTGTGCTGGGATAGATATAGTAACATGTCTTATAGCATCTTGCCTCTAAGCTTGATGAAATTGGTGAAACTCTACAGAACCCTTTAAAGTCTAGACTGTGATTTCAGCAGAATCCACCGTGAAGAGCTAGTAGGACTGCAGCTTGCCTATGCAAGGCTGATCTTTGTTACAAAGGTAGGGAGTGTATGTAACACCTTTGGGTTACATGGGGGCTGAGGAATGCGAGGATTGGATCATAGAAATTGGGAGGCCTTTGATAAAAAGCAGAGTAGGATGAGGGAGAGAGAATGCAATGAAAATAGTTTAAAAGATAATTAGGGAAATCCTGTTGATAAAAAAAGAAATTACTTTATGTGCTTATTATGGAAAAAAAGAGACAGTCCATCTGTCTCCTTGCTAATACAGAAGTACAGCAAAACACATTGATGACTCACACATAAGAATCTGTGTCATATACAATTGCAGATATACATTTGTGTTGTTTAATGAAAAACATATCTGTGAGTTCAAAAAATAATGAGTTTTGTATTAGCTGTTATTTGGTATTACAGTATTTGCATCTCAAGTTGATTGTCTGGATATAAACTCCTGTTCTCTGATGGCCTTGAAATTGCTGGTAGCAGAGATTTGTCAAAGGGAAGGGTCCTTCTTTTTTTGCACTGCTTCTCCTTTTCCTTCTCTAGGCAATCATGACTGGCCACTATCAGACCTATGGCCTGACCCAATTACAGCAATTTTATGTATCTATGCCTGTTTCTGTCAATGAATCCAATGAGGTTGAACGAGACAGTAAAAAAGATGGAAAGGTATGCTCTTCCCACAGTGAAGGATAACGATGTCTAAGTCAAGAGGTCATTGGGAAGTTTAAAAGGCCTCTCTTCTCAGAATAAGAAGCCAGTGACAGGGAGGCAGGGTTAGACAATCCTGAATTCCTGCCTGTAGGGATGCATTGTGCCTTCAGGCAAGGTACTCCCAGCTCCCACACAAGGGAATGGGTTAGCAGAAGGAAATAGTGTTAAGCTGTTTAGCCAAAGGTCTCCGTGTTGGCTAACTGGAGGATACAGCAGCTCCCAAATATAACTGGAACGTGCCCTGTTGGGCTGTCAGGAGCAACAGGTCAGAGCAATGCTACATGCCTTAGAGACTAATTATCCTTAAATGATGAGCAAGAAACACCAAGTCAAATGGGCTGGGACATTTTCCTTCATGATTCAAATAGGGAGAATTTGCTCAGGCTAAAAGTCAGAGCTCCATTACCATGAGGAATCCCTGGGTGTCTTTCAGCTGCTGTTAGTGGGGCCACAGCTAGATCAGTGCTCTTGGCTGGGGTGTCACCACTGTGGATCCAGCCCTGGCTACATCCCTCTGTGGCTATTCTGCTTATTTTGATCGTATCAGCTATATTATTTCTGTAAAACAGCTTATCAAAGCTTGGCTGAATTTGCTCTGCTTAGCTTTTTGGTTTTTTCCAAGTGGGATTCCAGTTAGCCAAATGATTCCTGATGGATGGTCCTGGGCTCCTATGTAAAAGTGATATAATATTGGCAGCTGGTCATTTTTAGCCTCCCAGTAAAAATTATTTCAATCAATCAATCAATCAATCAACCAATGAAATTATTACTAGTTAGCCCCAGGTGCCAACATGGAAAGTGAACTTATGCCTTCCTGCTAATCAACAGGATTTTCATTTCATTGCAGTCAAAAGGAGTCCATAGCCTTCTTCATTGAAACTCAAGTTTTATAAGGCCCATCTTTTGCTAAGGAAGGGAAACAAGAGTGTTGAGGGGGCATTCATATCCTCAGTGGTCTAACATAGACTCCCTCTAACAGAATGTCAGAAAAGAGAAAAAAAAATACCTGACTGAAAAATACTATAGAAGAGGGAAGACAATATAAAAGTTTTTATTTGTTGGAGATAAGTGGAGACAAAGCTGAACTCATATGAAAAGCAGCTCTAAGATATAAACTATGTCTTTTTCTTTATGCTCTTCACATATCTTCCATAAGCTATTATGTTTGATGAGAAGGGACCTTAAGTGCAGGAGAAATTATATGTTTACATTCACAGACAAAATGAATGAGTAACAATTCATGATGAGAACAAAACTGCAGTTTTTACGAAAACCTTTTATGTAATCACTGCTTGTATCTCTCTTGGAAAAGTGTGGGTTTATGTGTGCACTCTAGGACCTTGTGTTCTGCCATTAACTAAAATAATTGTCTATATCCAGACAGGTGCTGAAAAGGTTGGCACTGGGTCAGCTCTTACAAGTTCATTTACAATCCATAAGAAAAAAATTTTCTTGTGCATTTATAGACATTGTTTTAGTTAATACTCCGGTAAGTAGAACATAAATTGAGTTTTCGGGTTCTGTAATTGTATACTGAAACATACTGATATCTCCTAAAGTAGATAAAGTGATGTGTGAAAATAAGTAGATAGTAGGACATACATCAATATATATTGTGTTTATACGCAGTGTATTTAGAGAACCAAACAGGACACAATAGGGCTCTAACAAACTCACAACGTAACTAAAATTACTGTGGATCAGCCATTAGAATTTGTCTCCTATTAGGTAGGCTCTGGAGCCCTGATTAAGTTTTTACCTAATAACTGGGGGGCTGGACTTGGGGGGCATAAATGTTGCTTCTATGCAATGTAAACTCCTTGGATTTAGTTTCGCTTTTATTACTTCTGATATTCCAGGTTTGGTTTAGAAAGCCAGTGGAGCTGGAAGGAAGTTTTGAAGTCAGATAAGCCTGAAGTTCTTGGGAGTTTATCTTCCTGCAACGTGGACTCCATCTGAAAGTATGGAAGAAAATGGCACCTGGAATTGAAGGTAAATGTTATGACCATATTGACCTGTCCCATGCAGGGACTGGACCCTTACTTCACCTTGGTAGTCTTCAACATGAACTGTAACTCCATGCAGGCAAGAAGGGTCACAGCTCTGTCATACAGAACAAAAGGCAGAAAAGTTCCCATCAGCAACCCTGCAATCCAGAGGCAGCAATGGTTCTAGCTGGACTTGGAGGTTGTAAACCATTTTCAGGTCTTGGCAGGTGATGAGAGAGAAGCACGTCTCACCTGAGACAAATGACAATCTCTGTCTGTTCCTTTGGTCCTCTGGCTTCTGCGAGGAAATTGGGATGGTTCATTTTGCCACGAATCTGTGATAAATCCTTATTTTGCTTGTTTTTACTCAGATCCTGTAGATAGTCAGGAGATGTAAAAACAGTTGCATTCTATGTGCTGATTTCTGTGATAGTAAAGTGACTGAAAATCATCAACACATAGCACTCTTCCCAGACATCCTGCATTCTCCCCTTCAGATTTGCCACGCCATTAAAATCCAAGCATGCTCCAGATAAATCGATGGAGATGTTGCATCGTCTTTAGCACAGACTGTGTTGGCTCTGTGGGCATCTGTGTGTACAAGTGAGGAAAGGAATTTCTATCTGGGTATCTGTGGAAAAGATGGGTATTCTTCAAGATCCCCTTCCAACCCAAACTATTGTATGATTATCCTTGATCCCGGGTAAGTTTCAAGTTGACGACCAACAGGAAAACCAGCAGAATGATGTCAGCTGAAACTCTTGAGTAATGTTGAAAACAGGGATTTAGTAGGAAGAAGTGCCTCAGCAGTGCTGAGAGGATTGAAGGCTATTTGAGTATCATTCAGTCTGTCTAACTAGTGGTAGAGAAGAAATCATGTGGGGGCGGGACCCATATGATTTTGGCATCTGTATGCAAAAATCATCAGAGAGAAAATTGTTCACAATAAACTATATTGTTTACATAATTCAGAGAGGTTCAGTGGAAGGCTGTTATTCCAGTAGTATTTATGTCAGGTCCTGAACAACCACAATGAGGATGGGAATGAGATTTTTGAGGGGCTCTTGCTCCTAAATGGCATAACTGCTTCTGCTAGCCATACTTTGTGCTTAGGATACTGAATATGGCTACAGCCAGAAGAAGCTAACAGAAGGACACCACTATATCAAAGAGGTAAATGAAAGAGATTTGGGAAAGAAGTAAGAACGTAAATCTAAGTCTACCAGTAAAATCTAATTCAAATTTTGGAATAAAGTGATTTGCATTTTTACCAACAGTTTTTCACACAGAACAGCTGAATCCACTTTTACTAGTGAAAATAGTTGGATATTGGTATGTATTTATTTCACTCAGAAAATCCCACATGTCAACAGATCACAGAAAAGTCATATTAGTATTGATGTGAAATCAAATGGTCATGCTTGGATCAATACCTTATTATAGTATTATGATGTTTTGGGAATATGAAATGCAAATTAGCAGTGATTGAAATAGCATTTTCATCTTATATTTTAAATAATGTGTATTCTGCATTTTGCACATCATTACATCATAGGCACACTCTCCCACATACCTACAAAGGCTTTGAATATGTATCTAATAGTACAACAGATGGATGAATTTTGCCATTGAGCAGCTGTGATTTGCCTGTAAGACTGTGAAAATTGTAGAGAAAATGATGAGGCCAAGAGGAATTTGCTTGAAGAAGGCCTTGTCAACTACTGAATGAAGTTCTTTGCATTTGAACCAATGAGAAATTTTGGCAATTATTATAGTCATGGGATGAGCAAAACTTTTTGCTCCTCCTCATTTTATATAATATGCATCTTTTATATTACATTGAGATACAAGATATGTCTCTTACGATTACTTCTCTATTTATGCCAACCCAAAAAGTCATTCAATCATGATGATAAATAGTCTTTTAAATTCATAACTCTTTGCGATTTTGACACTTTCCTTTTAATTTGTTATTCTAATTTAAGATTGCTATTCAATACAGAATCATGGGACAATGTGCATTAAAGAATTTTTACTCAGATTTTTCCTTTGGTCTTAATGATTGCAGAATATTTTGCGATCAAGGTAACTTCCATGTTTGAATGAGATATTACCTGTGTACTTCATACCATCTAGTATGCTGAACTTCTGCACTAGCTACGTTTATACTGGACACAAAGTTGCTTTGTATTTCTTCTGCACAGTAAGATTACTGATAATTTGGAAGGAATATCTTCCATTCTTACATATCCCATCTTTTTCAGGGCTCTAGCAGGATGACAGAAGGAGGTGCAAGAAAGTTTCTCAGCGGTGTTTGAAAACAAGGTACTCAACAATGAGAATACATACCTTTAGCTGTCAAGAACTATGTTGCTGGTGAAATGAGAGAAGAGACAGCAAAAGTAATTTTGAAGAAAAATTTAAGGCAGAACCAAAAGTATGAGAGATCTGTGTGCTCAGTCATCTCTTGGAAATCAAGTATGCAGACAAAAAGGAACAAGGAGGCAGCAGAGGGCAGAAGAACAAGTTGTTAAAAGGATGAAAACCAGTGAAAGACATTATGAGGAAGCTGCATTCAAAATTTGTCTGAGGAGGAAGTATTAGTGGAAAAATTAATTTTCTCTCATATAAGAGCTTAGAGCTCAAATGCTTCCTTCACCTTGTACACAGTGAAGAAGTTGGGAGATTTGCTGTAGAAAAAGGACACTGTGCTGAAGTTCATGGTGAAAAAGTCCATACATCTTGATGCCTTTAGTTTTAGTTTTCTTATTTTCAGTTTCTGTGCTGCCTAGGGATGTAATTCTGAGCCTCATATTAAGGGCTAGTAAGCTCTCTTCACAGAGTATGTAGACAAAAGAAATCCTTTCACTGCTGGAGACCAAGGACAACTTTCAGGCCCAAAAACATAAACAACGGTGGACTGAAGGGAGGAACATTAAGGATGGAACCTCCCAACCTGAAGCTGTAATTGTACAATTAAACTCCAATATGCAAATGGACCAAAACTTATAAAAATGTAACATCTCGTGACCAGTAGGCCATTTTTTTGTGATCATTCTTAGTTTACCCTGGGTGCAGCCTTGGTCAGGCTCCTGTCCAAGGTGGATCCTGGAGGCCTTTGAATAAATACCTACTTTATTCTCTAACTCGGTCCAGTCTCTGTTTCATGTCAGCCTTCCAAGGCATCAGCCTCATGGTGTGAACTCTGAACAGATTTCTTCTTGCCACTATAGAAATAGCTCTAATTTGATAAATGCGGTTTGGGTGTGTACATGTGATACCTGTCTCAGCTGCACATTTAAGGCATGTTCCTGCATTGACAGAGCCTCATCTGCATTTTCTAAAGATCCCTAAGATCTCTCTGGGTTGTCGCTTACACTTAGTTCTTTGGGGACTGTCAGAAATTAATCAGAGCCTCCCAAAATCCACCTTTCCCAGACACAATCAGGAAAAGTGATGTCATTCTCTGCCATTCTCCTGCTTCATGCTAGTGCAGTAGGGTGCTGTACCTGGCCATTGTATAGACCACAAATGGGGTTTTTATTTCTTTTCATACTTCTGCTTAACCGAGAGTTATTGTGCACAATCGAGAATCATGTTTGAAAGTGTAAAGTTACATGTAAAATGTTGTTCTATGTTTTCCATAAAAGCTGTTCTACAAGAGTAAGTTGCACTGTTTTGCTTTAGCATCTTATCAGCTGCTTCTGACTTGATCTTATGATAATACAACATTTATAATGTAAATAACTGCACATAAGTGCCTCAGAAAATAAACAGCTAAATATTTTAACACCCTGTTTAAAATGAACCAAAATATTTAAGAAAGGTAATGTACCTTTGGCTGGAACCTACTCTATAAAGCAGGATGAAAAATTACTTCTTTTGTTTGTAAGGCTCAAGTGACTCTTTTTAAGGCTAGAGTTAACCACCTAAAACATTTTGCTTTCCAAAATGGAAGCCTTTTGCTCCTTGAGTTAAAAACCCCCAAACATCCAACCATTTAAAGTTATTTTTTCTAGTAAGGAATAATTTATATTTATAAATTTATATTGCCGGTTTCAAACAAACATGGATTTGAATATGTTTCTGTCTAATAAGCAACCAAGGATCACTAAGCCCTGAACAAACTTTAGAGTTTAAAATTCATATTTGAATGGAGGAGAAAACTGCTAAGTTAAATGTGGCTGGAGAAGGGCCATGATTTCTTGGATGCACCAATATACTCTTTCATAAAAAGCACTCAGAATTAATAAATTCAGTTTGCGTTTCTTCAAAAAAAGACACAACCTATCTAAGCATCCATTTACTTTCATTGCCTTCCCTGTAAACTTTTGTTACTTTGCATACCCTCAGATTTAAAGACATGTGAGAGAAAACCTTTTGAAATCCCAGTGCTGGAAGTTAGGCTCTCTTGGATGTGTTCTGGTGTCTGGTGAGGAGGCAGGAGCCGTTTTGAGACAGATCAAGAGGAATGCAAAACTGCACTTTTGCCTACTGCCCATGTGGAACCCTGTTGATCTGGGTGTTTCTAATCTAAACCGGGCAGTCTGTGTCCCCAAGGTACAGGATGTTTTGTCCCTAGTTTTGTGGACCTTCCATACAGACATCTATAGGGATTGTATGGATGGGATCTCTACAGTGGGGTGCCCTTCTCCAGTGACATGATTTCCCTCTCTATTATGTTGCTGTAATCCAAACAAATGTAAGGAATTCTCAAGGGTGATGATACAGACAAGATTTCACCATTGCTGACAACTGCTGGAAAGCTGTGACTCAATACTTCTTTGCCCATGAGCTATGAAATGGCTATTTCCATAATATCATTGCACTAACTGTTCCTCCTCTAAGTTACTACAGTGACAATGAATCCCTATAACCCACGGATGGCCAGTAATGAAGAATAAATAGCTTTTTGATAGAGGGACAGACGGGGTTACTAACAGCGGCTTCAACGGTTGGAATTGGGCATCATTGATAATACTGCCTAAATTTAATTACTTCTTGTGACACACAGTATCCCCCTTGTCTTAGCTTAATCGTTTTGACTTGCTATTGTAAGGAGAATCGTTTTTGCCTGGAAAGGGAAGAAAGGTGATTTTGAAGTTATAAAAGAATGTGAATTATTTTTCTGATATTTATGGCAGAACACAAACATAGTAGAACATACACCATCTTTCTGTTATTTGAAGCATTCTCAACATAATCATTGTATTTCCTGAGCCTACTTTCAAATGAGATTGCCCAGGAGTTGCACTAAATAATCCAATAGCTAAGCCAGAAAAGGAGTCTATTGTTATTTATGTTAGATGATGAATATGATCATGTGTAGTTTTAAACCATGAACTTCTCGCCATGCTGTGAAACCACGGGAACAGAAAGCCCAGGCTAGTACATTGAAACTATTTGACACCCAGCAGAGGAAACCAGCACGTTCCATTTTAACCATAGAAAAAATAATTACACCTAATAAGAAATAGAGAGCAGTGTTATAAACTTAATGAATTTATGCAAAGAATTTTTATACCAACAAACATTTTTCTTAAATATTTTTCCTACTGTCATTCCAAATTGGACCACTATAAGTTTCAGGTAAATAAAATTTTTAACTTCATTTTCTATTTTCTTTTATTAGACTGATTTCATTTTCAGTAAGACATGTGCCAAATTTATCTTATGTTAGTTTTAACGTCAGGTTATCATCTGAAGATTAAGGCAAGATACATATTTATGAATAGGTCGTGTCTGGTTTTGTTTTCAATTCTCCCTACTTACTGTTTTTGTTATCATTACCATAGCATCTGCAAGGCTGCAGAATGTGACATTTTAAAGATATGTTTGCTAGTGGCTGTTTCAATTTCTGTGTAACTTAAATGTTTCCTGCTTCATTCAACTACCCTTACAATTTACATTAGTCAACACTCCATCAATAAAACCATCAAAATGATCTACTACATTGTAGACAAAAGTTATTGTGTCAAGTTGACACTAATCAGTTAATTCCAGTAAACCTTCAGATAAACAAAAGCTTGTTGTCTATTACTGATGTGTGTGATTAGCCCCCTGTATGTCCTATAGCTATGCACATCTATAGAGATGTATCTGGCAGACACTTGGCCTGAGGGCTCTATATGTAAACCAGGACAGGATCTATAGTTAATGATGTTGACCCTGACTCCCTCAACAGAGATTGGATTCAGTCCTCATAACATCCCGACAGCTGATATGTATACTGTGCTAATAATATTATCAATTACTTATGCTACTGTGATTCCCAGTGTGTAAAGCTCATAAAAGGTTCTTTCACGTATCTTTTTTCTACACCCCTGCTATCCTACTGATCGCGTGCTAGCTGGGTATTTTTCATTCAGAGGTCCATTTATTTCATAGCTGTAGCAAAGATAGCAAGGATGCCACATCCTACATTCTGGGTAACATGGTAATTATTATTTCAATTTTCTCTTTCACATTTCCTTTATTCCAGAAAAGATGGACTGGGTATCTATTTACAGCTCCTGTGAGTTTAGTCTAGAAGGTCTGTAAAAGCAGCCAGTGATCTAAGAGGTCTCTAAGTGTATGTGTTCGACTGGAGAAGCTTCAAAAGTCTTGCATTTGCTTAAAACCAGGCCCGTGTGTCATTGCTCTCAGTATAGCAGCCAAAACTCAGTGATCTGCAGTATGTAGAGACTTCCAAAAGCTCAATCGCAACAGTGCTGGTGCCATCTCTGTCACTGCAGAGCACTTCTGCCTTGCCCAGGATGCCAAATTGCTCATGATGGTCTGTGTACAGTGAAGGTCAGAGATTGTGGTCATTTTAAACCCTGAAAAACCCCCTGGCTATGCTATAAGCATTATCATGCTGCTCTTAAGATATGTTTTGCAATAATACTAGAATTTATTTAATTTTAAAAATTTTGTGCCAGAGCAAATATGCTGAGTACATAAGGCTCTACTCATGACTATTAATTTTGTACACTGCGTGTGCATGCGCAGAAAAGTCTCCAGATGGTGCCTTCTGAGGCAGGACCTACCCCTCTCTATGTTTCCAAAGCATTAAGGGCCTTTGCTGTGCTTGCACAGACGAAGGAAGGCTTTATGCCTTGGCATAGCCTTTCTCTATCCTGCTCTGCCTGCTCACCCAGAGGCCACTCTTCTGGCTCTGTCCCCACGGGGTGCCATGCTCCACACAGGGTGGAAGCTGCCAGCAGGCCAGTTCTTCCTTCGAGCAGCCGCGTAGCAAGGCTCAGCTGTGCTCCCATGCACTGAGCAGCTCTGGTTGAAATGATGACAGGGACCACTGTTAAAAATTAAATTCTGCCTTATTTTTTGTGCAGTTCTTGTGAGTCACATTCGCGAATAGTAGTGAGAGATTTAATGATGGTGTATTTTTTATCTTATTTCACTTCGGTCGATGCCAATTTTTTTCTGTTACTGTCGACTTAGAGCTCAAAGTAATTTAGTAATTGATTCTAAGCACAGCAGTTCACCAATGGCAGCCCTCTGTTCAGGGGAATATCTTTGCTAATTTTATCCATCAGAATGAGATTACCATGCTAATCTTTCCCAGCCCTGGTACCTTGGTCTGTTGGGACACACTGATGCAAATGATGTTATTAAACACAAACCCTTCACCCAAGACAGGAGAAAAATGAAAGCAGGAGAAATGAGCAAATCAGAATCTGTTACAAGGATTTCCAAGGCTGAGTTGGCATTGCATGTGTGTGTCCTCTTCGTCACCCCTGAACCCTCCCTGCTCTAACACTCCCGTTTTTGAAACAATCTATGATTGCTTGTTTGTTTATTTATTATTTTTTATTTTCTCCTCAGAAAGATGTGGCTACCTTCACATATTCTTATACTGTAAGCTTTAGCAGCCATTACTGTTTTAAGGGAAGGGTTTTTTTCTCTCCAATAGTCTACCTGCAGCCCATATCAATTAGTAAGGTCTATCAGCATTTCAAATCTCTTTTCTCTTAGATCAGAAAGGATGCACTGCATGTGGCAGCTCTGAGTGACTGTGCTGCAATACCCTGTATCTTAATCATGGGTGCTTTTGAGAAGGCCACTTTGTTCTTGGTCATTCAGGAGAAAATAAACCTTCAGTTAAGGTTTTTCATCCGCTACTTTTTCTGTCCTGTTTTGGAAAATGTCCATCAGCTTGGTAACTCCATGCTGTAAAGGATGGAGATCTCTGGCACAAGTCCTGCAAAGCACTAAAGCATGTGCTTAACTTGCAGGGGCCGTGCAGAGCTCCAGCTGCAACTCCCTCTGCACTGCATAATGGAACCTGCTGATAACTGGGCCTCATCTAGCTCTGCCTGATTTCAGATCCACTTTCAATCAATAAGAAGCCTTTTAAAATCAGGGCCAAATTTGACCCTGAAAAGCAGTTTTAGCCCATCTGTAATTTAGATCTGTTCCATTTCCAAGTGCAGACCATTAAGCAAACGTTGCTGAAAAAAATAGTGTAGAAAGACCAGCATCTCTTTGCACAACACATTTCTCTAATTCTTTGACATAATAATATTTATTTGTTATTTTTCTTTAGCAAAGAAAACAGAACATTTCTCCAAGTCATGACTCAAAAAATCCAGAAAATACAAGGATCTTAAATGGTCTTCTTAAGCTCCTAAACTTTGTGCTTAGATAATTAAAAAAAAACAATTTTCAGAACTTCTCTCTTGCCCTAACACATCATCTCATTAAAAGAATCCCTCTGAATGACAGAAAGTAATTTGTTTGATTGCATTAACATTTTTATTATTAAACTACAACAGAACCGTGTATAACACATTAACTTGTATTCCACCTTTTCATTATTTAATTCTATTTTCTTTTTAGTTTGTTTATTTTTTTTTCTTTTAAACAGCTTTAAAACAGTCAAAAAATGAAGCCAGGCTTTCATAAAAGAAAAAAAAATACAAGCTATACATAGCTGCAAAAAGGTTAAGTAGTCTAAATTAATGTACTGAATGCAATTTCTGGCTTATATTTGAGCAGAGAAAGGAAAGATACCTCTAAATACTCCATGAAAGGTTAAAAATGCAAACCATGGTTGCATTCAGAAGAGTTGCACTCTTGAGGGCGATTATCTGAAAGTTTAAATTCTCAGGGGTAAATTAGGAGAAGCACTTGTGGGCAGAGTATGTCACCGTCTACTTTTATCAAGCCAGTATTCTTGATAGACATATATATTGTGTTGGCAGTTTAGAGACTTCACCAAGCATCCCAGTTCCTGAGAAAAGCTCAGGTCTGGAAATTTACTTAGAATTGCTGTTTTCAGTGCAGCAGTCAGAGGTCTGTGGTGCTACAACACAGCTGCCCTGGGGGCCAGATGCTGCTCCCTGTGCTCCTCCCTGCACTGCTGGAGCAACATTCAGAGCATCACTGCACAGCAGCATCAGCAGGAAGGTCAGCAAGAGGTGCTCTGCCTGCCATTTATCTTCCTCATGAGCCCCATGGAGAGAACATCATTTGGAGACAAACCCTGCCCAATATCTGACTTAGTCCCTTGTTATTTATGGGTGAGAGTTAGATCTTTTTTGCAATTGAAGATATTCTCTCCTGCAAAACAAAGTTCTGTTTCAAATATTTGATTGGTGTTTCTGAAGCAAGTACCTCAGAAGAGAAAATACAGAATGTTTTGCAAATGGCCAGAGCACTCACTTCAAGCTGCCTTCTTCATTGACACTGCAGAACTGAAATAAATACCTGCTTATTCAGCTAATTGATATAATACTTTCCATACTTGTGAACTAGGTACACAGCACTCCCCTCACACTTTAGGAATCTCTTAGCAGTAGTATAGAAAAACAGCCGGGCTATGCTTTTCTTGCTCAGCAGAAGATACAGTTGTCCACAGTCAGAAAAAGTGCAAGATCCAGGGCTACCATACAACAAATGGGCTCAGGTGTTTTCCAAGTGGAAAACAGATAAGCTGCATTTACCAAAGTACAAGCATTTGGCCTGTAATATGTAATGTTCTTGGATGTGGCTGCTTGCATGGTCATGCCTGCATCTGCATGCCTGGCATTTTCCTCTTGCTTTTTGCCAGGACATTCTGAGGCAATGGGAACTTCCTGGATCCTGTCAGGGAATGGGGTCTAGCACTGCTTGGGCTATCACTTGAACACCTTCTCAGGGTCTACTCAGGGTTCCCTCACCTCTCCACCTCACATGGAGTTGTCTGCTTCCTGAGAAATGGCAGAATTTGTGTCTCTTCAGCCACCTCGAGGCCTCACTGGCAAGTAAGCAACAGTCAGGAACAGAAAGAATTTATTCTGCTATGATAGACACCAAGACATTTGGTAGATATGTGTGAAAACAGTGACCAAGACAACCCAGTGCACGCACAAAGTTCATCTGAATGTCAGAGGAGGTCCTGGCTGCTGTGTGGTTTTCCACCTGGGCATTGCTCAACTGTAGTAGCTGGGAGTTCCTATTGTGGGGCTCCCCTGGCATTGTCCCTTCTCCTTGCTCATGGTCCTTATCTGCATGTGCTATTGGGCTCCCTTGGATGGCAAACTGGTCCTCAAAGCAGATTCTGGTGTTTTGCTGGCCTTTTTCCTCCTGTTCTCATCTCTGAAGGGGATAATTTTTCTCTGGTCACGTGCCCAGGAAAGTGTTCTCCCTTATCAAGAAGTCTGATTTTTCTTGATGACTGATTTGTAAAGCAAATGCAGTGAAAACTCTCTCCATTCTTCCCTGTAGCCAGTCTGAGCTTCACTCTTCTCTTTAATAGGCCATCAGTGTTTAGCATTAGACAAGTCTCTTTCTTCATGTGTATATCTGTTTGTCTGTGATGTCACGTCATTTTATGTAGCAAGAAGCAAGAGTTACACAAGTGCCATATAAATGGGACAGATTTCAGTTAATCCCTGGCACTGCACAGAGAACTCACATGCATGTAAAGATGCCAAGGGAAGATATGAAAATAAGCTGTGTCTGACATTGCATCATCTGAATAATTATCCTGCAGAGTATCCTGCTGCTTCCAATGTCATATATTGTTACGTAACTCACAGAGAACTAAATACTAAGTCTAGTGGGGGGCTGTTACCCGTGTATCATCCATTCATTCATAAAAAGATGAAAGGGACATCAGAAGAAAGACAAGATTTTTTTTTTTAATGTGCCAATAAAACCAGGATATTGAAATTCCTGCTGTACAGACAAAAACAACAGTGCTGAAATAGGTACATATTTAGTGATAGCTGATGCAGAAGCTCTCAGATATGTCCTGAGGGACCAGGATGCCTGAAGGTTGGGGTTTGGTGTGGGACTTAGGAGATGGGGCTTTCCCTGTCCCTTTCCATCATGTCCTGGCAGAATCTTTAGGTTTGAGGTGACACAATTATATGGGTAAAGCCTTCAGGCAAAGGGTTCCTGGCACAGTTCAGCTCCCAACAGAGCCCCAGTCAAGTCTTATGTGCTGTTACCACTGCAAGAGCTATAATGTGTTCCAATGGTTTGACCAAACATTTCCCACAAAGGGCAAGTGATAAACCCAAACACACACAAGCCCAAACCAAACCCCCTGCAGTAGCAGGCCCTGATTTTCTCTCCCTCTTTGGGGAAGAGACATGGAAGAGCCTACAGAAATATGGCAGTTGATTTCTTACACTGCATGAACATAACTGCACTTGAAGCTTACCTTGAAACTCTGTGTGCATTCGTTGATAACCCCATTATGAAATTCAAGAGACCTAATGCAATTGTGTCTAGGAAGATTTACTTGTTAAAAGGAAAACAACTTTCACATAAATAATTCACTACAACAGAAAAATAATCCTCTGTGCTATCATCCTTGCATTCAAGCTAATCGAAGGGAGTTATTTTTAAATTGCTTGGAAGTGTACTGCTCTCATTTCATTGTCAATAAATATGCTCCATTTCAGCACAATGCTTCACTAAATGCATCTGAATTTTCAAGGGGAAGTAGAATTGATCAGAATTTTTTTAAAAATGCAGAAAGAAGAAAATCCTACAGTAAAATCGTAAAATGGAAAATTCACAACTCCTTTAATAACCTGAAGATGGGGCTTGGCTCCTGTATTGGTCCAGGTCCAGCATCTGTTTTGCCACTGAAGTTTTGACATTGACCTTAGTGGGAAAAAATCTTTAATCTTCTGCTAGAATGTATTTGTCTAAATCCTGAAAAGAAAGATCAGAATTCAACCTCAATAAGTAACATTCCGAATTATAATAGATTTATGAAAGGCTTTGTTTGATTTCTTGATCTGACCACAGCCAATTGCTAAGTTGTTGGTTTTTTTTATTTCTCTTCATTTCAGGGGTCAGCATTAAAACTGAGTGTCCACATCTGACACTCAGACAAAATCTATATACAGTTAAAATTAGAAGCTAGAAATAATCACAATTTTTGTTTAAATAAAATTTCTGGGCAGACAAGTGGACAAGTCTTCTTTGTTGTTTTTCTCCATCATTTTTGACAAAAAAAAACCCCTACCAAGTGAATGGTTCTGATTTCCAAAAACCCTGATATTTTTTCATTAGAAGATATATAAAGGCATGGAGTATTTGTGGGTGTGTATTTTGATTGCAGTGTCTCTTTTTAATGACAACAGTTAATGTTATTGGAAAATGCTCCTAGAAAATGCTTGCCATTAGCCTGAAATCTCTCTGAAATACTGATTCAATTTTATTTAGTAGGTGTGTAGTTCCAAGTATTCAACAATAAGTGCTTGTCCTAGCATAAATATTTTTGGAGATTCATGCATATTCAGTTGCTGTAAAAGGGCATTAAACACGGGTTTGTATAAGAACTGCAGTATGTATCAGCATAAGAAGAATTCTTGCTTCCTATTTTTACTCTCTCCTGCTCTTTACGTAAACCCTCCAAAAGGTCTTTTATACAGCTGTGCTGTACCCGAGCATGGTTTAACCATCATGGAATATATTTCAACTCTCATAACTGTTAAATATAGACAGACTAACTCAGTTTTAATCAAAGTCCCAGAAAGGCATCAAAGAAATCATGTCACTTCTTGTACCTGAATGTCACTGCTTCAGAGGAAGTCACCTTCAAGGAGATGACATCTCAGTGTCTCTTATTGTCCCATTGTGTCACGGCTTGGATCTTCACTCTGTTAAAAACCAACCTGCTAATTTCCATGCACAATCTAATAAATGCAAAGGAGTCAGTGTGGAACAGTCTCATTCACAGCTGGTTATTTTGTGTTTCTGCAATTAGTGTAGTACACACAATTACTGCTGTCGATACTCTTCGGCTGAACCTACCTAACAACTCAAGCACTCTGCCAGAGCCACATCCCATCTTCCCCCAGCTTACCTCTCCGTCTTCCCCCTGCACTACCGGGAGCTTCTTCTCTTCTTTCTAAGAAGGCATAGTGTCTGACTAAACCTTTTTCAGTGTTGGATTCCCCAGTGTGAATTCAAGCTAAAGCCTTTCTCTAAGGGGTGGGAATAATTTGGGTTATTTACCTGTCCATTTTCATGCAATGTGTGAGAACATAATTACTTCTGAGTCTGTTATTGATGAAACTTGGTTGAAATCAGGCAAGGGTTTCAGAAGTTATTATAGAAAGGATAAAGAAGGACCCAGATGGACGTGCCAGCAACATTACTGCAATGAACTTCATTTCTTCAGGAGACCAGGCAGAAAAGTTGTTCTTCCATAGGGTCTAATTTTGTATAGACAGAGATACCAGAACACTAATGCATAAAAATTGCAAATAACACTAGGGCTCACTGTCGTGTGGAAGAAATTCCAGCGTGCTGTTCACGACCATTCCCACTCAACATTATCGTTCCTCCTCAGCATGCATAAGGACAACATTATTAATAAGTGCATGAGCTGTCAGGGCAAAACATCTGGTGTAAGGCAACCAGTTTGACTTCCACAGCTGCTGCAATCTGTTTCTAAAACGGTCTTAATAACCCCATGAAAAATCAGCCCAGTGTATGGGTGATGTTCCTATGCCAGAGGGATGCTGTGCTGCAAGCCAGGGTTCCCAGCACTGTGCAGGACTGTAGGCTCTTTCTCTCCATAGGTAATTTTGACCCATGTTTTCTGCAAAATATGGCCACTGGTGTCAAAGTTTGCTGTATAGATTCTACTGAAATAAAAATACATCGGATGTTCTAAAAATTCGTGACCTTGTAGCATTTAGAATTATTTTTTACTTAATCTGTGTAGGTGAGAACCGAGTGATGACAGCACTGGCTGCTGGCAGCTCCTGATTATCCCACCACAGCTGGTGGATAATGGCTGTACCTTTATTCAGGCTACACATGATAAAATGCATTGGTGTCAGGTTGTTGATGTCAGGCAGGAGCCTCTTCTGGCTGACTCTGGCTGTCCTACAAGGAAATGTGATTTTTCAGAGCACTCAAGTCCAAGCATGGTTTCCAGATTCTCAGGACAGGCTCTCAATCTGTGGAGGAGCAGTAGGACTGCACCACAGGCTTGAAGAAGCTGCCTGCAGGTCTGGTTCAATTTTATCCATGAACCCTTTCATTCACCTAGGTTTTGCCCACATCTAATGGACCATCCATTACACAGAAATTGGGGGTTCTACATTTCATTTCTTGGAAGATGCAGGCCCCTCACCATCTTATTTGCCATCACTGCTGTACTCAAGTCAGCAGATGACACATCTCCTACAGCAAAAAGAAAAACAAGGGAGTATCTGCCTTCAGGATGATAACCAGGAGCAGAGAGAACTTGCAGTGTTATTGTTGCATCAGTGTATTCCCTCTTGTCTAGGAGAATTACTCTCTGTAGCTGAGAGGTAATTTAACTCTCAGGCTCATTCACCTCTTGGCCTCTGTGTTGTTGTTCTGAATATAATGGCTGTGGGTGCGGGAGGGAATGGGATATGATAAGAGAGTGTGGCCATTAGGGGGAAGGATGGAGTCCCCAAAGCACTTCACCCTGCTGTGGTGACACCCAGAGTGACTTTTTGTACACTACTGGCCTGCCTGAATTAGAATTGGCAGGGATGGGGTGAAAGGACACAGATCCTGTTCCCAATTCTCTGAGTCATCTGGTTCCCTGAAAGGTATTTTGAAGGCAAAGTGCGGTTCTCTCATCTTTGCTGTAGCAGCATTGTTTAAAACACAAACACAGATGAACTATTTAAATCCACAAGTTCAAAATATGTGTGAAGTCCCAGCCTCCCACAACCTGACTCCAAAATTACCGAAAAAATACCAACTTGATTAAATAGTGGCAGTGAACTAAAACGGGGTACCCATGGTCCGAAGGGGCTCTGCTGCTCTGACCATTGCTGACAGTTTCTCCATTGTTATAGCCAAGGAATCGATATAATGGGCTGTTCAGCTTTGAGTTTTTCATTATACTCATTATTGGTGGTTTTATTTGAGTTTTTTTTACCTGCTTTGGAGTTATGAAGAAACAGTGGATTCACAGTGTTAGTGATGTCAGTGGGTGGAAGGTTGGTTCCTTGGAGTATCTCATCTGACCGCGCTCCACCCCTCAAAGATGGGGTGAGTGAGCCCTGACAGGACCTCCTGACCACAGTCTTTTTACTATGGAGAAGAGTCACAAAGCTGCACATCCAAACTGTGACATGACTTGTCTTGGTTTTGGCATGTCGAAGTACCCGAAGAGTGGCGTGAAATTCGTGGACAAATCACAGATAATATGGAAGCCGACTGGATTTGGACAGTGTGCATTTAAAGTGCTAAAAAAAACCCTGCAAAAAGCTTCAGCTTGGGCACCCAGGTTTAGCAATTTTGACTTCAGTCTCAGCTGTCACTTGCAAAATAAGAATAATGCTATCATCTGAGGGTTTTTTTAGATATTGCAAAGAAATCCATGGCCATTTTTTTTAGCACTGAGGCACTGAGATGAAAGCTATATAAAAGCAGTCACAAAGAAACAAAAGTCTTCAGTTCAGATTTTGAACAATATGTCGTAAATAATGCTTGGGGATTGAGATAGATAAAGCAGCAAATTTTTAATAAGTATTTATTTTGTTCATTGCATAAGGCAATAAACCTTTGGAGAAAACCTGCATGTTTAAGTAAAAAAAAAAAAGAACTGTCTCTCTCCATTTAAGATTTTGTTTACAGTTACACGAGCAGTTTTTATATAAGTATTTATGTGTTTGCCTTTGTTACCTCACCATTCCTTCAACTGTAATTTTCTGAGTAGAATATATATGTACCCTCCCTTTAACTGCTGCTTTCTCATAATTTATTTAAGAAAACATTTGAATTGCTTTAGATGTCTTTTGAAGTTAATTAAATAAATTTAGGGATAATTAAGTGTCATAAAGCACAATATAAACTTGTTGATGTCAAGCAGAATGTTTAAAAATTATGACAATGATAGGTAAATCTGACATATGTCAGTATTTTTTCCGTAACTTTATGTACTAGATAACCATGCCTGTCTTCTTTTCCAACCTTCTCTCTCCATGTAATTCAGGTTTTTTTTATTCTCTAGCTTGATTACATTAAATATATTGTTATTTTTTTAGAGCAAAAATTATCTTCTAGTCACATGTCTCAAAATGCCTCCTTCAAAAACCGTTTTATATTACCATTTTTAGCAATATAAATTATTGACTTGGGCTAATTAAAATATATCATTAAGACTGTATTTTTCCTATATTAAAAAATTGATTGCATTTTACATCTTCCTTGCTTTTGTTAGAACAGCCCCACTACAAGTTGCTGTATACCAGCCTGTTGTCTATGTCTCTGCACATTGACCTTTGTTGTAAGATCTGCTATAGACATCACAAACTCTCACATCAATTTACTACAATTGGATGTGGCATCTTCCAGCTAATTTGATTTAGGAAGAAATGCACCTGGCTCTGTTTTTCCCTATAGAATGTTGAGGGAGTTCAGAGCCCTCCCAGATGCTGTCTATCTGAGTAGCCCATGTGTTTTTCAAGGTCTAAGCAGTTTGTCTTCATCTTCCAAAATGTAAGCCATTACAATAGGAGAGTAGTTAAATTATTTAATGCAAAAATAAACTTAACATTTGGTGCAAAATGCGGACATGCATGAGCATACATAAATATGCATGGGTATATATGTATAAAGTGTGTATGTTTTAAAAGATATGTAAAATATATCATGTATATATACAGATTCATATGAATACACATATGTATGCATATAAAGTGAAAATATGTCTATATGTCACAAAAATCCTTAATATTTTGACTTTTTTACAAATCTGCCTTTTCCAGTTTTTAACATTAGGTCATTACTGGGACTCTTTGCAAAAAGAAAAAAATATTTCAGGACTTGTGAAACTTTCCAGACACTCATTTGGGTCACGTGGATGAAGCAGGTTATGAAGATCAATCCTGTTGCAGTGACAGAAATATACAGAGGATGAACACAGATTTCTGCATTCCCTTTCATTACTCAGGTGCAAAAGTAAAACCATGATTTAATGGAAATACATGAGCCTTCCTAGTACGTAAGGAGCTTGGGCACTCAAACAGACTAAATTACTGGGTATTGAGTTGCAAAAGGCTATGGTGATTAAAATTAGTCTGGACAGTTCAATGGATAAGTTTGGTGTGATCCTATGAGAGGAGGAGTTGAGTTGGCCTGAGCAGAGGCAGCAGAAGATGGTCTGCACTGAGCAATACTCCAGGAGTTTCCATTGTATAATTTTTTTTAAAATTTTTCTGGGAGGGTGAGCAGATGAGGGAAGAGGGTTGTTTCCTGAAATATTCATTATCCATTAGTCCATTTTCAGGACTAACTACTTCAGTTGATAAAATATATGTAATAGTGTAAGCACAACATACTGTACTTTATTGCAATGGAAAAGCCTAACTAAAATTACTTGGAAACTCATCCTTTTTTGTCTTCAGAACTACAATGGTTGTGTTTATTGACAAATGGCTTGGCAATCATCACCAGATTCAGTGTTCTTCAGGAATCCAGAGTCTTTCTCTTACACTGCCTGTGGCCTGATCCTTGCATGCAGATTAAAAATCATGCTGGATGGGTTTTGGGTCTGTGCTTCAAAATGGGAGTGAGATGAGGAAGGGAGCAAAATCTGGCTTTTGCACAGATTGCAGTCTAAGACACGTGGGGTTTAAATCAGCCCACATAAGAGGGAATCATCAGTAGAACAAAGATGGCTGTTAAAAGCATAAATATCTGCTCTTTACAACAGTAGATATATTCTGCGTGAATTAGGGCCACGGAAACATAAAATTAATGAAGGTGATTGTGACGGCAGTAATTTGCAAATCTTAAAAAAGTCAACACTATGTTACAGGGCTTTCTGGTACTTTGATTACAAAAGCTAAAAATCTCTGCATGAAAGTAAAAGTAATTTGTTAAAAGTGAAGTTGGAGAACTAGACTCCGAAATATTTTGACTGCTCTATCCGCTCTTTCTTTTCCCATCTACAGACTTGGGAGTACAGACTGTATATCCAGATGAGCTCTTTGTATTGCAAAATGTTTCCAGTTCTGATAAAATAACTGAATTATATGAAACAGCTAACATAACTGCTTATACATTTGGTTATGCCTTTGCAACAGAATCTTTAAATAATTTAAATAATTTCTGGAAGTGTTTAGTGTATTAGCGCTTTCAAACCATTTAGGGGACTGTGAGGTAAAAAAAATAAAATCGGGTTTTGTTAAGAAAGCTTGCAATGAAGCCTAGGTCTAGAATACAGCCATCATTTATTTTGTAAATATATTTCTTTCTTTTCTCGCAGAATAATCTTTGGCAATGGTGCCTCTTTTCAAACAGTTTGTCAGTAATTTCCATTTGCTGCAGTGACACCTAATGGCAGGAGAAGCGGAGCTGACCCCTCTAACTGCCTTGTTTGCTGTGCAACAAAGAGGGGGGATCTCCTTTTAAATTGGTGGGGAATGTGTGGATTCTTTCCTCGCTCCTCAAAGAGCAAACAGACTCTGCTGCAATGTGGAAAGCATTCAGCTGCAGGAACAAAAGCATCTAAGCTAAAACCACAGCCCTTAGAAAGCCACAGATCTAGCTTTGCAAATTTTTATACTCTTGTAAGTGCTGAACTTTCACTAAAAGTTGGGGAAGATAGCTAGGGCTGAATATTAAAATAACTGTCACTAAAATGATACGTAGTAGTTCTTTGTGGCATATGGTCATGACTCTACATCTGGAAGTTTCAGGCTCAAGGGGGCTAATGTTTGTGATGGATATTTTAAATTCATCTGTGCTAAAAGCTGCCAGAAAGTGAGTTATTCAGGTCAGAATAAAAGTTGGCAAGATATATGCCAAAGATGTTCAGAATTTACTTCTGTGTAACAAGCTTATAAAATACCTTTTTATGCAGCTAAGACCAGCTGGACGAAAGTTAATCAGCCAAAGGCAATTATAGGAGGTGTAAGTCTTATTAATGCATTAGGAATTCTCATGGTACTACTGGACCATTCCAGATGTGCTGATGCATAATGAGTACAGCATAACCTTGATCAAGAAGCCAATCTGTCTGGTCTCCTCATCTCTTCTAATAATGTATAAAATATTTACTTACGATGGCTCAGCAGGGACTAATAGAAGTAATAGGTTCTCATTCAAATGTAGACTTCATTTTCTAATAAAAGTAGCTTGGTATAAGTCTGAAATGACAAAAATTCACTTCATCTTTAGGAGAAAATGACATTTCTTTAAACAGGAAGCTAACCAAAGCCAGGTCTTATTTAATATTCTGGCTAGGACAGGTGTGTTTTGATGCTATAAAAGCCGAAAGAAGTGACCAGTTTTGTGTTGGACTAGTGGCAGATATTTTTTACCGAAATACTGGACAGCCAGCTTCGGGGACTGGGGTCCTCCAGACTGCTCCAAAATGAGATGGTAACCAGGAGGGCTGGGAAGGAAGACCAGTTTACAAATCGTGGGAGAAAATTTGTGATCCATGATGACAATAAGAGGTTTGTTTGGGGTTTTGTTACATCATACTGTGGCAGGATTCTTCTCTGTTGGTTTTGAGGGATCTTGAGAAAAAGCTACCAGCTGTGTCTTACTAAGGCACCTCTTCCTCTGGACAGGAAGACAAAAAACATTTTTAAAAATTAAAAGAAAAAACAACAGAAAAGGAGGTTTGAATCTGACTCACCTACACAAGCTAGCGATAAAAAATATCCCAACCCTGTTTTTACCTTCTGATTATGAACATGGCATTTATAGAGCAAATTTCTTACCTGCAAATTTGTTATTAACTGGGTAGCCACAGGGACACCAACGCTTACCCTCAGACATTTGCACAACTCCTTGACCATCAGTAATTATTTTCCATTACAAGGGCTGCCAGCAATCTCCACACTATGCTGTTGTTCTGGTAGTATTCTGGCATCTAAAAAGACCACAACAAATCTACGTCTTTCCTATTTGTATTGACATTCCCCAAAGGAGGCATGGTTCTTTTTAGGGACCTATTGTCCCCTTTGTACATACAGTCAGCTCCCATTAATCTCATTAATGAGACCTACATTCCCAAAGTGGAAGGAAAAAATTCAGCTGGAAGGAAAAAAAGATTTCCCTGGGAGGCAAGAAGGGAGCTAAGGAGACCATTAAGTCGTCCATCTCTCTGCTCCCCTCCCTGCAGTTGCCCCAGAAATGCCATGGGGAACACCCGTGGGACTACCTGCATAGCAGAGTGGGGCCACCCACCCACCGCCATCAGCTCAGCCCATGACTGATTACACATGTAGGAGGGAAGGGAAGAGAAGGGAAGGAATGGGGAGGAATAGGAAAGAAAATAAGTGCAGTGTCTATCTTCCTGCAGAGATCAATGTCTGGTGACATTTAGTAGGTGTTTCTTATGGTCCTTGGAAAATAAGCAGGCAGGAAGAATGACTGTGATGCATTCGCTTGTGTGTGCGGCATTTTCATCTCAGTAAACATAACTAGCCATTTAACCTTTCATATTTTTTAAATAAATTTCACTGAATCAAATCTGGAAACACTGTTGCAGGCTTAAAAACCCTCATTTTGCTAAACTGCATGGGAATAAAACTTAAAAGTCTTTGCTGGAAGAAATAGGTTCTTGCAGGAAGTGGTACAACCCAGACTGCGCAATTACTGTATCTTACTGAAGCTCACTTTTCCTGCCCTCCTGATGTTGTCTGAACAACGGACCTTCTCCCATCTACTGTCTGGAGGTGAGGTACCCTTCGCCTCTCCTCTCCCAAGAGTAAGAAGAGCTACAATCCCCAAAAAAATGACACCTACTTAATTGATCTAAAGATCAGGCAGCTACCTCTGGGGCATCAGAGTCCTAGAAGATGGCCCTGATATAGAGCACTGTGGCTGCTATGAGTTTTATCTGGGTGATTACTACTGAGAAATGCCATCATGAATGTATATTAAACAGAAAGTTTTCTCAGACCTGCAGTTACAGAAGGATCTGCTTCTAAGTCTGCAAGGCTTACAAGTAAAAGAGAAGCTAGATGGATTCAGGGTGACATCCAGGAGTGAGTAAATCACTCCTAGGGCCAGGGTCTGAAGGGGCTTGAAAAGGGCCTTTGCCCCACATGAGGAGCCTGGAGCCATGACTCTGGCTGGCCCATATTGCCCACATGCAAGTACTGGGCAACCTGTGCATCTGGGCAGAGGGGGAGTCCTGCACAAAGCAAGCTCCTCAGCTAGGTGAGGATGTCAGAGGTGGAGCTGGGACATGGCCATGTTTCTTGTCCCCTATGCACTGTGGTGCCCCTATCACCATTCTGGATGTAGGCTGATGCAAATGGGAAATAGGGTAGAAGGAAAGTAAGGTGGAGTGTAGGGATGGATGTGTAGAGTGGGACCATGGGAATACATTCAGCCTTGGTGCTCTGAGTCATCCAAGAGGGCTGGTGCCAAGGAACTGCTCTGCTGCCACTGAAAAATTGAATTTTGCCTGTGCTTACTGGGAAGACTTGAGTCAGCCCTGAATCTGCTACTCTATTTAAAATAGAACATTTCCCAGATTATGTGTCATTATTGTCTTTATTGTCTATGTCAAATGAGTCCAGTGTTTTTTCAGAATTTGAGACCTGATGATAGAGCATTCAACAATCTGTGTCCCATGTCAGAGATTGAATTTAATTGCTTATCATCCATCAAACACTTTGGGAACTGTCTGTAGCCCCCTAGATGCACGGCAGGACAGTGTGGGTAGAGAGGCAGAGAAGCAGAGGGAGGATGCCTGCCCAGGCAGGCAGCACTGCAGCTGTCAGCAGTACACATCAGCTGCTGGCACTTGAACATGCACTGAAAGGTAAGGATATTCTGAGGGATAAGTTGAACAGAGGTTGTCTTAATTATATGCTTTGTTCAGTCCTTCAGCAGAGTTTCTTCCTAGGCAGCGAAGGGCCATCCAAACACTGATGATCATGTGTGTTACACGTCCTCTTGCCATTAGCTCTGCTGGTTAGCGTCGTACTTTCTTCCTCACAGCAAAGGGTTTTCCTGAGACCATAGCTGTGTCAGGAAAGAAGGAAAGCTGGCTGCACACAGGGGCACTCCCTTAAACTGGGAAGCACGAGATCCCTTATGCAGCACACGGGGTGCAATTTGCTTAACAGGCAGCCTCGTGCTACAGGCATGACACCACAATCAAAGTCACCCTGCTCCTCTGCCAGGTTTTGGCTGCCTGCTGCCAGCCCACCACCCTGGAACAGCCACTCACAGGTGAAATGCATGTAGTAATGCTGTTGCTATCAAACTGTCCCAGCCTTTACACATCAACAAGATCATTTCCCTACTGCTCATCAATCACATATCCAAACTATACAATATACTTAGAGCAGCGCAGGACAGGTCATCTATGTTTTTTGCAGAAGCATTTCAAATTCAGACAGTGGAAAATGTTTAATATTCTGAGTCCCCCATGTTACACAGCTTGCCTGGATTGAGCTTTGGAACCTTTGTGGATATATTCTTAGGCAAGCAGAGAAAAATACGGATGCACAAAGTCTAAAATAAAAGCTCAGCATACAGTGATACAACGTAATGCTAAGGAAAGTCCTTCTGACCAGTGAAAGAATGGATTTCTCCTAACTATCCCTAAACTGAGCTGCCTTTGCGTGCCACTGGGACATCACTGGAGCCTGCAATCCTGCTCCTGAATCCAGATCCATAGCGGTTGTCTGTACACATATAGCCTTTGATGTCAGCCACTGGCCTGTGGAAAAGCTTTGTAGCCTTTGAAGTCACTTTTTTGTTGAGCAGACTTACTGTATTTTGTTAACACATGATAATGAAACCAAAAACCATCAGAACAAAAATGGCTGGAAATTTCCTGCTAACATCCTGTCCTGGCAAATATGCAGAGCACAGAGGTTGCTGGTGGGGTGACAGCTCGTGTAGACCCTGATAGGCTCATTTGTCACTCAGTGATGGGGACATTTTGTGTACTGGGTGGTAAGGCACTAAGAGGCATTTTAGGATTCTGGGTGCTGGAAGAGTTAATAATCTGTGCTGGGCAGAGGACTGCCTCACTACTATTTCAGTGTTTAAGCTAAGGAGGCCAAGGAGGAGAGCCACTGCTTTAGTGCGATGTTAAATCTACTTAACCAAAAGTGTGGGTTGACATTATGGAGAGGAAAGGAGATCCAGAACTGCAAAGTTTGGATTTATGTCTGAAAAATAAGATGTTCTTCAGTGTGCAAAATTTAACTGGAAATCTAATTAGTAAAGATTTTTTTTTTATTGGTGTGAGATGTCCTTTTCTCAGTAAGAGATCCTTATTCCAGTAAGATACAAGATACTAAGACATGAGCCTTCCCATGTTGTTAAGTCTTTCTTCCAGCCACTGAGCAAACCCAGATGTCTATATGTAGATACATACTTCTATTTAAAAAAACAACAACAAACCAAACAAACAAACAAAAAAGCCCCACAAAAAAACTCTAAATATAAAAGTTTCCATAAGATTTTACCATTCATTTAGTTCTAGAAATCTGCAAAATCTGGCTTCAGTCCAAGTTTTATTTTTTCAAAATCATATCTGAAATTCTGAGGAAGGGGCACAAATGTTAATGTTACTTTGATTTCAGTGTGATTTGGGACTTTTTTTTTCAAAAAGAAGGGAATCAGCTGCACACCCTAATGAAGAACTGTAATGATAAATATAAAGTCATTCACAAATTGGAATGACTGTCTGCAAAATGGTTAAAGCTGGTCAAATTGTTCAGCCAAGACCTGCTGGGAAGAAGAAAAGTCAGATTTAGGAAACAATTTACCGCTCCCTCATTTCCACTCTGGTCTGGCACCAGGAAAGTCACAGTGTTTACAGAGCTGCTCTAAGTACCCAGAGGTGCTGCAGGGCTCAGGCTCCGCGGAGAGGGGACCATCATTCCGGGCACCATCTGGTCTCTCTGTGGTGCCCTGTGCCTCAGGCACAAGCTGGCTGAGGGTCCTTTCCTAACCTCTGAGAGAAATAAGCCTAACGCAGGCAAAACCTGAGCTGCCTCCAAAAAGCTCCTTTCTATCCTTTTTGTTTATGTTATACATTTAATCCAGGAGGAAAAGAAATGTTTGTCCACGTCTAGTTCCTCAGAAACCCTTTGTTCTCTTCAGGCAATGTTGGCTGTTATGTAGGGAGCAGCTGAATGATTGGCAATGCATGGTCTGATGTGGGAGTGTTGGTAATACTTTTTGGAATGCACTGCTTTGTCAATAAATTATCTCCAAATGGACCCTTGCCCCTCCATCTTTTTCTCCATATTTTGAAAGAATTCACTCTAGATTTAAAAATCACCCTATTTTCTGAAATTTCAAGCAACATTTCTTCTCTCCAGGGCGCTAAGTTTATCACAGAAAATCATATCTGTTACCCAAGTGTTACATGTGTTATCCTTGGACCCTTAGTTATATTTAAATGAAATCCTTTAATAAGGGGAAAAATTTTAAAAAATTCCACTGATTAAATTACTAATTCATCACATATCACAAGGGGCAAGGTCTTAAGGGGAAAGGGGTTGTTTCTTTCAACAGTAAAAGTAGTAAAAAACTTGTATAAGTTTCTACCTTTTATCTTTGGAAAGTGTTTGGAAATTGATATTATGGTTCAAATCTGTGCAGGAATCAATTTGGGCCCTTTTAGTAAAAACATCTTACATTATTATAAAATTATGATGAATTACCAAAAACCTATTAAAAACCCAGCTATATCAACCTCTTCTACTGGCTACTGCTTTTTTTTTTTTTTTCACTCCCTCTAGGAGCCAACTCTTCCTGGATGCCTGGCTCTTCCTTGTAGGTTCATGTTTGGGAGACCCTGAAGAATGCTGGTACAGGTCTCTTTCTAAGGTGTCTCAGTATCAGGAACTGATAAAGTGCTTTAAATCATTCCTAAGGCCCATGTTCTTCATGGCCCAGTAAGTCAAAGTGAAGTTGTGATCAGTTCTACCTGCAATTTGACCACATGCCATTATAGATCTTTTTCTTTCCTACATTTTTTTTAATCTGTCATTAGTTAGGAACTTGAAGAAAACTTTTCAAGAATCTAGACATCTTAAACAACAACAAAAAACCCACACATTGCCCCCCCCCCCAAAAAAAAAAACCAACAAAACACAAACAAAAAGTAAGAACAGTGCATCTACACTGGAAAATTGAAAAAAAAAGACCTTTAAGGTCCTAATTCTGTTATCAAGAAAAAAAATGCAAAGCAACTGGAGGCTGACCTGAATCTGGACACTGGAAAAAAGGGCAGAGGGGGAAGGGAAGAGAGTGGCAGTCAAGAGGGAAGGCAGAAATGTCCCTTATCAGCAACAGGGCATGGATCAAACCTGTAATGCCTGATGGTAATTGAAATTGTGCACAACATGAAAACCATAAACAGCCTAATAATTTTAATACCTATAAATTATATTAGAATTACCAGAACTTAGTCATGACTCTTCTTAGATAAATATATTTACTATAATATACTTTTGCATTATAGAAAAGGTTTAATTATGTGTGGTTCTAAATAATAATGTATATTCCCACCAGCAATTCAAATACAGAACAAGTGATATTGCAAACACACTGTATGTCACATATTTAAGGCTATTTTGCAAATATTACTTCTGAACACTCATTTCAAGGAAAAAAAGGGACTTTCTCATCCACCCCAAAACAAAAAACACTGTCTACATCATAAGGCTCATATGTGCGAAGAAAAGGCTCATGTGTGTAAAAGAAAAACATAGACAACAATAATGCTCCAAGAGTTGAACTGCTGTGGGGTATCTGAAATAAGTGAGTCCTTATGCCACCCTGTGTGATCCCTGTGTCAGGTGCAGATCGCCGAGAGCCGCCTCGCACATTCCTCACAGCCTGAGCTGCCGTACAAAGCTGGAGCCCGAGGTTGTTAAGTTCAGTAAGAGCAGGAATGAGCCATTGATGCTGCTTGAAACAAGGGAAAACAATAGGTCTTTAAGACAGCTCCCATTGCTGAATGTAAATTGTTTTTTAATAAAATGTAGACAAAAACAGATGATGTCAGAAGAATTCCTCCCCTGTGCCACCCTGGAGATCGTTCAGTAAACGGCAAGAGACGCATACATTTTGGGGAGCCTTTCTGGGTTTCTCATTCCCATTTCATCTGTACACTGGAGTCCACAGGCCCTTTCTTGCATACCAAAATCCTTATTTACAGCACAACTACAACTATAAAAATGCAGCATACTAGGTCTGTGGGGTGGGACTCACTGGCAGCAAGTACAGCTATTTTCTTTCTGCCTTTAAATGCACTTTTTGGGACATTCCACACTTCATTTGCTATCTTTACTGTTTCCTCCCTCTCATCAGCACTTGTTTTGCCCAGATCTTGTGCTGGTGAATCTTTTCGTAGATTAACAGAAATCACACAAAAAGACAAAGCCATCTGTGCAATGATGTGCATACATGCACACAGGACAACCATGTGTGTGCACATGTTTATTTATACAAATGACTACGTATACACATGTAGAGGGTATGTAGAGCTGTGTGTGTACACATACAGTCATTTTTTGGAGTAGGATGCCTTGCATTGGTAAATTGTGTTAATAAGAAACAGATTTTTCAAACCAATAAATAACAGCCTTTTAAGACAATCTATACATTAGCAGTTGTTTATTGATCATTTTCTAGAACAATTTTCCCCAGCAGTTACAGTCGTTCTATTCCATGTGTTGTATCTGTATTAAAAATAGCACGATTCCCTGAAATTCTTTCTGTATTTTCTTCAAACACAAGGGAAAAAACATACTCCCTAATATATTTTACTGGCACACTCTCTTTGCAATATTTCCTTTGCAAAGGTCCTGCTCATATTTGTATCTTATTACTTTTCTTATACTGGATTTATTGATAGTTTCTAACAAAAATATGATTTCAGTATATTTACGGAACAAAACTCAATATAACAGACCCAAATTCAATTTTTTTCATCAAAATGGAGAACAATAAAGAATCTAAAGTCTTCAGTTCAGACACATAGCATCAAAAACACCTATATTGTTAAAAGAAATAACTCAATAACAGGGAAGTGATAGATATTACTTAAAGAACAGCATTAACTTTGTTACCTTATCTGTATTTCTAATAATCCAGACTATGACTTTGAGACTTACAAGTATTTTGCTCCTGAAATATGTATAATTTATTCTTAAATGGGTAAAATTAATGCCTATGTGTAAAGAAGCATTTATTGAACATTGTTGCTGCTAGTAGCATTCTTCTATCTATGTAGTTGCACTATATGAGGGGGTTGTGTTGGAGTTCTGCCATACTTGTTTCAAAAATGGTTTTCATTTATAGGGGATTTTGTGATTCATGGTTCTTGGGTTTTTCTTTTGCTAAAAGTTCATATTGTGCATTTCTAATGGATTACTTTCAAAGAAATACTGTGGAGCTAGTTTGAGGGTGGGGGTAGGATTGTATTTTGTTTGTTTTTCTATTGACCACTAGCTAAAGGTTTGATTAATAACTTTGGTTAACAATAGATTTTTAGTTAAATAGATGAATGAATTCATTATTTACCTGTTCTTATTCTCATGTGTATTGCCTAGTGATCATTATAGCTGTTTTAGAAACGGTCCTTATTTATGGTATGTTGCATCATCCAGAGATGTAGTAATGATTTTAGATTTTCCACCTAAATTACAGGGCACTTTCCACTGAAAATGGTAAACAATATTACAAACTTAAAAAAAAGAAATAATCTGATTTCAGGGAAGAGGGAACCCAGTGAAAGATGTGTGCTTTTATAAGGATGGACAATGGAAAGCAAAATAATAACTCCTAAGTTTGATTGTTCAAATATATTCTGCAATACAGAGAGCTGCATGCAGGCTGGAGCAGGCATGGGGCAGGAAGGTTAAGTAGAAGAGAAGGCACAATACTTCAGATTGGCAGTAGACTGCAGCAAGAATAATCTAATCAAAACTAAATTCAATTATCTAGTCCCAGGGCAGGCTCCTGGGACTGCTGCACTGAATGCTAGCAGAGCTCCTCCTAGACATTTTTCCCCAGTCAAACTCACATGATGAATGCAGATGAAATTTGAAATATGAAAATCTGAAATAATTTATGGAAGTTGTCAGAAATTTGGCCTGCTTGTGGTGTAATTTCCTCTGAGACGAGGCAGGCTGGCTCATTGCTTCTAGTCTCAGAGCAGTTGCTGGTCTTCCAGTGGATGGATCAACCCCTTTAAAATGCTCTTCCAGACAAATTACAGCTCATTACAGACAGCCTTGCACCATGCCATTATGTCAGAGGAAATCTTTTTTCATTTGCACAAATTTGCTTGGAATTCTCATATTTATTTGAGCATCCATTATCGAATCTGAACATTGAATTATCCACAATTATTTTCTGGGTAGGCGGATGTTTGTGTATATGGAATAGATAGTGACTGTGTAGATATACAAATATTATAGCATTACTGAAAATACTCCTTATTTCAAGCAACTGCATTTATGTAGTAAGTAGAATATATATATATATATATAACATATATATATGCTGTTTCCTCCAGATGGTCATTTAGGGGATGCATTTACCTTCTCAAAGGAGGCATCTACAAAAACCAGCTCACCTCCCAGTGACTCAGAGCCTGCTCTTTGCAGCAATCATAATTATAACTTTTGACTGTGCACATGTAATTCATATATGATCTGGCCACACGTGAGACATCTACAGTTATTATGCACTTTAAATGATATTCTGCAACAAACGTGCTGTTTCTATCCCAGTTGTGCTCACATCTAGCACACCTCCCCCCTCTCCTGTGTGCTGAGATTGCGAGTAAACACTGGTGCGCAAGAAAATGGACGGGGCAATGATGGGACATATTCTAAAGTGTTCACTCCTTTGCTCCCAGGGAAATTTTGACTCCGGACTGTGAGATAAATTATGTGCTCAATACTAATATTTTCTAGTAGCCTAACCTTGTTACTAGGCTGCTGATATCACAACTTTATGGTTTTTAACATTAGAAATATTCATTGGTAAAAGGATTTTACAAGTGGTAAATCCTGTGCGAAACTGTCCCTTTGGATTACCTCATCAGGGAGACCAGAACAATTTGAAATTGTTCCTATGGATAGGAGTTGCTACAGAGAAGTAGGCCAAAGTACCATTGAGACCATTTTTGGCTTTTTGATCACTGTCAGTGTTAAAGATCTGAAATTCCTGGTGCTTCTGAGAATCTCTGTCCAAAAAGAAAGAGAGTACTACTGTATTACTTTCAATGCATTTGAAGGATTTAATTTAAAATATGATGAGTTTTGTCTCTGTTTTAAGAAAAATTCTCTTGCAAATACTCTCATATAAAAACTTGGTCATATAAAAGTTTTTAATTGTCCTTTGTATCTTGTTATATAAATATCCTTTAACTTACTTCTGATCTATCCCAGCACTGGAGCTTTCATCCTGTTATTATTTTTGTCATGTGAATGTCTCTCAAAAATCTTGTTACAACCTTCACAGACCAAGAGCTATAGGAAAACAGAGGGCAGGACTGGTTTATTCATGGTGTTCACCTAAATACTCTTTCATTATTCAGTCAGGTTATTAAGCAACAAGAAAAGTCTTACAGTGTGATTAGATCTCACACAGTCTGGCTTTTACAGACAACTGCATTTAGGACTGGTACTTTTATTTTCTTGAGATAGAGCTAGGTTTGAGGACTATTCCAAAACACTGCAGCAAAGCAAGCAGAGCTCAGTTTAATGAGTGTCAAGTGCCCACACACATTCTCTCAGAGCCCACTCTGCTCAGCTGCGCAGAACTCTGCTGTCAGGGTCCCTCCTCAGGTTTTGGCAGAAGCCTGCCCAGTGCTCGGGATGAAGGTGCTCCAGCATGGGCACAGTTCGCTGTAGGTCTTTTTCCTCCAGCTACTTGCAGCTACAGCCTTTGGGAGAGGTATGGGGCACTGCCTAACAGTCTGGAAGTGCTCAAGGCCAGGCTGGATAGGGATTTGAGCAACCTGGTCTAGGGAGGTGATGTTGTGTGACGGGGGATTGCAACAGGGTAATGTTTAAGTTCCCTTCAAACCTAAACCATTAATTCTATGATTCTGTGATTCTATGACTGTGAATGTCTTTGGTGGAGCATCTTTGTGCTTTTTGTTATCTATAGAATATGGAGGAGGGCACCTGTTAACATGTTCATTCTTCTTCTCCTCAGTATTGTAAATCATTGTGGTGATGAATTATTGAAGATGTGCATTTGTCATTTTGACCCATTCCTTTTTCATTACTTCTCCAGAAGATAATTAGAGGAATTTTCCTGTTTCTCCGACAGAGAGGATTTTTTTCTAGTTGCCAGATTATTTTAGAACTCCTTAAAAGATAACTTTCACAACTTTAATCAAATGTATGCCGACCAGAAAAATCTCCACTCCAGAACATTTGTTATGTTTTATGATATATCCAGCTTTCTGCTACTTATGTTTCCCTTGTTACTTCATCAAATCATCTGTTTATATGAGATTACTTCTCCTCATATGGCTTTTTGCCTGTATTCAGTCTCTCAGTGGAAGCTGGACACGGCTGGACTGTTTGTTGGGTGGACAGTACTCAGGACAGACAATCTAGTGATCTCAGATGAGTTACTTCTGTCTGTCTTGGGACAGCACCTGGGCAGAAAGTGCTCCATCCCTGCTGGCAGATCCACCAGATGCTGTCATAAACACGTGATAATAAGGCATTGTGCTATCTACAGGGGCATTAGTGTGAGTAGATAGCTGTTAGTGACCAGCAGGTACTTGCAGAGACTGGGAGGCCACCTTGATTCCAGCAAACTACCCCAACCTTGGACACCCTTAAATCATCTATTTATGGCTGGTCCTAAGAGGTGTGAGTCTTTGGAAAGAGGAACTGGCAGTGTGTCAGGATGACAGCAGACCAAGGATGAATCCTAATTGATCGTGAGGCTTATGAACATTAGCCAAATGTGGTCATTTGTGCAATTAATGCAATGATGCTGAGAACAGCAATATCTTGTACTTTATTGTAATTGTCTGAAAAGAATTTTGAACTAAGAAGGAGTAATTTTGCTACAATAAAAGTTATTTATGTTAAAGATACATAATGATACTAGGATTTCAAAAACTAGAGCCACAAACCCATTAAACTCAGAAAGCTTTGAACTATTTTATGTGTCTTGTATTTGCATTTTACTTATAATAAATATGAATTGAGAATATTCCCTTTAAAAATGTCAGAAGGAAAAATAATTGCCTAGGAATCACAAATTTTGTTTATTGGGATTTCTGTTGCTTTTTGTGCTACAATTTTTAAAATATTAATGAAGTTACTTCCAGAACCCCCTCCATATAACTTGGTAGTGTTGTCAGGTTGCAAAAAGAAAAAAATCACAGAAACATATAACTTAAGTCAGCACATTCTTTCATCTGGATAGCTGTTGCATGGTTGGAATAGGCTGTAGCCTCACAGCTTCTCTTTGCTGCAGGAAACTTTGTAATAGCACTTAAATAAATAAAGAGACTGGGTAGGAGATTATTGCTTTCATTGTGCTATTGTATATGTGTATTATAGAGTCACCCCGTAGACTGACACAATTAGTTGAATGCAGGACAAGACAAATGTTGTATATGACAGTGGGGTAGTATTGAAAGATGACCCCATATCTGGAGAGCTGAGAGTTATGGATCCATTGATGGCTGTTACCAGTGTTTTGAAGCGTGGCTGTTAAATTTTGCCTGCTGGCTTCTGGCTGCTGGCCTGCCTGGGCAACCGCAGGGCTGAATGAAGCTGCAGGCAGCTTCGGCACTTTGTTCTTCTGTCATAAAAACTGACCACTGACAGGGGAGCCTCTGCCAGGCCCAATGGGGGTGCAGCACCATGGATCTTTGTCACTCATTTCACTCCCTGTGCTGCTGTTTTGGAGCAATCTAAAGGGCTACAACACTTTCAAATGCTTGTGCATTGCAGCAGTGAATGAGAAAAGAGACTCTGTCCAGAAAGAAGATATCCTAAACAAAATGGGATTTCTAATAAAATATAAGGAATTTTCTACACAAAGAAAATAAGATCATGATAGGAAACTCAGTGGTGACAGTTCAGCATTTCTGACTGCCAGCCATTTTCTTTTTAGATGCACACGTGTGCAATCAAAATAAATGCTATAGATAGCTAACTCAAAGTATCCAGCCTGGAAGGTGCTGGCATTCTTGTCTACTTTGTTTTGAATATAGCTGTAAATATTTTATATTCTTCAGTCTTTGTTGACCATTTCACCTGTAAACAGAAACACCAGTATATTTCCCTGTTAAAAAAACAAGACCCCCCCCAAATTTAAGCATTTTAAGTAAATATTTCATGCATTTATCAGGAGAATTATTCAGGAGACCTCAGATTTTTTTTGTCTAAATTCCTTAGGAAATTAGAGTACTGCAATCCTACTGTCTGTGCTGTATGTTACTGCATGTGCTTTCCCAAGCAAGTGCCCTAACATAGGAACCCAGAGGGCAATCTGAAATCAAATGACAGCAAGACAGTGGACTGTATGTTCTTTGCAATCTCATAAAATGGGTAATGGTTCAGTTTTTTCTGCTAAAGAAAAATATAATTTGGAGTTCAGACCATGTGAAGCAGGGAATTTACCTAAACAGGACCTTTCAAGCACATTCATTGGAAAAACAAGCCCATAAGAGATGGTCACATTCTAGAAAGCTCGTGAACATAAGCATCTACTAAGAAAATAGGGTTGTCTCATTGACTCCATATAGAAAAAGCTAGGCACATGGTTGACTTTCTCGGGGAAGCCATTTTTACCTCAAGTCCCAAAATGCTTGGTTATTAAACACTTCTCTCACAGGATTTACCTACGTAAGCCACTGGCCTGTTGAATTCTGGTGGGGGAAATTCTGTTTGGAGGAAACTAGAAGGTTTTGTCAGACTTTTCTAAACTAACGCCTGTTTACAGTACTGGTAAAACAGGCAAGTACAGTCTGAATGTGATTTATTACTTGACCCTGCACTTCATCAGATGAGTATTCTGACTGCACAGACACAGATAACTCTGTCATATAAAGGAGTCTCTGTTGACATATGCTGAAAAAGACCTCGTATCACTGTGGAGCTCTCCTGTTACTGATCAGGTAGGAAACATTCTTTGAATGAGTAGACCACAGGAGCCTACACTTCCTCTGTTTGTATCAAATCCCTGTGGAAGGAGGAAACTTATGAAGAGTTCCCATCAAATTACTGAACCAGGAAGAAGACAGGCTTTTGAACCTCTTCTGAACACCTCATAAAGTACTGTCAGTCTCCAGGCCTTTGCATTACCCAGTGCCTCTGTTGTGGTCCCATGGATGTTGTACTGGCAGAAACCCCCCTGGCTGTTCACTGCCACCAACCTTCTGGGATTTCACAACCTCTTTCTCTTCCACTTCACATATCTGGGAGAGAAAGAAAGTGCTCAGGACGAAGACACCATATGTGAGGTGATTAATTTAACCAATGGATTAATCATGGATTCCATGAAGGATTGAGAGTTAAAGTTGTCAGGAGGGTAACCCCATTAGTATTAAACTAACTGACCCATTCTCTAGTATCAGAATGCCCGTGCAGTAATTTTTGTGGTCACACTGGAAAAGGAGAGGTGTCACAGAGCAGGGTAGGACACTTGGGTATTCCTTCTGCAAGGAGCCAGCAGATGTTGGTATTCCTTGCCAGGAGGCAAGAGACAGTTTAGTATTAGCACTAAACTAGATAGAAGGGAGATAGGGATTTGGCTGGTGGCAGGGCATCAGACTAGCAATTATCAGAGTTGGATTCTGATCTTCATTTAATTTTATTGAGTCCTGGTTTCTGAGTCAAACTATGCACTGTTTTTTATCTCATGGCACTTTTTTTTTTTTCCTTAAAAAAAAAAAAAAAGTGGATCATTCTCATGCTGACAATATTGCCAAACTGTGAAACTCGTCCTGCATTATGATCTCCAGGAAGTCACCAGTAACTGAATACAAAAAAACAGGGGGTTTTTTATGCCCTGCTCATTCATTAATACTTGTAAAATTGCTCTGAGATCCTTGGAGGTAGAGTAGGATAGAATATGCTGTAATGTTCTTGTTAATAATAAAATCAAGATAATTCAGAGATAAAAGGAAATTGATAAATGTAATAGAGTTTGTATCTAGGAAGAAACAACCAGCAGTTTCTCTTTTCATTGTTCCAAATGTCTTTGGTTTTCAGAGACAAATTGAACTGTACTAATAATTTCATTTAACTCACTGATTTTTTTTTGTCCCGTTTTATTTTTTCCCAAAGCACTATAGCTTTTGCAAGACAACAATAATCATGACTCACCCTTCATACACATTTCTTAATAAAGTTGTTCTCTTATTTGTCCTTAACTTCCCAGCATTGAGGAAAGCTAAAAAACTTAGTGGAATTTTCTATCCAAATGTTTTGTTCTTTACCTTTGCTGCTCACTACTAGTGTGAGTACTCCCAACCCAAGGCAGCTGATGAGAAGGATTCAGTTCACATCTGTAAGGGTTCCTACTTTGTGTCTTTCTCAAATCTGCTCATTCTGCAGGTATAAATAACTCCTCGGAAATCAGTAGGATTTCATAAGGTGAACAAGATTTTCTCTTTGCTGACTACAGTAAGAGTTTTATCTGATTCGGGATTGAGGTGTTGGTCCCAATGGTGAATGATCAAAGCCAAAGTAGTAAGAGATAAAGTGAAAAAATGAATAGTGATCCTTTTCCCCTTACAACCTGTTCTCATTGCTGTATTGAATTCTGCCTCTGTACAAATAATTCAAACCATCTCTTTTCATGATGTGTTTTCAACCACTATTAAAGAGGAAAAGACTGTTTCTAGAACTTTGGTATTATTGAGAAACACAAGATAGCGTAGAGGATTTTTTATTCATCACAGGACCCTAACTGCGGGGTTTAAAAATAAACTTGTGCTTGCAATCAGATCACATTTGCTTGTTAAGCTGAAAGGCATAGACAAGGTTTAGAAGATCACTCCTTAAGAGGAAACATTTTTACATAGGAATTTTCCCCACCACCAATGTACACAATACTTGGGCATACAAAATGTGTGTTATTGTATACATATACTCAAGGTACTACTTTGCACATTTTAATCAGTGAATTGATTACTTTAGTGGGACCTCAGTGAGTCTCTTCCACATAGACAATTATGATCAATAGGGTATGTTTTGCAGTCTTTATAAAACCAGAGCTTTTCCATCTAGTATTTACATGGCACTAGTTTTAGTTTACCTCAAAGGAACTGTCAAAAATAAAAAATTAAACGTGAGGAGGGTTTATACACAAACCTAAATATGCCACCACAACAGGACACTTGTCACTCTCCTTGCTTGTCAGTATCCAGGACCCAGGTTTTTGCCGTGTCTGCCAGAATGGCTTTCTACTCCCACTACCACCATCTTACTAGGGCAACAATGGATGACCACCACAATGTTCCCCTCTTCTGGGGACAGGGCTTGGCTTATATTTCTCCCTGACAAATAAAAGAGTGGCCAGCTCAGCTGAAAAGCCTTGGGGACCTCAAAACTCCATGGAATATGACATCAAATCTGTAGGCCCTCTTCCACCCTTTTCACTGATGAAGACAACAGACATTTTAACATCCTTTATTTAATCTACTTTTTAGTTACTATTGCAGCATCCACAGATGTTGGCTCATTTTTCTCCTGCTCACATATGTGTTTGTTGGGCGTGTAAGGGGCATGTTGTAGGTGTGTCCCCACACCAGAGAGGGATTTCATTGCAATGGACACCATCTCCATCACCAAAGCCCTGGTCTGGGGCACGTTGAGATAAAGGGCAGACCCCTATCCCCTCACTCGTGGGCCTGTAACCTTCAACCTGTGGGCCAAGCCAGGCCAGCTCCCAGGCTGCTCTGGCAGGCAACTGTGTGGGCTGGGGCTGGCAGGGCTCCACGGGGGTGTGAGGGTGCGTGCACGCCTCTGTGTGAGTGTGTGCGCCAGGAATGCCCCTTTCACCTGTGCCTCTGAGTGTATCACGAATGCCCCTTTGCCCTTGTGTGTGTTTGGGGGGGGTGGAATGCCCCTTTCACGTGGGCTGTGTGTGTCTGTGTGTGTGTGCGCGCGCGTGTGAGTGTGTCAGGAATGCCCCTTTTACCATTGTGTGTGTTTGGGGGGGTGGAATGCCCCTTTCACGTGTGTTGTGTGTGTGTGTGTGCACGCGTGTGAGCGTGTCAGGAATGCCCCTTTTGCCCGTGGGTGTGGGATGCCCCTTTCACGTGTGGGGTGTGTGTGTGTGTGTGTGCACGCGTGTGAGTGTGTCAGGAATGCCCCTTTCACCCGCCTCACCTCCCCGGCAGCGCACTCCTGCCTCAGGCGGCTGGTGGCTCAGTGCATTGGCTGATTAGGTAACAACAGAGCACCTTCCCTCCCTGTTTCCTCTCAATGCGCTTGGGCCACGGCTTTTGAAGGAGCCCGGCCCTGCCACTATCCAGCTATTATAACGGGATGTATGGGGCTTTATCCGGAAAAACCTCAGCCTTGCCCCAGGCTTCATCAATCATTTAGACCGGTTCAAATCCCCTTCATCGTGTTCCGCCTCATTAAACCTATCGAGGGGGACTGAAGAGAGTTTGTATAGGTCCAGAATGCCTGTACACTCCTCTCCATCTCAGATAGCGCGGACNATGTTTGTTGGGCGTGTAAGGGGCATGTTGCAGGTGTGTCCCCACACCAGAGAGGGATTTCATTGCAATGGACACCATCTCCATCACCAAAGCCCTGGTCTGGGGCACGTTGAGATAAAGGGCAGACCCCTATCCCCTCCCTCGTGGGCCTGTAACCTTCAACCTGTGGGCCAAGCCAGGCCAGCTCCCAGGCTGCTCTGGCAGGCAACTGTGTGGGCTGGGGCTGGCAGGGCTCCACGGGGGTGTGAGGGTGCGTGCACGCCTCTGTGTGAGTGTGTGCGCCAGGAATGCCCCTTTCACCTGTGCCTCTGAGTGTATCACGAATGCCCCTTTGCCCTTGTGTGTGTTTGGGGGGGGTGGAATGCCCCTTTCACGTGTGGGGTGTGTGCGTGTGTGCACGTGTGTGAGGAATGCCCCTTTTGCCCGTGGGTGTGGGTGTGGGATGCCCCTTTCACGTATGGGGTGTGTGCGTGTGTGCACGTGTGTGAGGAATGCCCCTTTTGCCCGTGGGTGTGGGTGTGGGATGCCCCTTTCACGTATGGGGTGTGTGCGTGTGTGCACGTGTGTGAGGAATGCCCCTTTTGCCCGTGGGTGTGGGATGCCCCTTTCACNAAAAAAAAAAAAAATAGGTCGAAGAAAAAGGCAAAAAGGCAAAGAATCAATTAAAAGGGGTATCTCTGTCCTGTCCGCTGCTTTCGCACATGAGCTGGGTCAGGCGTCCCCTCCTGACGGTGGCTTATGGAGCCGCTTCACACTCCGCCTGGGCTGCTGGGGCACCCAGCAGCCCCCCGGGGCCATTAAACTGCCCGCAGGTGTAAAGGCCGGGGCGATGCGGTCTGCCCTGGCCCCTCTGCTCGTCTGCAGTCACGGGAGAAGAACAGCCCCGTGCACATCCCTGCAGGCAGGGAGAGAATGGGCCTGCTGCCGCCGGGTCCCGTGCCAGCCTTTTTAAAATAAACGAATCATTTTATCCCCTGGGAGAGAAAGAGAAACGAGCTCCAGCAAAACAGTGCTGATTGTTATTTATCCTCATATTTTTATTCAGACGACGTCAGTAGCCAAACTTGTCGGTGCCTCGCCCCTCTCGTTCCCGCTCCCCGAGTGGTGATGCGCCGCCGGCCGGGATGCGCCGCTCCGTCCGGGCTGCGCTTCAGTCCGCGACCGGAGCCGCGCTCGGAAACCAGGCTGCAAATTGCTGACATCTGCATCTAAAACAAAGAGGGACATCTGCATTATCGCCGATCCCTTCTGATATTAGTAGTCATAAAACCCGGAGTGATTACCGAAAAGGAACGTGTCAAAGTGCCAAGACTTTGGGTGGGGTTGGGTCTAAAAAAAAAAAGGAAGAGAAAAAAGAAAGAACTAACCAAACAAAATAATAATTATATATATATATATATAAAGGCAACGCACCGAATCCAAGTCTGTATTTTAACTTTTTTAATAACGATTTTTCCTGTGCTGTAAGCTTGCACCGAATCCTGGAGGAATTGCTAAATCAGATTAAGGTTATATTTTGCAACAGACTGGATGGAGCAATAAAGGAGAAAGCGCGGAAATGGGACTTCACCCATCAATTAGATCTCTATTAGCAGCCAATGCAGGCTTCACCACAGGAAATGTCACGTCCCGGCAGAAGCAGAGCCTTTCACTTTCCCCTGAAATTAAACAATTCTTCATGCTCGCAGACCCCGGGCGAGCCGAGCCTTTGTTCGCCCGGGTGCAGAGGGTGCGCGTCCCGCCAGCACCTGCTCGCTGCCTGCGCCGGGAGCCGCGGCCGAGCCACCGCCTGTACAGGTTGCCCCAACACCTGCGCTGCTCGCCCTCTTGCCCAGCACCCAGGAAACCGCCGCCTTAAAAGGCTCTATTAATATTAAAGGGGTTATTCCAGTCATAAACGGACCATTACCAACACAATGGGCAGTATTTTGAATAGCAGGTCGGCTCATCTGCCTCCATAGATCATAACTGCCAAAACCGTCCCTCTCTTCCCCCGTGGCTCCTCATCCCCGGCTCCTTGGGGTTTATGGAGCCAAAGACTCTTCCGCATCAGTCTCAATAGTGGAACTGTCGCAGGGTGTGGGGTCGTGTTAAGCCAAGGCAGACAGAGCGGGCCAATCTCTAGGACGGAGAAAGAGACTTCTTTACACCGTGTGAAGCGCAGTGCCGCGGAGCTCGGCTCTGCCCGGCAGGGTGTGCCCGGTACTTCTCCCCCCTCTCCCCCTCCGGCACTGCAACCAGACGAGCCACCGGCTCTGGGGAGCATTCTGCGGGGAGGGAGGCAGGGAGGGGCAGGGGGCCTTTCCCGCACACGTCCCCCCGCCACTCCTACCCCCCTTCCCGCTCAGGGAAAAGAAAGAAGAAAATAGGAAAAAAAAAAAATAAAGGCGTTGAATTTGCCCATAAGCAAGAAAGGTGCAACAGGAAAGGAATGGCCAAGAAGGGGGAAGTCACAGCGTGGGGGATAAAAGGAGCTCTGTTGCCCTGGTCCTTGTTGTTCTTGTTGCTGCTCCATTCAGGCACCGAATTCAAATGGATATTTTACAGCTCAGTCCAGCTGAACAGGGGCTCAATGCCTGAAAGCTGCCGAGCTGCCTCCGCGGACATGCTCTGGGCCCGATATTATAATTTTCATAATGCGCTTTTATGTAGCTTCAGCCTCCTCCGGTGAGGAGCCCGCAGAGCGGCTGAAAGGGGCTTTGAGAGACTGGGGAGCGGGGCTGCAGCGAGTTGCGAGCCCCCCGCCGGCGTGAGTGGCATCGCCTGCCCCGGCCGGCGGCTCCTGCCTCCAACCCCCAGGCTCCCACCCGGCTTCCCGCCCGGCCGGCGGTGCCGTGCCGTGCCGGGCGATGCCGTGCGATTCCGTGCGGTGCCGGGCAGAGCGGGGCGCCTCACGGCTGCTCCGGCTTCACATCTCTGAAGTGGGGTGCACCATCCGTCCCCGCCAACCAGCACAGGGGCACTGGGACAAAGCTCTGCCTCATCCCGGGCCCCCGTCGGCCGCCAACGACGTCCTGCCCCGGTTGAGTGTCTGCTACACCGGCCCCGCAGGGGCAAAAGACAAGGAAAGGGATTCTCCCCCTCAAACAGGCGTAAGGGAGGGCAGCTAAACAGCAAAGAAACAGGAGAGTTATTTCCACCGCTACAAGCCAGGTCGACTAAAAAATATGCAGCTGTATATTTATCATCCTGGGTAAGACGCTGCTAAGGGGGTCGCCGGCTGAATCGTTAACCGGCTGGAGCCAGTGCCTGGGACTGTGATTCGAAAGATTATTGATTTCCCTTCGGGGCCAAGCGAGCCAGCTCCGCCAATGCCCGCCCGCCCCCGTCCCGCTCAGCAGGTGCGTGAGCCGCGCTCGTCGTGTGAAAACATCCGAGGTCTGCCCTCGGAGAAGTTCTGCCATCCCCTTCCCTTCCGGCTCGGGAGGCGCCCAGCGGCAGCAGCTGAAGAGATAGTCACTGACAGAGGAAAGGGACAAAGTAGGTATTTCTAGGGTCCGTTTTAGCTTCAAGAGCGTCCTTAAATATTTGCCTGACTGACTGAAGAAAGGGAAATTTTGAAGAACGAAGCAAAAAATATAAAATCAGGGAAAAAACCAACCAATCAAACAAAAAAAACCCAAACCAACCAACCAACCAACCACAACAACAACAACAAAAACCACCAAAAAACCCAAACCAAAACAAAAAACCCACCCCAAAAGCCAACAAAACATCACCCCAAAACCCTGAGGAAGCGGAATCCAGGGAGGCCGTCTGCACGCCCGTGGCCGGGAGAGGGTCGGACAGCGGCACTGCGGACCCTCGGAGCTTCGCTTAGGGATACAGCAAATAAGAAGGCAAGGGAGAAATCCGATTATCTGTTTCTAGCGTGGCTTTTGACGTTTCGCACGGGGTGAAAGTCTTCCTAAGGAGCAAATTACTTGTTTTATCTCGCTACTTATGACTGCATCTTGAATAGGAGCGGCTTGCCCCCAAAATCTTGTGTAGTTACTGCTTCGTATCACTTGCTAAGCCCTTGCTGCAGAATTACAAATATATAGAGTCATTTTTAAAGCAGGCCAAGTCCGGAGACATGTGGACTTTCTCCTTCATGTGTCCCAAAACCCTCCGCGGCCGCTTCACACGCGCGGGGGGCTGCCGGGGGGCGCTGCCGCCCTTCCCGCACGGTTCCCCGCCCAGCCCTGGCCCTGCACACAGCCGGGCTGAGCGCCGGCATTCCCCGCCGCACATGAGGCTCCAGCTCTCTCCTCCGGCCTTGAAGAAGGGCTGGAAGGAGGGCAGAGAAACAAATATGTCTTCGCCTGAGTAAAAGGAAAAAACACAAAACAACAACAATAAAGGGGGTTTAATCTTGTTCAGGTGAAATTTCACCCGAGATACGCCTCAAGGAGGGGAACGGCTCGCAACCCTGAAATCTGCACGGCGTGAGTGGCTGTGTTTGTCACCCGCGGACTGTGGAAAGCCACCAGCGGCCACAAGCTGCTTTAACCCTTTCGCACCTCCTTTCCCACATGCTCCTTTCCAGAGGCGGAAATGCTCTCGGGCAGCTGGAGCACCTCCTCCCCCACGACTGTTTTCCCCGCAGGGGACAGTGAGAGGCCTTGGACCCCGTCTGCGCTCTGCAGAAGGCTCCGGATGCTTCGTGAAGGCGGCTGGCCCGTCGCAACGTGGATGCTGCCGTTTCTGGATCGTTTTGGTTGTGAGCCTACTGCGCTCATGTTACAAATGCAATTAATAGTAAAAGCAGCCTTTATCTGAAGAGCAGCAGGCAGCTGCACACCGCAGGTCATTATCCATTAGCGGGTAGTGTTCAGCACTTAGCAGGGCTGTCGTGTTCAAGGCAAGGGGAGGAAAAGCAAAAGCCTTATCTCCCGTCCTAGTTTTTCCACCGCTTTCCTCTGCCCGGGAGGGAGGCCAGCTTGCGGCAGGCTGTCCCGCGGACAGGGCAGGCCGGGCGCCGGCAGAGTGTGGGGACCTGGTGGGCTTCGCCCCTGCGGCAAATCCCTCTAATTCAGTGGAGGAGTTCAAGTCTTCTAAATATACATCCTTCTCTCCTGCGCTCTTCCCAGAAGAGTCCTCCAGTTTGCTTCTTAGCAATCGGCAGGGGTCAGCAAGTGCCGAGCCACCCCTGATCCCAGCCGTGGCAAAGCGGCTCCGTACCTCAGTTTCCCTATCCTTCAGCCCCAGGTCAATGCTCCCACCTCTCTTTCTGAAACATGTCCAGACCGATGCCCCGTGCTGCTGATGAGAAAGGTGTTTCCACACCTCCACGGGCCTCCCACACGACATGAGGCGCCCGTTCCAACAACGCTCGGATGCGCGTAGTGTCTGATGGGCTGGATTTCACCTGGCAAGAGATCTCTCCCGGGACAGTTAGAGAGCGGACAGAACCCCAGGAGGCAGAAACCCTCCCTCGGCCGCACAGCAAGGCTCTACCTGCCGTGGCAGTTTGGCAGAATCCAGCGAGGTCTCCGCCCAAGACTTTTAGGGCTTCTCACCCGCTAAATGAATGTTCAAGAACACACTGAGGACATCCAACAGGCCTGGCTAAAACCTCACTCTGGCCACTCGCTCATGGCAGCACAGTTCCTCTGCAGCGCAGTGAACTGCAGTGAACCATCTACCATCTGCTTAAACCTCAGGATAAGATAAAATATCTTACTGATTTATGCTCTAAAAGAAATAGAGAAAGGAAGTGGTTAAAAAAAAAAAAAAAAAAAGAAAGAAAGAAGAAAAGAAAAAGCCAACCCCAAACCACTCTGTTCTGTATTCTGGAAAAAGGAGAAAAAAGCACCTCTTCGTAGCTCAGTGGGGAAAAAGGTCAAGCTACTATTGACAAGTATGTAAAGACATCTTCTAACCATGGGAAAACATGTATAAATTGTTTCGACTCACTGCATTCAAAACCAATGGAAGTGAATTACAAAACTGCACTTCTTGCATTGTTGGACTGAAAGGATATCTATTTATCATCTTATAAGACAGCTCGAACGATCTTTATCTGCTTTGCCCACTTTCTGACCCAAATTCAGGGTTTTTATGGAAAATTGCAGTCAGTTTGATTGATGAAATCCAAAGATGTCTAAAATGGCACCAAAGATCTCCAACTGTGCAGACTCCAACCGAGGGCTTCAATGTTGGCATTGTTCCTACGAAAAAAGTTGAGAAAACGAGCAAAAGTTAGGGAATTTCTGTTTAAAAACTTCAAATTTCAATGAGGATCCCGAACCTATTATCCCTATTCATGGCGTGAACTGTGTGAACACAAAAGTATTTCCCACACATTGCAAAACAACAACAACAAAACCCCCTTATTTTTAAGCCGCTTCATAAACCTTTGTAAAATGCTGAATAACCCTGTGCAGAAAATAAACCCAGCCGTTCTCGTTCAGAAATCATGAAAGCTTAAATCCTATAAACAGGAAGCTCACGAGGAATGTTTAAAGAGATAAGAAAAAAATATATATATTTCATCTGTGCATCCGAAATTAAAGAGAGCCTTAATTTAAAATTCGGAGACGTGCTGGAAGATGATTTTAAACCCGGTGTGTGACTTCAGAGGGTTTAACTCAGGGTTTAGAGGGAGCAGTTCTGCAGGAGATGCTCTTTTCCAGCCTTCCTCGTAGGCGGTGGGTAAACTGCTGCCTGTCAGGATTTAACTGGCAACACATGGAGCTGCGAGGTGGGGCCCTCGCAGGTGGATGAGCGCTGGCTGCCCCCGGACCAGCCCAGACCCACTCGGGACATGGCTGTGGCGCAGCCCCCGGCGCTGCTCGGCCGTGGATCTGTTTGTTAGTGGCTCCCCGTCTCGTTTAGGGCTACGCATTATTGTGGAATACTGTCACCTGCCTAATTGTGCTAAATGGCCACCTCCTATTATTAATAATAGCTGGAACGTGGCTCCTAGACACGTTACCAAGACTGGGAAGCTGATGAATGAAACCCCTACTAGGGAAAATCTTGGTAGCTGTCTTCTGTCGCATTACCCAAGGGGGCCGACTATAAATCTTCCTTCATTTTAACCACGTTTACCCTCATACTCCTCCAGGCTAGGGATGCTGTGTTAAGATTGCACTGATGTGCCAGTGCTTTGGACCAGCTGCTCCTAAATACAGACAAGTCCTTGTCAATTAAGCCATTGAGGAGCAGGGCCTGGGAGCTCTGGGGCATTTTAGCAGGCAGCAGTGTGCAGCCCCAACAATTAGCATCCATTTTGAAGGGACCTCCAGGGCACAAATGCACAGGCAGGGAAGAATCAAAACACCAGGCAACTTCAATTCTGAAAACCGGTCACATAATGATACTGAACAGACCGGCCTAGGAGAAGTGAGACAATCTTTCTTGGGAAGGACGTTTAGCCGCTCCCCCAGCCAAGCCGTAGGGCTGAGGCACGCCGCGAACCGCGGAGTCAGAGGAGATAAATGAACACATTCATTTGCCGTGTGAGCGGAAGTTTCCTTTGGCGGTTCTTCTTTGTAACTCGGTGTCACCTCAAGCAGCTGGTGGCATCCAATGCTCCCATGATCCTGGCCTTTGGCCCAGGCGGAGCTGGACAAGGCAGCCCGCTCCAAGGAGAAGAGCTGCGATGTCTCAGGTCAGAGAGGCCAAGCTACCAGTGGGACAGGCAGAGCACTAGGAGTTCAGCTAAACAAAACCCCGAGGGGAGTAGGGAGCCTGGGGGATCATTAGCGAAGGTGTTTGCTTAAGTCATTAGGAAGCCGGTAGCTAGGGGAAAAAGGGCTTGTTCCACAAGGCACCTCCCCAGAATGGCAGAGCTGGAAATGCAGAGGATATCACAGCACAAGACTATGTGACCCTACCAAGTTCAACAACAGAGCAAACAGCACATGCCATTAGGGACGGCAGTCAACCGGGAGGTAACAAAGAGGGGAGGGCACTGGCAAAAAAATGTTCATGTATTAAATATGGAAAAGTATGGGGACAAGGGCAAGGGTCAATGAAAGTCAACAAGAGAGCAGGCGTAATGTTAGAAAGAATTTAATATCAAAAATACATAAATCTGCAAGGGAGGCAGTCCCAGAATAGGCAGAAAGGAAGGCAGCCTCGGAGTCAACATTCACTTGGTAATAGAGCCAGAATGGATAGCGCCAGGTTGTTACCATTTAACACAAAAGTTAGCGGGGAATAAAGGACGCGGGGCCGGCTCCTTTAATTGCGGCCCCACCGGGAGATTTCCATATGTCACACTAAATGGATAACACCAGCCTCACTCCGCAAAGCTTCTGCCGCAGAGTCCCTCTCTCCCTTTACTTTCGTTCCTTATTATTTCTTTTTCCTCTGTCCATCTCCGCATGCCCCGCGGAGCTTCCAACAGAGGCCGAAGCAAAAGTCTGGCTCTGAGTTGGTGCGGGGAAGAATGAGAGAGAGGAAAGGAGCAGAGGCTTTCAGCAGCCCATGCCCTCCCGGGGCTTCCCTGTCGACCCTCACCGGGCGTCACGACTCGCCAATAGCTGTTGCGACATGAAATTTAACTCCTGTGGTTTTTGTTAGGAAATCATCCTTAAGTTAAAGTAGGGTCCGAGGAAATAGGACTACCGTCCCGGCTCAGGAGGGCTCGGTTCAGCGATGCGCAGAGAACCGGCCGGGCCCCGCTGCCGCCCCCGCGCGGGGACCGGGCCCGTCCGGCCGGGGGAGCGCACGGACCGCGGGATGGAGTGAGCGNCCCCCTCGCCCCTGATCAATACGGCAGTGTTTCCGCGCTAGTTCAGGAGGTCAGGCGGGCGTAGACACAGCATGGAGAGTTATTTATGTCAAGTCGGGTTATTGTAAACGAAATGCAGCAAATTGCACATAAGCTCCTCGGGGCCGCCAGTGGGCTCGTGGGCAGAGGTCAGTGTCAGTCAGTCTGTCCATCCCTCTGGAGACAGTAATTGTCCGGGGGCTGACACCGCGTCGGGGGCGATAGGCGGCTCCATCCATCTCCATCCAGTTATCCCGGCGCCGAGGCCGGGGCTGCCCGCTGGTGCGCGGGTGCGTGGCACCAAGCCACGGCCGGCCCCGCTCCCGGAAATGCCACGGGGAGAATGCCACGGCTCCCATGGACTGTGCCGCGCCGCTCCGCCACCCCCGCGCGTCCCGCACCGGGTACCGCGCCTCGCCAGCCTCCAGCAGCCAGCTCCATCAGTACCCTATACCCCCTTTATTAATAGGGAAATTCTTCCTTTCTAGCAATTTAATAGTCTAAAGTAATCTTCTGCGTGACATTGCCCATCCGTCTTCTCAAAAGAGAAAACAAAGGGGATGTTTTTTTCTTTGGGCCTCTCCAGATCCCTTTCTATTTTGAGAGGGGCTCCCCACAATGGGGTCTTTATGAACCATAATGGTTATGTTTATGAAGCCAGCGATACCAGTGTATGAAGACAATTTTATGCCTAATTAGAAAATGATGTAAGTAAGGGGGACACAAAGAGGGCTTGTCTGCCGTGGCTGGGTCTCCAGCCACCACTCCAGGGCGAATATATCGCCTCCTCTGTGCTTTACGTCCACTATTTTTATAACATCTCGTCCATTAGCTCCTCAAACTGTTTATGATATCGTGGACAGTTAGTAAAACAGCTCAATTTAGCGGTGGATTAAAGCAATTTTGAAACTTGTTCCGAAGGGAATTGCACGGGAGGCGAAGAGCAGCCCTCCCTTCTCCTATCCAAGGGGACTTCACCTCTGGGAAGACTCCAATAACTGCAACCCCAGCCCCACTCGATTAAGGGATAATTTTTAATATATATGCAATAAATGTTCACTTTGTTAGATTGAATGACAGACAATAATATCGGCAAATCTTCATATCCATCCATTACCGGCAAACGAGCCGCACAAAGAACATATTTGCTTTTGATTAATTTATTTGCAGACTCTGTTTGATAAAGCAATAACTATTTGGTTAAACTTGACATTCGGTCTTCGGGGGGTTATCAGACGAATTCCCTCTCGTTCGTAGGTGATAATAAAGCTGTTTAAACGGGATTAATTATTAATTGGTTGCAATTAATTTCCTCCCTTCTCCACGTCGACAGACAATGAAGATCACTCACTCCCAAACAAAAGACTGCCACAGGAGCATCCTCGCCCCCGTCCGTATCTATCTGTATGTTTATTTGTCCGTCCCTTTCCATCTCTCGCGATTCCTGTGCGCAGCTTCTCGGTTTTCCTCTATCCCGCAGCAGGGAGACCTCCCCCTCGGCGGGGTGGGAGAGGCGTCGGGACCCCCGTGCGCGTCCGCGCTCCGCGACCCAGGGGCGCCAGTCCTGCGGCCACGGCGACGGCCGTCCCTCCGCGGCCGCGGAGAGAGCGCGGAGCAGCCCCGGCCCCTCGGAAGGGCTGGCCTGGGACGGAGCTGACCGAACAGGCATCCCAGGAGGGCGGCCAGGGAGCGGGTCGCTGAAGGACAAGACTCCCCGATTCAGCCTCAGTGATGAATTGCTGTGGGGGAGAGGAACAGAGCTCTCCCCCCAGCTCCGTGCTTCTGCTGCTGATGAATGGGCCCGGAGGATGGATAGTCCAGAGTGTGTTATATCTTCATCAAACTGTGAAACCCCTCCCTTTACTAATAATCTGTCACAACTTTACAGAACACACACTGAGACCAAAGGGAAGCCCCCTGCCCTGTAGCCTGCCCCTTCCCTCCCCTGTCAGGAAGGGCTTTATCCGGACAAGGAGCACGGGGGAGGGGGCCTCTCTCCGCGGAAAGTTTTCCTCGGCCGCTGCTCGGCCTTTCCCCTCTCGGCTGCCCCAGGAATCCCTGCCCGAAGGGCCCCGTCCCCTGGCCCAGGGGGTCCCCGGCCTCTGAGCCCGGTCTGTCCTCGCCAGCCACGGGAGGCGGGGCGGCTTCTGCTCAAGACAGCCAGAGCAGGGCGAGCCGAAAGCACCCCAGCAAAATTCCAGCACGGTTTTTAGTAGCGGGAGACATGAGGCCAGGAGTGCGGGAAAGCCACCCGTTTTCCCCGGCAAACGGAGGAAAAAACAACTAAGGCGAGACCCAGAATCCTCCTCCAACAACCGATCTTTCTCCTTCCATTATTATTTCTTTCGGTCACAGTTAAATCTCCCTTTTCCGTCGTATCTACATTTCGAGTAGGTGCATCTTCCAGCGACGATGTCCACTCCTCTACTCTACACAATTAAAAACACTAATCAAAACTAGTTGTTTAAAAGTAAGGAGAGCAGCGGGAGATGCCGTGGGTGACAGGCGGCACACGCACACACACGCACACACACCCTTGCCCCTGCCCGCCGCTCGGAGCCCCGCGGCGCAGCCTCTGCCCGCAGCCCTGGAGCGCTGCCTGCCGCTCCCTCCGGCTCTTCACCTAGAGAAAGGGTCGTTCCGGATTATTCTGCTGTTAGCAATAGTCATTGCTCTGTCCCGGAATAGTTTAAGGCGTAAAACTGAGGCAGTGGAAGACATTAGTCTAATGAGGTTTGTCGTGTAGAAGCTGTTGATATTATGTTGTCATTCATCTCATTTAAAGTCCGAAGAAACGCATTCATGAGATTGTTTCTTTATTTTTTCCCCCCTTTCTCCCCCTTTCTTGCTGTTTTTTAAAAACATCGCTTTCTTTGGCTGTTTGCTTTAGGGGCTTTTCATCTGCGTGTTTCAGATAAGAAAAGAAATCAGATTCTTTTATTTTTCGATTGGATCCGAATTCCTTTTGATGTCCCCATTTAGTGCCTTTGACTTCTCCTGTGAATGGCAGTCTTTTGTTGCCGTCCCACATGCCCTTTAAGAAATTCTCCCTTAAACGCCTGGTACCCGCTGATGGATCCGTTTTCAAATGGACCAGAAGGAAAATGCAAGGAGCGAGAGGCCCGTTTCCTTAGTAATTGCTCGCGTTTGGGTGAAAATGCAGATATTTTTGTCCGATGTGGGAATATTGGGAGCAAGAACATCAGCAGGGGTTTAAAACAAAGATCGTCAGCTGCAAACTCGCTGCACAAGGCGAGTAGCTCTTTTGGCTGCCTTTGGTGTCAAAGTTGGGGTATCCTCCAAAGTGGGGAGCGACGTGCAAAACTTCCCGATGGCCACAGCTGTGCCGGAGGAGAGCGGGCAGCCACGGAGCGCTGTCCGGCTGCCCGGGCCCCGGCCGAGCCCCCTGCTCCCCTCGCTTCCCTCCCTCCGGGGTACAGCCCTGGGCACAGTTATGCCAGCAACATTGCTGAGAAAAATGTTTGTGAATATATACATATACTCATAGGGAGGGAAGGATGGATGGATGGATATACGCTGAGTATATGCTCAGATATTGCTGGCTCTAAAGAATGATTCGAGCCCCCCCAACTACACTTCGGAAAAAGAGGCTATAAAATAAATTTGCCATCCAAAACCGCAAACACCCCTATGCTCTGAGGCTCGGCAAGCAACGAGGACACCACCAGACCGAGAAAGATCAAAAGGTAAACCTCACAGGCATTCCCGAAATATATATATTTTTCATTCCAAAATAAGGGCATTTCCCCGCATTTTGCCTCCCGGGGCTTTAAATAATTTTAAAGTAATCGGTAAGCGATCAAAAATCACTATCAAGCAACGACTTCAGGGTCTGTGAAGCGGGATCATCTCGTATCCCGCAGCGATCCATTCACTAAACCATAAGCCCTTTTTCTCCTCCAAGTACAGCATTATTCCTTGTTATTCGTCAGGGATACATCGTTGTAAAAACATTTCCTGATCATTTTCGGGTTTAGCCTTTTCTTGTATACACTGTTATGTGTCCGGACATTGAAGGATAATTAAATGCCAACTGAAATAACAAAAGGTCGGATGCATTACTTAAAGCTATTCACTTCCACCCAGCAGAGCACGGGATTTTGGGGCCGTAATGGAAAAAGGCTGGGGTGAGCCTTTGCAGGAGACCCGGTGAGCCAGTACAGGTTGAAGGGACGGAAAGGCTCCGACTCCCGGCAGGTCGTGAAATCTCAGCTCCCCGCTTCCAATTTATTATTATTATTATTATTATTATTATTATTATTATTATTACTATTACTATTACTATTATTTTTAGCAAGAGCCTGCAGTGGCCAATCCGAAAGCATCACTTTTCTCGTGGGGAGTTCTTCAGGACAGATACCTTGTTCCCCTCTAAGCACCAAGAGCTAACCAGGGTCCTCCAAGTCATCTATTCTCCAAGGGGGAAAAAAAAATCTTGCACTGCGACAGGAAGGAGAAAAAAGTACGAAGCAAGATTTTCTTTAGAATACGAAAATGGGATAAAAGATTGCATATATTTGGAAACAAATTTGTAGCCAGACATAATATTTCGATTCTGCAAAGACAATGGCAATAGGAGCCGAGTGAAAGGTGCCTTACTTACGTTTTAGGCGAGCGCCTTCCCTTCCGCACTGACCTGCCTCCTGTGCTGTAGATTATTTTATACATTTCTCCCAGATACACTTATAAACAAGTGGAAATTTTGCATCCTACCCGCACCATTTTATACATGATGAGCCATCCGTAATAGGATTATTAAACAAAAACCGTCTGAGGCGCTGGCGTTAACCTTTTTTAAAATGGCTAATTAGGTTTTGCACAGAAAAATTAGATTTAACATTGCTTACATTGCCTACATTTTCAGTTGATGCTACAATAATTTGGGGGGTAGGACGGGTAAAACAATTCGAAGACATAATAAAAAATTAACTATTTTAACATATATTATAGGTCCCCTACACTAGGATAAGGGAAAGAATATTTTCGTGATCAAATATTATATACATAAAACTAATTATCTCTCGCTGCTGCCTCCATCAATTACGCGGGAGAAGGGAGCGGTGTAGAGCGCCCTCTGGTGGCTCGCAGCCGGATCGCGCCTCTCGCAGACGCTTCTCGCTCCTTCTTCCCTTCTCTGCCCTTTGTCAAATATTTTTTGATGGAAAAGTAAAGCCCTTTTAATTGATCTACAGCCATATTGATTTGTAGCATAAAATAGGGAGGATGGTGCTTATTTGATCTGTGTTGTTTCACAGAGATAGTTACAACAGATGGTAGACAGGACTTGATAAAGTTGCACATTCTAGACAAAGNGCGGGGCCGTGCCCGAGGCTCCCGGCACCGAGCGCTGCGGGGACCTCCCCGCGCCCACGCCGGGCGCGATGCGCTGCTGGGGTCGGAGCTCAGCTCCCGGCTGCCAGGCCGCGCATCTCCCGCCCTGGCCGTGGCGGCCCGGGGAACGTGTGTGTTTTGGAAGCCGAACGTCGGAGAGCTGCCCCCAGAGGGCTCAGCGGGCGAGGAGAGACAGGTCGGCAGCGCAGGCACCTGGCCCGGGCTCTCATCACGCCCTTTTCTCCCACCATCTTCTTTTTATCTGCTTTTCAAAACACAGCAGACATCACCTCTGAAGCATCTGCACGTAATTTAGGGAAAAGAAGCCCATTTTCCTGCCTGGTCTATTCCCTTCCCTAGGTATTTACCTTATTTTTCAGCCTGGCTTAACGAGCAACATGTAGAGAACCTAAAAGGGCCATTAGAGGAGGACAAAGCTTTCAGATGAAACCAAATGAGAAATGTATGCAGTTTATCTGACACAGCAGCGTTCATTGCTAAATTGTGTTCTTTTCATCCCTATGGTGGGATTCTCTGTTTTCAGGGATTTTGTGGGGGAAATCAGGGACATGGAGGCACCTCCCCAGTGCAAGAGCTGCAGCAAGCACAGTCTGTCAGAAGACATTTGAATGGGTTTTCAGAAATGAGAATGTAAAAGAGTATCTGTTCTTCTACAAAAAATCTTTTTCTATCACAATAGATAACAAGGCCAGCTGGTACTGTGTGAAGATGCAGTATTTAGAACAAACAAACCATTATTCAATTTAACACGTACAACATATTTAAAAACATTCTATCATCATATTAAGTACTCATTATTAAGCCTACTCTAGAGGCACAAGAGTATCTGTTCATTTCTACCTGTTGCTTTTCCTCTATGCAGGCTTTACTGAGCTTCATGTGACTTCCTGATGTCACCCTCCAGGCACTCCATTATGTCTGTAGTGTTCAGTGTCTCTGGAACCATGCTTTATGCTGTTCCTATAGCCTAATTTTTTAGCAGGGAAGCCCCCCCAGTTTTGCTGTTCTGATGCTGCAGGCTGCACTCAGTGACTCCCAGTTACAGATACTAGAAGGAGACACCCAGGTTATCTGTAAATGATCACATTTCATTCCTGCTAATTTAGTCTTCTCAGAGAGCTTTAAAACTTCTCATTTGAATTACTTTTTTAGAGGTATCTTCAATGGCACTGTACTGAGCTGTGCAGACAGATCCACCCTTAGGCAGGAGAGCAAGCCTCAAGACCCTTCCCTGATCCATAAGCACCATGTTTCAGAGGAAGAGGGAGAAAAACACTTTAGCAGCTTCCCCTCTGTGACCCAGAACATGTGTTGCCCTCCACAAAATCTGCTGAAGTACCTAAAGTATACAGATAACTGCATTTTCTCCGCTGGTATATAAATCTGTTTACCAGCATTTCAGGACTTCCCCTCTGTTTATGTGTACCTTCTGGATAACCACTACTGACACTTACAAATTAGGTATCTCCCCACCCTAATTTCCCAAGAAGCAGGGTCTGGTGGTGGAGCACAGAACATGCTGGATCAGCATCTCCACCACATTCCCCTAATTTCACCTCAGGCTCTTTTCAGCAGCTCCACCAGAAGCAGTTAAAGCTGATAATCTAGTCATTGGTCTTCTGTAGCAGCTTTTTGTGCAGAGACAGATGATATTTAATAGACTGTATATTTCCTTATTTCCAGACTAATATTCACTTAAACCTCCAGGAAACAAACAAAACTCTTTTGTATTCAATTATTATCAATATACCAAAAATAAATGGAAAAGGTGAACCATGCATATATTTAATCAAAATACGTGTCTCTCCTACCTTCCCTGTTTGCAGCATTTGTCTCAGCCACTTTTAGCAATATGCTATACACAGATATTTTGGCTGCAACTACGCAAATATTTGGAATATACAACTGAAATATCCTACATGTCTTCACAAATTTGCCATAGTACATTAAGTCTGCTATTGCTGGGACAGACTACAAATGTATCGAGCTTAGTAACATTCTCTTTGGACCCTAAATCTTGCTATATGATGCAGAAGGTTTTTTATTGAAAACAAACAACTGAAATGGCTCATTAAGACAGTTAGCCCAGAACCCTGCCTTGCCAGGTTCATTGCTTACAGTCAAGACCAGAGGTATAATGCAATTATGTGGCTGCATATTGTGCAGCATCTCAGGAAATATATCTAATCATAAGCCTGTTTTTCTCTGGTAAAAAGAGCTTGTGGACAGCTTGATGGCAGGATATGGCTGGTCTTTGTATGTGGCGATAGCCAGACTGATTGCAAGAGTTAAAGACAAAACACTGCAATTGCCTGTGATTTTATTTAGTTTTGAGTAACATTTTGAGCAATTTTTATATCTAGGGGGCCTGTATATTTGCCCAGACCTATTCATTTTTTACAGTGTTCATTGGCAGGTTCTTGACCCATTCCAAGCAATGGACATTATTTTTGGGGAAAATATGTACCTGGGACTGTTCCTAATAAGTAGTCATGGCAGGGTATATAGGCAGGGTTTGTATATTTTATCCATATGCCCAGAAAAAAAGACAGAGGTCAATTTTATTTACTAATGTTGACAGCTATCTTCTCATAGTATGTTTTATAAATAGCTGAAAAACTAAGTAATTTCTTCTTATCTGATTGTTTAATTTTGAGGGGATCTTGAAAGGCTATTAGGTAGAAGCATTGGACCAAGTAATTTCCGGCTACACAGCTAAACATTCGGGAGGGACTAATTCCATTCTGACAGAATCAGTGTTTAGAATATGAATAAGTTTTCATTTGGTTAAAGCTTTTGTAAAAAAAAATCTTGCAACAGAAATGTCTTTAATTAGTACAGCAATTATTAACTTATCAAGAGCAATTTTGATCTTGAACAAGAATTTCTTTGGTGGGAAATTCATTTTGAAACCTACAGGAACTGCATAGAATTGGTAGAATTGTTCCAAATTAAAATGTTCCATCAATAAAGCCACACTGAGCCTTGTGCATGGTATGGACATGGCAAAAAACGATCAGAATATAGCATTTCTGTTATCTCTACAGCTTCTTAGTGTTAGTAATGGGCAAGAGCCATGTTTGCTCAGGATAAGTCAGCAGGTGCCTGGGTACCAGTGTCTCGGTGGCAACTCTCACAGGATAGGTAACTAGTACTGCTAAATTTAAAAGGGCTTGGCAGTATGACTGACTCCAAATGACCAAACAACATTCGTCCACATTGGATTTTGTCTCCTTTATAGAGTCTCGTTGAAGAAAATTTTTGGAAGTAATCTAAAGCAGAACAAGGACCAGAGGAGGAACTGGTAGTGTGATCAGTCTATCACAACTGCTCAAATTCACTTTCTGAATCTTTTTTATCAAGCAGTTTAAATGCCCTCTGCATCATCCTGACTATCCAGGATTTCTGGTGCAATGAGAAATGATGCTGTTGATTTATCACATGAATCTTTAAAAATTTGCATTGATACTTTCTATGCTGGTCCAAGGTGCACACAGTATCTTCAGCATCACCTCATCTAGGGACTGCCGGATAACTCCACGAGATGAATTGCAGAGAGACCAAGAGTCCAAACTTTCTGAAATAGATAGGAAAAACATCTTTTCAGATAGATCTTTGAATTAAGACTGCCATCACATTTTGCAAGGATATCCTTCAACAGCCTTACAGCAGTTATTAGACTAAGGCACAGGGTTTCTGTCATTTCTCACCTAATGATTTACAATTGAACCTCCCCATACATGGGTTCTTGTGGTAGTTTAAACCATAACCCAAACTCTCTTTCATCTAGAAAAATATTTGTCTTTTCTAGTTGCTTTCACTTTTAGATCGACAAACACACCGAATTGTGAGGAGACTTTGTTACCTGGACAAATATCTATAAGGAACAAGTAGGAAACCACTAAGTTGATTTTCACTCCTGGTTTCAAAACCAGTAGATAGTCTAATAAAAGATTAAACCCAAGTAAGTCGTCTGGTATTAGCCTAAGGAAATTTATTCTTCATAAAATAAAGCTCTACTTTGATACCAGGTGTTAATGCCTTTCATCAAATTGATCTCAGCTGATAGAATTCCTGAAAAAGCTTTCAGCAACTGATAGAAATTGAAACACTGTCTCTATTCATGTATAGCTAATACATATGGTAGACATAATTTAAAGTATTTCTCAAACTAGTTGGCTTGATACTCAGTATTCAAATAGGAGAGGAAAACTATTCACACTGATCTCCAGAGCAGAGCAAAATCAGATGACTAGTGACTGAGCGAGCTAGGTTCATGAAAACAATCTTTTAATATTATGGGTTGAATATAAAGAATGCACAGAACAGATCAAATCCAGAATGCAATACTGTATTTCTATTCACTGGATATCAATGTGCCCCTTTTATTGGTCTTGCAGAATCTGAGGAAGTCGTGATTAGATGGCATGAGTGTTCCATTTCCAAAAGAATAGATAAATAGCATGAAAGTTCTCTTATGACTTTAAGAAGAAATTCCCCCCACACTATTTCTGGTTCCTAGTAAACTTTGCTGTTCTTTGAGAAATACCATTCCTACAAGATATCATGCAATTCTACATCTGCAGATGCCAGAAATACTGGGATGCCAACACCACTGAAAAAGTCCTTCAATATATAAAATATGTCTCCTAACTATCCTTCTTGTAATAAATATTATTCACTATTCATTTCTAGTGACCTTTTTAGCAGTTTTAGATTATTTTATACTTTAAACAAGAAGAATCTTAGTGTGAGGATCTCCAGTGAAATTTTATGAGATAATTATACAATAAATGATGAACGTAATCATTGCAGTCATCATTGTTCTGTGTTCCACTACTTTTGTAATCACTACTTCTAGAGGCCTCAAATGAGGCTATTGAGACTTTGTTGAATGCTGCACTTGCTCAGATTAACAGAAATTTTTGTGTTTTCTTTTTTGTTTCTGGACTTTTGCAGTCTGAGGCCCTGACTGAAGCAGATGGGGTCATATCAACCAACGTAAAAACACCTCTTAGTGCTTACTGAAAAAGTACAAATGTACTGGTCTACTTAGGTTTCAAAAATAATGAGTAGACATAATCCATTTGCTGGATAATTAGACATTTGCATTATCATAAATGACCTTACTTGAAAGGCATGGTAAGAATTTAGCTTTTCATTACACATAGAATGCAATCTGTCAGATCATAATGCTTTAAATCTCCATTAAACTGAACCCTGAGTAAGTTGCATAAACAGGAAATTTACCCATGTTCATCACCCATTTACTATGTAAGAGTTCTTAATAACTCCAGAATAACAAAATGTATTTCAAAACCAAGGTTACCACTGATTTGCTGTTACCGAGGTTTGTTCACTGGAGTTTAGTAAGAGGAAGACTTGAATTGCATCTGATATGATATTGTTTTCACAACAGAATCAATTGTGAGGTTTTCCAGCACTGACAGGGACATAATGAAAACAGATCAGTCTTCTGGCCCTGCTATCCCTTGTTGAGCAAGATGCTGCATCTTCAGAAGAGATGTGAACACCCAGCTTATTCTTTTGGCATAAAATAATATATTTGACCACTAACCATGCCTTTCCCTTTACCTGCTGTTTGGTCCTCCATTCTTATTTTTATTAGTTTTGCAGCATTTCATCTCTTCTCTAGGCCATGCACTAGTACACAGGATATCACCCTGACAGGAGGATATAAAAGACATTTTTTTTCTCATGATAGCCATGTATTTGACCAAGTAAAAAGGACAACAATCTTTTTATTTTCTTATGCTGATTTTTTCATGTATGACAAGGCTATTTTAAATTATATTCTAATTAAAGGTAAAAACACTTTAGGAATAGAAATGTACTTACCTGATGATTCACTCATAATTTTAACATTATTCAAAAGTCACAGTTAGATCTCCAAATTCTTATTTATATTCTTTTTTGAGTCATCCATGCTCTACTTCTGAATTATTATTTTCCAGTTCTATTGTGTATTGGTTTAGCATAAATGATAAGAAAAACCAATTGTTAATCCATTTTAGAACTAACAGCTAAGCTGGCCAATCAGGTAAAAGGGGTACACCCTCTGGGACACCGCTTAAAAACAGGAATCTTGAGAGACCCGCCCTCTTTCCGGACTCCGAACCATGAGGTAACACCGCGGCCGGGCCGGGAGGGGGCCTGGGCCCCAGGAGGCCCCGGGAGCCGTGGCCGGGCCGAGGGGCCGAGATCAGGGCCAGCCCTCCGGAGAGCCGGGCTGGGCCAGGGCGGCCGTGCCAAGGCCAGCCCTGAGGGAGCTGAGCCGGGCTGGGCTGGGTCTTTGAGCCTCAGCAGCCCGCGGCGGCCACGGAAGGAGAGCGAAAAGATGCCGCCGAAAGAGATGGCCCCGGCCCTCCTCCCTCCAGCCCCCGGGTCCCCGGAGAGCAGCACCGANAAAATCCACAAGCCCTTATGTAGTCATATAAAAAGCTACATTTTAAGAGGCTCACATGATGCAGTGTCGGGCGGGCTGCGTTAGTGAAGCTGGAAGTCACAAACAGACTGTGTCTCTTGTGGAAAGTTACCAGAAGAATCAGGAGGGACTTGTCTCTCTCAAAAGACTGAATGAAAGACTATTTTATTAAGTGATGCTGACTTAAGAGTTCTGATGTTTTGTCCCTTTGCATTGTTTTTTCGTGGAAAAGTAAATTGTTGCTAGGAAGGAAGAGGGGTTGTTTTTGAGAGGGTTTCGTAGTTGGTTTTTTTGTTTGTTTACCTTTACTGTATGTTAATAAATCTAACTGTTTCTATTTTGAATTGAACCTGTTTTGCTTTTCTTTTAATCCTATTCCACTAAAATGAAAATTAGGCGAATGTGATAACCACTACATATTGCTACATAGTAGCAAATCCTCTGATAAGCATATATAAAGCCAAGACAAATAAATATTTGATTGACACAAGTTTTATTTTGCTGCATGAGCTGATGCTCATAGATGAAAATAATTAAATTTTGTGGTTTATGCCTGAGGCATCTCTGGTATAAAACCATTGTAAAATACAAAAGGAGACATATTTTAAAGTTAGAAGTGTACACTGCCACTGTGGCATAGTAAGGTCATTAGACTAGCAAATGTTACCAATATTCATACTTTTTTCTGGAAAAACATCTTTAGTTGTTTCCTTTGAGCCAAGGTCTTCATAAAAACAGACACACTAGAAAACATTCTGGAGGAAGCAGGTTCTGTGAGCAGTCAGACATGGTTACCATGTTTTGAACTCTAGGGTTCTGACTGCATCCTTATCTGAGTCATGGGCAACTCCACCATGTTAATTGAGTTAATGTTTGGTGTCCTGGCCAAACGTGTCGCATCTTTGTTGTGAATTGCAAGAGGACAAGCTCCATGACCTGCTCTCTGTTCATATTTCAGGCTATTAGCTCACCAGTACTTCAGGTCCAAAGTATCCCTGTGGTACTGAGGGGAAGCTGATCTTGGGATTGTAGCTGATGAATGAGCTTCTGACTTTCTTGGTACCCAAAAGAGATCCAAAAGGAAGCCAATGACTAGAAACTCAGTGAAGTTTGAGAGACTGATGTTTGGAAATTCAAAAGAAAGTTAAGATTTTATCTTGTGCTCCGAGACAGCATTGACAGACTGTTCTCATGCCTTGTGACTTTCTTTTTAGACACTTCTAGGAGAATTTTGTCTCCACCTTGAAAGCAGGGGGCAAATTTTTAGGGACATTTTAATTGTTTGACTATGGAGTCCACTATGGCAAATGATTTTAGTCACAGAACCTCAGAAATGTTTTTTACAGACATTTTGCAAAATTGTTTTCTCTCAGAAATTGCAGAATTGAAACATTTCTGAGATTATTAAAATCACAAAAGAATAAATATGCATGATGGAGAAACACTTGCTATGAACAAATAATAATTATTTAGAGTTTTAGTTGGCAGCACGAGCAGCAGCAGTTCTCAAAGGATGCACTGAACACTGAAATCCTCCTCATTTTGTGGGTTTGTTCATATTGTCCTTTAAACAAAACAGTAAAAACAATCACATCTGATGCTGTTTCACGCCTCCCAATGAATGGGTACAATTAACTCAAACCCTCTACCGATGATTCAGACTTTCTTCTTAGCATCCCAGAAGGAATCATCTGGGTTTTCAAGGTGCATAAATCTACTAAACTGCATTTTATTTATTTAGATATTTAGATATTTTAGTTCCACTGTTTTCACTGTAAGGATCTTGCAGATTCTTCTTGTTTCTACTATAAATACCGTGATTAGCAATTTATACTTATTTATTTTTGTATCAACTTCAACCTAATTGCATGCCTGCCCAGTTGTTACCTAATACAGAGCAATTCTCTTCTACTCTCCTCTCATAAAATCTGCTACACCTCTGAAGAATGCAAATTAATAATCTTAATAATCTGTTTCAGTTCCTTATTTTTAAACTTCTATCACCTGTCTACATGCCCTAAAAATGAGATTTTTTTTTCCTCTTGGCCATTCTAAGAGACTGGGGAAGAGATCACATTCTGCTGTAGCATATATAATTTTTTCTTTTCTTATTTTACTTTTACTTGAATTTCTCTCAATGAATGACCTCATGTTATTTACTTAATTTATGGATGGATATTCTTGTAAAATAGAAAAAAGCTTAGAGAAATACCTTTTGTTTATTCAATTTATTTGGGACCATGTCAACTTGCAATTGTCTAGTCCAGTGCTATTTTCAACAAATAGTTATAACAGAGTTTTTTATTTCCAAACCCAAGATTGATGTAGCAGCTCAGCTTTTTGATTCCATATTGATGAGGAAGTTTGTGAGCTGTAGCACTTCAGGATAGCTGCAATGTATGGATACAAAAAATCTGTATTCTTGCACCTGTATCTTAGAAATCCACACTTCTCATAAAGATGGAATTCATTAAAACATTCATTTTGTTAGTAACCTTCACTGTTACTCATCACTTTAATTCCTATAAGTCTTTAAGACTCCTTATCCTTCAGTACCTCTTAACAACAGCTGCTACTCCATGAGGTATTTGCTATTCTGACAATGGTGGGTGTCACACTCATCACTAGTTGCTCCCATTTTTTCATTTTTGCTGCCTAAGAGTCTAATTTTGCACAAAACCAAACAAATATTGATTGGAAGTGATCCCAGGGACCAGGTGGTCCAACCTCCCCTCTTGAAAATCTTCAAGGATACAGCTTCACATCCTGCTGCATGTAAATTATTCACTCATTTCTTATTGATCATCTCTCATTTTTCAAGCACATTCTGTAATTGAACTTGCTACAGCTTTCTTCGTGCAATTCAACCTTCTCCAGATTGATGTTTCTTTAGCTATTTTAATACTTCTATTTCCCTGGTTTTGGGGTATTTTTTTCAAATTATGCTAAAATTAGTATACAAATTAAACTTTTCCCTTTTCTTCTTCTTCTCCCATTTTATTTTTTTCCACATTGTCAGTCTTAATCCTAGAATGCTGCTCAAAATCCTTATGACGAATAACTCCTAGTGGCCAAAAATCTTCCTGTTTCCTACCTCAGTCATCATGAATTTACTTGCTGAGGATATTTTCTCATAGCTTCTGCCTCCCCAATGGGCTGACAGAGGAATTTTACTGAGAACTGTCTGGGTTTCTTTTCCTTTATGCATCTTTCCTGGGATATCCATACAGTCCCTGAATTTTGCTGCATTGGGTGGACTTCCAGAACTTTTTTCCAGCTTCTGTCAGAATTATTTTAAGTGTTACATTTGCACATTGTTTCTTGCCACAGATAAAAGACTGAAGGAATCATGTGATGGGCTTGCCGAAGTTTTTAATATTTCAAGTTTTTTAATAAAGACCCTCCTCCTAATGTCATCCATGAAGATTAAAACAAAGGTGCCATGTGAGAACTATTCATAGTGGTCTTGGACCAACTGTAATGCCAAGCAAAGTTCAAGAATATATATTTTTTTAAATCTCATTTTTTTCTTTCAGTTAGGAGAATTTGCTTACTTTTCAGGACTGTGGAACAGTTTGAAATTCCTATCAGGAAGAATAAATAATATAACTGACTGAAGGTCCCATTAAACCTCAGTGAAGAAGCTAGGAGTGTACTCAGTTTTCTGTAGCCATACCCTGAATTCCTTGTGTTTCTCTTTCCAAGTCACTGACTGATAATACACTGACTATTAAATTTCAGAAGCTGTCATACATGTCAATAATCTTGCTCTGTGTTTAACTCTTCATTTTACTTAGGACTCTCTCTAGATTGCTTACAATTTCCCTTGTGTAAATGTCAAATATCTCCCTTGAACCTGAACCTCCCTGTATTTTACCTTCCTAATGAAGTAATTACTACTGGCTCTATATAAACAAGCAAAGATTGCTAAAGAAGAAGTGTTAGGTTATTTCTGCAAAAGTCACAACATGGAATTCAGTAAAAACTTAGGAGTCTCAAAGAATATCCTTCCATTACCAGTCACTCTGGTCGATATATAAATCAGAAGCTTTGTGACTGAGCAAGAAACTTACCCTTGACTTATCAAGTAGACCATCTGACTAATTGGTATCCTTGAGGATTTTTATATCTCAGTAAGAACATTTTCTGGGCTATGGACAGATTGATTTCATTCAATTTCATGTCACTTCAGCACATGATTAAATCAGATTTAAATGGATGGACTTTACCTATGAGTGTTTGTAAAGACAAATCTAATTAATCTGATCGTCTTTCCAAGTATTCTTTATCTTTTCAAAGTTTTAAGCTGTTATTGATTATCAGTGGCCACAAAAAACAGTTGGATAAAATATGCATATACCTTTTTTTTTTTGGCAATGATGATAAACTTAAATTAATCTAAATAATTATACAGAATATAATAAAAAATAGAGAGAATAATTTTTTAAACTGGAACGCTTGCCTGCTGTGTCTGGAATTGGATATGTTGTGAATGAATAAATACCAATTAATAAAAATATTCCCACCTCCAAAATAAGAAATAAAATATCTGTGGAATGTGTCAGTTGACCATGCTTAAAATTTAATATTCAATACCAAATGGTAAAAATACTTCCATATATTCCTATCATCATACCAAATCACCCATCCAGTTTTCTGTGACTGAATTTCTGAATGTGATCTCACGAAGAATGCAGAAAGTTACTGATTTCTGAGTTTATCTGTAGTGCAAAGTGCTTTTGAAAATTCAGCACCCGGAGTATGTATTAAAAGATCAAGAACAATTTATGCAATATAACAAATGATATCACTCAAACCTATCCTGGTTAGGAAAACATACTGGATTTTGTAAAAAACTGTCCAAAATCTAAAGCTTTTTCTCTGAAGGCTTCTCTAATTTTAATAAGGTCCTCTATATATATCTGTGTACCTTTACTGCCCATGACATTTATAACGATGGAAAAGACTGCAGATGATGCAGACAGACATGATCAAAGGTCTAAAGATGCTTATAAATGAAACCTGAAGCAGCTCTGTGGGCGCAGAGAACAAAAAGTGTGTAGCCCCTGCATTTGTTGTAGCTGTGTGAGAAAAGTTTTGTATGCGAATGGGATGGGATGGGATTCCCAACATACTAGCTGGTACAGCTTACATCAGAATAAGTCTTTGGCTTGTGTCACCTTCAGATAAAAGCAAAAAATTTCTCGGTAGTTCATTTTTATTCAGTTTATACAGCTTGAAACCCTAATTATTTATCTGCAAACTTCTGCTTGCACTGAAGGAGTGGCAGAATGTAACAAAAATATCTCTGCTGAAGAAAACAGAACACAGATGATAGTGCTCCCAGTTTTCAGTTATTAGTGTAGAAGCATGTTAAATGTTACTGTCGTCAATCTTTATGGGGTTCTGCTCAGATCATATAACAGACAGTATTTTAAAAAGTGAATATTTCCTTTCACATTTCTCTGCAGACATAGAGCTAACATTCTTTGCATCATAACAGAACTTGGGAAAGCTCACAGGTTTGGGGTTTTGTCCTTTGTCCTATTTTGATTCCCTCATTGTAGCCTGTGATTAGTACAAGATAAGAAAGCCATTTACCAGCAACCCAGTACTGAGTTCAGCATTGATCAATACACTATCAGATACTAGATGATGCTTATCAATCTCTCCTGCTGTTGTATTTATAATCAAGCACTACAGGTAGTCGAAAGTTTACATCTATAATTCACTATGTTCCTCCGTTTGTTGATATGGTCCCTTGCTGCAGATTTCTAAAATCTTCCTAATCTTCCTTTAATTTCTAAAAGAACACTTGCCCATCTTTCTTTCCATTCTTAAATTTTCAATATTTTTCATGTCCTTAATGGGTAGGACACTGCAAATAAAATACACTGGCAAGGCTGCCATCTAATTCAATCACATGACAATACTTGTGCCATACCTTGAATCCTACAAAGACATATATAAAGTTATCATATTTCTTTGTACAATCTTAAGCTTACACTTGCGCCTTCTATGTCATTTATTTTAATAACATAGGGATACAACAAAATGCCGAGAGTTATGAAAATGCTGACACAGAAAGTAACAGAAAAAAAGTTTTGCACATTCATTTCACACATCTTCTAAAACTTTGGAGTTTCTCTTTTTCACTGCTTTGGCACACACTCAGAGATTAAAAGGGTAATGCTTCCAGGAAGGATGAGTAAATGGAAACTCCAGCTGCAAAGGAAAAGAAAGAAGAACATATTTGATATCGCTACAGACCATCCAGCAAAAATCACAACACAATCTGGGAGAGACAGAAGACTTCTGTTTTGTTTTCTGAAAAATGTAACAGGCATTTACCCAATGTCCTTTATTGTTTCTTGAGATTTGGATAGCCAGCTTGAGATAACCACAAACAAGAACCCAATTGTTCATTAGAACTTTGCATAAAAACTTATTTTATCTTTGCATTATACATTACTGATACAAATAATGGAGCTAGTTTGGCTATGAGGAACTGCAGTCCTATCAGTCTTGGAGGAATGTTCTCTCTTTTATTTGAAATAAATGAAAAGTGCATATAGATGTTAGCAACAGTAGTTTCTTTCAAATCAAGAACTACAAAAGAGATAAATCATTATCTGAACCTCAAGTGCCCCTTGCTGCAAGGTGATGAACACCACCAAAACAATACTACACCATCGTCTGTTAAAATGATTTGGAACTGACACCACTGGAAACCACAAAAGATTGCATGCTTGTAATGGGGATGCTATTAAAAAGACAATAAAAATTTCAAATTTAAAACAAATTTAATGCAAAATACCGGTTCTATAAAGTATTTATTATGACTGTCAAAATGCATTGACAAAGAATTATTGTTTATAAAGTATTTCCATGGTGTCTGTAATGAGGTTCTCAGTAATTAATTTGAAGTTTTGCATATTTCATCTGAAAACACATAGTGCCTAAGAAGAAAACTGGCAATGCTGGCTCTGGAGTTGTGTATTCCACTTCTACCCATATGCTACTGCTTGTATATCTACAAATAAATTACTAACCTTTTTGACCTAAAGTCTTCATTGAACTTCATCTAATTAATGGTGATGTTGTGAGCATTAGTAAACTTGCCTCTGAAGAGTCTCAGCCTTGCTAAACAAATGAAAGCATTGCATTCATATTTTCTTCCATATAATTCTAAAATGTGTCGCTTATTTTGCAGACATACTAAGGTGCTTTATTTTTTTTTTACCTGGAGACATCACATGGATTAGTGGAAGTTGGTGTATACATCAGGGCATAAAAGGTCAAAATATACCCCTTTGCATCCATTACTTCTTAAATTAAGAGTAAGCTGATCCCAGGTATCATTACTGTCAGTAACTGATAGGCGTATAAATTTTGGGGGAGAAAACATGCAAGTGTTAGTTACAATTTCAGCTGTGTCTGTGCTGATTGTGTTGGACTGCCACGGTGGAGAAATGGGATTGTACTTCTAAGGAAGTAGATAAATCCTCAGCAATTCCAGTGATATTCTTCTAAATATCTGAACTACCAATCACCAATGAAAGCAAATGGGTGCCTTGATGGTATGGAAAAATCCTCTTACAACTGCTGGAAACAAAATCATTAATAACACACAGATCAATTTCTGCTCCTCCTCTCAGCTCAATCAGTAATGCCATAGCAGGGGAGAATTGGGAAAAGGAGAAGCCAATAGCTGACACTTGATTTCTGAAAATAAAATTTAATGTCTTCTTTCAAGTTAAACTAAACACTAGCATGGTCTGAAGTGCTCAACAGAAGAGACTACATTGAACAAGAAACAACAACAGGTGCAGAACAAAAGGGGAAAGTCAGGAAAACAAGGATTGGTATGAAGAAAAAGGGGACTAGTTGCAAAGTGTGAAGAAGGACATTTCTTATTAAATCTTACAAAGTATGCCCTTTTTAATCCATTAACTTTCAGAAATAAATAATGACTTAACATTCTATTTAAATTAAATTAAGGTAAAATTGTGAAAGACAACTTTTGCTGTTATGACCAAGAGGCCAAACTAGAATCTAGAAAGGAATGCTTTGCATAGAAGTGCATTGAATACTTCCTAAATTACAAGTGCTAAGAAATGAAAAGGCACTCTTACCAAAGATATGGAGCTGTCATTCTATGTTCATTTAAGAAATACAAGTAATCTTGAGCACTGGCCAGTTTTTTTTTCCCTTGTGGCATTTCAGTTAAACATCCAGTGGTTTTCATGTTTCAGTTGCATCTAAACAAATCTCCTGGATATATTGATATTTCATTTTGAAATATAGTAATCTCATAATGATTCAACTTAAATTACGGGCTATATTTGAAGTCTTTGTTTTGGTTTAGCATATATGTTGGCCAGTCTTTTTATTACACACCTGAGAACTCCCAGCAGACACACTGAGAGTCCTAATTCTCTACTGCTGTTTAGTAGACTCTGCTCTACCTGCAGAAAAACCACCTCAAAGTAGGAGGTAGTTCTTGTGCCTACTTCTCCGTGACTAAAATGAAAGATAAATACTTGGGAGAGAAGTGGGGAAATCAGGTTCTGCATTTTCAATTTAAAAGTGTTAACTAGCCGAAGACTGGTTAGATTATTTGTAATTGTTATGGTATTGGAACTCTTATCAGCTGGCTCTTTTGCACCTTTCTTGTCAACATACTTCATTACACATTCTTCCTGAGCGTCTTCCAATCAATCTTCAAGTTTAATCACCAGAAGCCAGAAATGAGGCTGATTGCGGATGTCGATTCCAACATCCTTGGTCACAGGAATATTGTTTCTTGCTGTTAAAGACTAATTGAATTGAAAGCCTCTGGGAACGGTTAGAGCCTGGAGCAGACGGCTGGCTGTCCTGAAACCCGCGCTGCCAGGAGGGGGAACCTGCTGCACATCCTTGAGAGAAAGCCAGAAGCGCAACTAGATGAAGCCATAGCAGCCAAAAGTGAAAGGTTTCGGTCATGAGGCCTGCATTTTGTTTTCTTTTGCTTTGATGCCACTTCAGATAAGTTACCGATTTCCAACTGAGAAAAGAAACATGTTCGCATAGCTATCCGGCACAAATAATAATAATTTAAAAAATCAATATTAAAGGCAAGGGGAAGATTAACGAAGAGAGGATTAAACCTTTCCAAGACCTTGTAAATAACATATGTCGGAGAGTGAGCAGAAGGCTGCTTCTGCTTTGTGCCATCCTCCTGTCCGGGGTTGCTGCTGTACATATACTTGAGTAAAGCTCCCTAGCTTTATGGTTTGATGATTATTGACCAAAGATTTCAGAAACTTGTTTCAAAAATCTTGCTTTTTAACGTAATACCAATGACAGTCTTTAGGCCCACGTGACTTTGAAGGGGTGTGTTTTTGGGTTACCCCTCGCCCCCCCACCCCC